>CM061229.1:89153907-89694172 GCA_030844895.1 Ambrosia x helenae
TCATGTTTTCTTATACACTTGATTATAACCTTTGATCCAAACCCAAAATTTACACTGCTACATAATCTCCTTACTATAAAATAAAACTCTTTATCAACTATATTCACATTCACTATCTCTCACAACCTTGATTCTGCTTCAAGATTTTTCATCATCCTCTCAAGAACTATAATTAATATCCTTCACCTTTTCACACATGAGCTAGTTACCCATGATAACCAAACTATTGAAACTTGGTTGTGTGTTGCATCAAACTTAATCCTTAGTTATACATAGAGGATTCGATTATCTACCATATTTAAACATTGATACTAGAAATCATGGAATATTAAACTATTTGCTATAGACACACCTAGAGTCATTAACCTTGTCTAGGACAACACTATTACAACTCGCATGCTATGCTTGATACTTGATTGTTTTATATGTACATATTATCAATTTGCATTTATGTGTGAAATAATTGGTACACTTAATCAAACAACTGGTAGAGGATGAAGTATTGCTCAACAGTTAGTTGAGTACCAAATAACCTACTCAACGATTGGTAGAGGTCATCATGCCTGCTCAACAGTCGGTAGAGGCCCTACAACCTGCTCAACGACTGGTAGAGGCTATCGCACCTGCTCAACAATCGTAGAGGTTCTTATTCACTGACTGGTAGAAAGTCTTTTTCCTACTCAACAGTTGGACTCATTTTTGGATACATTGTAAACGATTCAATCACAAGGTTATTTTGCATTACTTACATGTGTGTTTAGAGTCATAGAAGGACACAAAACCCTAATGTAAGGTAAATTGGTGATTGCGGGTCCGGAACGTAATCATGGAATTTACAGGTACGTTAAGGTAGTGTGAAATTCTATCAAGGTTTCGGTAGGTAACCAATTATAAACTCTAGTTACCTGGTAGTATCATTTCAGTTTTTTCTATAGTCAATCAATTCATGCATTTCTTTTAGGACTCCTAAAACTTAATGCTTTGCTAGATTCTTACACTCCTTACGATTTCAGACGAACCTAATCCAACCCATAAGACTCACACATATTAAACCTCTTACCCAAATTATTCGAAAACAGATTATTCTATTACCTATAAGTTCATGTCGTCCCTTAACTCAAATTTTACAAACCTAGTTGCCCTAATTTCTACCAATCACCCTCAACCCTGTGTTATAATAACTTCGGGTCGAGTTTTAAAAAGTAGGGAGACTGTAACATCGCAAAATTTTTCCCCAAATTTTAATACATAAAAGCCCTTTTATAAATTATATTATATATATATATATTATATATTATATATATATCTATTATTACACCTTTATCATTAATTTTATACAAATGTGCCTAAGTCTTTATTTATCCTAACTCACAACTTATATACATTACATAAATGTATATAAATAATAATAATAATAATAATTTGATTCTAAATTCTTTTTTTTTCACATACAAGATTTTTTTTTTAATAAAGCCTTGAGTCAAATAGTCAAAGTCCTAGTCAAAGTCTTAGTCAAACAGTCAAAGTCTTAGTCAAATAGTCAATTCATCATAAACCTTACTTTATGGTGTTGACCCAATTTTAATGGTTAATATTGACTCCAAAACTAGTATAAAAACCCACCTATGACCCATTACACTTTGCACCTCTAAATCGATTGTTTAATTCGATTAAACTCTCCCTCATACACTTTCTTCTAGAGTATATTACTTCTACATTTGAAGCTTTGATTATAAGCTCTTGCAATTGCGAATTGGAAGCTTGATATTCTTTTTTTTTCGTTTTCTTCAATTTGGACTAGCTACGTTATTGAGTCTTTGGATTCGCCTCGCATACATTCACAACACATTATTCTATTTTTTTTCACGAGACATAACATTTTGCTAAGGTGAGTTTTACATAGCCCCTTTTCTATTTATCACCATTTTTGGGGTGAAACATGTTACAACATTATATATGCAATTCAATCATCAATGTGTCTAGTGTTTTTCTATGTTGCATTATGTCTTGAACATGACTAGGGTAAGCACAATTCTAGCATAATCATTAACATTGATCAGCCGACGGTATACATTGATAGATCTATTGGACTGACAATCCCACCCGGATACGTGCCTCCTACAAAGGTAGCGTGGGTGTTTGTTATCGCATAACATATTCGAGTGAACCATGAGCGTATGGGATGTAACCACATTATAACAGTCACAAGGGTTGATTATGCACTCGATTTACTTCTAGTATGTTTTCACATATGGACTAGACTTGCCATGACACATGAATTGCACAACATTTTTATACCATTATCAAAACCTATGTAATTCTCACCAACTTTTGTTGACCCAAATATTTTCAAACTTACATGTTAAGGATATAGCTTGCTTGAAGATTAGAGTTAATGCTTGAAGATGTGTATCTAGTATTTTTCATTTTGATGTACAAATTCTTTTTAGAACAATTGTATGTAATTTATGTAATCAATTAATGAAATTTATTATTTAACATGAGCTACTGAACAATCGTCAATACGTGACATCCCGATGTTTTCCGCCATCGGTTGGGGTGTTACAGTAACGTACATAACGTCTTTCACGTGTCAAACTGAAGAAGTGTCCGGACTGACGAGTCTCTCATCGTTCCACTAGAAGAGATCAAGGTTGATGATCGTCTTCGGATTGTGGAAGAACTGTGGAGATCCTTGATTACAAGATTCGTAGCCTACGTCAACAGCAGATTCGTATCGTTAAGTTCGGTGGAACTCGAACCGGGGACCGGAATATACGTGGGAACGGGAGGATCAGATGAAGTCTAAGTATCCTCATCTCTTTCCTAAGGAAGCGTTCGAGTCGAGACATGTCGCCTCGGCAGCTGAATGAATCTCGGTCGAGATTCCTTTTAACGTGGGGATGATGTGACAAATCGGGTAAATCTCTCTTTGGTTTCTATCTTTTTGTTTGATTCCTTCGTTACTCTTTTGTTCTTTTGGTACTTGTGCAATTTTCGGACGAAAATTTTTTAACGTGGGGATGATGTGACACCTGCAAAATTCGGGTTAACAACGTTGTCTAGATGAAAGTCTACTTAGCGAGTCACGCGTATATTGTACTTAACTGGGTTAGTTAAGTCGGGTTATGGTTGGAAACTATTAGTTAGTCTAGAAGATCATTGGATGTTGGTCTAGAGGTTCATTAGATGTCGATCCTTAACAAGTGTACAAACGGTGACGATTTGTAGGATCGTCAGGGCATACGGAACGTACGAGTCTCGAGTCCCGGGAATTGGTGAACGAGTGTAAAATGTGTATTTATTGTGTTATGTGTTTACAATCATTATGTGACTTGTCGGTACATGAATATGCATTAAGTATGTTAAAACGGGGTTTAACGCGCAAAACACACCAACATAGGGGCTATAGGCGATTAGGCTTGAGGAATAGCCTAATCGCATGACTGTGGGGCGAGTAGGGGGATCCTACATGCGAATAGGGCTAATCGCATGAACAGTCATGCGATTAGGCACCCTACTCGCTTATAAACCTGCATAATCGCCTGGAACGGGCTGGACGACTAGAAACGCCTATAAATACAACACTTAATCCTAAACTCAATTAGACAAACCCTAGTCGTCCCATAACCGCCCCAAACACTTAAACAACCTCTGGAAGGCGATTTTGATCAAAAACACAAGGTTTCAAGGTCTAATCATCATCCTTTTGCAATTCCAAGGTTTAATTCTCATCCATAATACTTTGTAAACGTTTTTAATTCAATCCCTAATGGTCCAGACCTGTTCATAAACGAAAAAGCTTTCTGAAAATCGTCAATAATAGTTATTAATCGGATTATAATTAATAAACATGCGTTATGGGTATGTATGATTAGAAAGATAGGATTTTTATGAATCTTGATGATGTTTTGATGTGTAATCATGCTAGGTCAGAATTAATATTGTTAGTATGATGATAGGAATCTCAGTGATTGGATAATAGGGTTATGATTACATGCGTTATTTGAATGTTGCATGCTATGTGTATGTGTTTGGATTGCTTTGATTGCATGCAGGACTGATTTTACGAGGATGAACGAAGGGTTTTGGGTTGAACATGTTTAGGATAGTGTTTGGGATGATATTGGGTAGTTACACACGCTCTGGATCTGATTTGGAGCGTTAAACGCGCGGAAAAACCGGAACAGCAAGGTTACAGGCGAGTAGCCTTGCTAATCACCTGTGCTAGGGGCGAATAGGCCCTACTCGCATGACATTACAGGCGAGTAGGCCCACTCGCATAACAATAAGGCGAGTAGCCCACTCGCATAACAACAAGGGCGATTAGCCCAATCGCCTGACAACAGGGCGATTAGCCCCTAATCGCGCCGTAAGGGGCGAATAGCCTAATCACGTGACATTTCATGCGATTAGCCTCCCTAATCGCGGTGTACTGCTGCTGTAAGTGTATATTAGCATACCGAGACCTGATTTGACATGTAGCAACATGCTAGGAACCCCGTAACATGTCTAATAACTTGGTAACATATAATTGGATGTATTCCGGTGATACGTGAACTATGTGCTATAACTTGTTGTGTGTTAACGTATGTTATGTGTACTTGCGTTATTGTATGTTTTGGAGCGTAAACATAACACGGGGAGTCTCGGGTCACCAATGGGATGTCGAGTCTTGTACTTTGGGTCAGTTAAACAGTCACGGTATTTTTTAAACGAACTTGGTTATGGTCTGGACATCTAGGGACTAATTAACCTGCGGGTTATTAGTCTAAGTACTTGTAACTGTCGTATGTTAGGTCGCCACTGTACGGGGACTAACATAGCAGCTGAGTTTACTCGGGATTAGGAGTAAAGCAACTTAAGGTGAGTTTACGGCCCCTCTTTTAAACTGGTTTTATACTTTCGGGGGAGAAAACATGTGTTAAAACGAATGTTTGGTAAATTCTGTCATACTATGGGTTCTAACGTATACTACACGATCTTTGGAAGTCCGGGGGGAACCATGAATGTGCGGGTTTGCACAACGGGGAAATGTGAATAGCGCTATTGGGAGTGGACCAACCCCGCTCGTCGGCTTGGAGGGCCGGGCGAGTGCATATTGTCTCAAACAGGAACAACAAGGAACATTTGGAACTATTCGGGCACAAAACTGGTATTCGAGTTAGTAATGGTTTTCCAATCGTGGTAGTAACAAAACGTACGCCTAGCTAGCGTATACTGGTTTTCTATTTGTTATAGTATGGACAGGTGATCTTGGTACTTGAACTGCAAACCTGTAAACTCACCAGCATTTTGTGTCTGACGTAAACTTTTACATGTTTTCTCAGGTCGCTAAGGTAGCACATGGAACTAGGGCGCACGCGTCTGCACGGCGTCTAGATAGAGTTGCATGATTTCATAAACATTGAACTTTGGTTAATTATGTTGAACTTTATTTTGAATAAGCTTCCGCTGTAAACGGGATTTTAAAACTATGTTTTGGTATTGCATTAATTACATTTAGACTTGTTTATTGTGATCGTTGGTTTGGATCCTGGTTTGTCATGCGCTCGCGGTAAAACTCCGCAAGTGGATTTTGAGGGTGTGACAGTATATCAGAGAAAGATTTTGTTGAAAGTGGATACAATGGATCAGAGAGATTTGAGCTAATTAAACTCATATCTCAAGCCGGTGCAAGTTATGAAATGACACATGCAGAATGTAATGTCATGCACAATGTGATTTGTATTAATGGCAAAGTGATTTGTAAGGGAAGAAGAAGAGAATGTTATATATGTTTACCTTCCCATGGAAACTCTGAAGACCTTAACGGAGGTTTGCTAGAGGGTCATTGGTCTTCAGAGTTTCCAACCCCTAATACATTCATCAAAGGATATTCATGTGAGAATGATTTCGTACAAGATTCCTATGCAAGCAAGTCAAATTCAGTTGTTAGACCAACTTGAGATATGAGTTTAATTAGCTTAAATCTCTCTGATCCATGATATGAGAGCAATAATCCATCGAGAACTTGAGAAAGAGAGAATAAGAGAAGAGATAATAACATATGAGCTACAACATAACTTGCACCGACTTGAGATATGAGTTTACAGGTAAAGAGATGAAAACAACTACTAGGGTTCTTTTCAGTGAAGGCTGCGAAAAGCATGCAGCGGATGATTGCCAGTGGGTTGATAACTGGACAGGTTAGCCAGGTGTTTGTCAAAAAGGTAGAGCACACCACTAGAGCAAAAAGTTGTGTGTATGAATAGTGACCTCTGGCAAAACTGCCATTAATCGGTTTTATTTAGCGTAAAAAGTTCATTGTACATATACCTCCTTATCTAAAAATAAATCACATCATTGTAAGGTTACTAGGTTACTCATATACCGTTGGACGTTGAAGGTAAACATGGACAGTGAGAAGTGAGATTGATAACTTCTCTATGGAAGTTGCTAAAATAGTTAACAAAAGCTGAAATTGAACAGTTATTTGGAATGTTCCTGATCATTACAGTAATACTTGGATCCGGTTCGAGTCTAAAGCTTCGTGTGTCATCTTGGTCGAACTCTGTTGCAACATTCGTCTTTGTGTGGCAACATACTTGAAATCAATGGGAAGATAAACAATCCTCATCCACAATGTTCTTACCTACGAGTTTAATTAGCTTGAATCTCTCTGATCCATGGTATCCACTTTCAGAATCTGAAGAGAAGCTATCATCTCAGAGAGATATCTGTCAAGTCCAAATATTGCAAGTCCAAATCATTGTACGATGTCTTTTTCAGAGGACCTCGACTCTTGAGATGTTGCAGGTGTTTGAAAAGTTTGAACTGAAATTGAACTTTTCATGCAAGCAAGTAAAATTCAGTTGTTTTACTAATTTCATTAGTCTTGATACTTTTAAACAATCGGATCGGCGCTAAACAATAGAAAGTAATTACAAATATTGCTAGAGGGTCACTATTCATATATAAAGAACATTAATCGGTTTCATCTTTGTTTTCTTGAGTTCAACTTCCATGATCTACCTTTATCATCTCAGAGAGATATCTGTCAACGATGGAGGGAACCCGAAACAATAAAAAGTAATTACAAAGAAGATGATCAAAGATGCTACAACATAACTTGCACCGGCTTGAGATATGAGTTTAATTAGCTTGAATCTCTCTGATCCATGGTATCGGTTGTTTGCCAGAGGGTCACTATTCATACATAAAGAGTATAATCGTGATGTGATGGATTTTGTCAAAAGCAACGTAGTTCCTTTTTACCTGGTTGCAAAGGAACTTCAGGTCAGCCAGACGTTTGTCAAAAGCAAGTGTGAAGATCAAGATCAAGAAGACTGGATACCATGGATCAAAGAGATTCAAGCTAATCAAACTCATATCTCAAATTGGTCTAACAACTGAATTTGACTTGCTTGCATAGGAATCTTGTACGAAATTATTACAGTTATTTGGAATGTTCCTGATCATTACGGTCAACGATGAAGGTGTGTTGTATGTATAAAATTGTGAATAATTGTGAGAGTCGTTATGAGAGCAATAATCCATCGAGAACTAGAGAAACAGAGAATAAGAGAAGAGATAATAACATATGAGCTACAACGATAGGCGTTTTCGATTTCCAAATGAATCAACGACTTAAACTTGACATCATCAACCACGTATAGTCAAATATTTATTCTCCATATCCATACCTTGTTTCAAGTATCTTGTAAAATTCATTTCGTCTTCAAGACTCCTATGAGTCAACAAAGGTTGACTTTTTGAGCAATTAACAATGACTATATTACATTATTATTATTATTTTTTTATTATATTTGTAATTTAGTTCCTTTGTTTTATTATTATAATAATTTGTTATTATCAAGAATCGGAAATTAGTAAAACGATTTATGAAAGTATCAAGAATCGGAAATTAGTAAACGATTTAATAATCATTGCTCAGACGTTAGGGTTTGATAAACACAAAACTTATTATTTATAAAGCAACAAAAACATAAATCGTACCGTGAAATAAAGAGAGGCCCATTAGGAGTGCCGTGGAGGAAGATCGTCGGTTTGCTGTAGTCGATGATTAGCTTGAAATCAATCTCTCTGATCCATGGTATCCATATCAGGTTGTCTTCATCGTTGACCGCTATCTCTCGGATAACAACTGAAAAGTTGTCTTCAATGATTCTAAAAAACTTGAAAGTAATTACACCGGCTTGAGATATGAGTTTGATTATTATCGTATTTGCAACTTAGTTCCTTTCTCTCAATAAACAATCCGATTGTTAAAAGTATCAAAGACTATGAAATTAGTAAAACAACTGAATTTTACTTGCTTGCATGAAAAGTTATTTTTAAATGTTTGGACTACACTCATACAAACCACTTTGCGATTAATGCTCTAGTTTTTGTTGTTTTTGATGTGGAAATGGTTTTTCTTTATCCATGGTATGTGCATCATCAAGGTACTTTAAAGGATCATGTTTGAGGGAAAATGAAGAGTGGGATGTTAATGTGATTGGTTTATAGTGTATATATATGATTATTTAAAGGGTGGGAAATGTGCCTAGGGAGTTACGTGCATTATCTAGTATTGAAACTTGCGATTAAATAATATATTAATACATCAATGGACTACACTCACGGTATGTGCATCACGAATTTTATTCTTCCTTGATCTGCAATATTTGAAAATTATCATTTCTTGACATGCTTGGTAACACCTTGATCTGCAATATTTGAAAATTATCATTTCTTGACATGCTTGGTAACACTTGATCTGTAGTATCTGAAAATTATCATTTCTCGAAAAGTAATTAAAACACTTTAAAAATGAATTAAAAAACAATTGTTGCGAGTTAGGTTTAGTCGGAGGACCACGTACAATGATTCATCAAAGTTGTACAAAGCTGGATGTTTGTATGGAAAACCAAAACGAGCAATAAACGAAGCGAAAACGGGGAGATATAATTTTCTTGGCTTGGAAACAACTTAAAAGAATAAAAAATGAATTAAAATTATTTTTTGGTGATTAACAGATATTTTAAAGAATTAAAAGAAATCAATTTTTTTTTAGAAAAATGCCAAAACGCCTCGCTTTGGTCAAAGCGAGGCAAGCAAACGCCTCGCTTTGACCAAAGCGAGGCGTTTTGTCATTTTTTTTAAAAAAAAAATTGAATTTCTTTTAATTCTTTAAAATTATCTGTTAATCACCAAAAATAATTTTAATTCATTTTTGGTTCTTTTAAGTTGTTTCCAAGCCAAGAAATTATATTCCCCGTTTCGCTTCGTTTATTGCTTGTTTTGGTTTTGTAAGTACATACATCCAACTTTGTACAACAATGATGAATCAAAGGAACTAAGTTGCAATACGATAATTATCAAAATAACAAAGATGAAAACCGATTAAATTAATGTTCTTTATATATGAATAGTGACCCTCTGGCAAACCTGCGTAAAGGACTACAAAGAAGATGATCAAAGATGCTACAACATAACTTGCACCAGCTTGAGATATGAGTTTAATTAGCTTGAATCTCTCTGATCCATGGTATCCACTTTCAGGTTGTCTTCATCGTTGACCGCTATCTCTCGGATAACAACTGAAAAGTTGTCTCATTAATTCCAATTCCAATTCCAATTCCAATTCAATTCCACCGGTGCAATCAGAATCTGAAGAGAAGCTATCATCTCAGAGAGATATCTGTCAACGATGGAAGGGGAACCCGAAACAATAGAAAGTAATTACAAGAAGATGATCAAGGATGCTACAACATAACTTACACCGGCTTGAGATATGAGTTTAATTAGCTTGAATCTCTCTGATCCATGGTATCCACTTTCAGGTTGTCTTCATCGTTGACCGCTATCTCTCGGATAACAACTGAAAAGTTGTCTCATTAATTCCAAAGCCTAAAGAGAAGATATCATCTCAGAGAGATATCTGTCAATGATGGAAGGGAACCCGAAACCATAGAAGTCTTGAAGAATAAAATGTCTTTTTCAAAAAGGTAGACTACACCACTAGAGCAAAAAAGTTGTGTGTAAGTTTTATTTTGCGTAAAGACATCATTGTACATATTGTGACAACTCGGGTAAATCTCATTTTTGGTTTCTATCTTTTGTCTGTTCTTTTGTTATTCCTTTTTGGTACTTGTGCAATTTTCGGGACGAAAATTCTTTTAACGTGGGGATGATGTGACACCCGGCAAATTCTGGTTAACAACGCTGTCTAGATGAAAGTCTACCTTAGCGAGTCGCGCGTATATTATACTTAACTGGGATTGTTGAGTCGTGTTACGGTTCGGGAACTGTTAGTTTGGTATAGAGGATCATTAGATGTTAGTCTAGAGGCTCATTAGATGTCGGTCCTTAACCAAGTGTACAAAGGGTGACGATTCATAGAATCGTCAGAACATAGGGAACATACAAGTCTCGAGTCCCGGGAATTGGTGAACGAGTGTGAATATGTTTGTTTGCAAGTATTATGTGTTTACAATCATTATGTGACTTGTCGGTATGTGAAAATGTGTTAACATATGTTAAAACGGGGTTTAACGCGCAAAATACACGGAACCAACCCCTATAGGCGAATAGGGAGTCCTAATCGCCTATAGGGGGCGAATAGGGACATGCTATAGGCGAATAGCATGCTAATCGCCCCTACTATAGGCGATTAGCATCCCTATTCGCTTGATGCTGCTGCGTAATCGCCTATAACGTGCTGGACGACTAAAAACGCCTATAAATACAATACTTGACCTCCTAAACTTCATTATAACAACCCTAGTCGTCCCACAACTCGTCCCAACACACACACAACCTCTGGAACACGATTTTGGATCAAAACACAAGATTTCAAGCCTATTACATCAATCTATCATAAATCTAAGGTGTGGTTTTCATTCATGCAATCTTTAATAACGTTTTTATTAAATCCCTAATAGTCCAGACCTGTTTATAAACATATGTGTCTTCTGAAATTCGTTAATAGTCATTGTTAATTGGATTCTAACTACTACGCATGTTGTATGTGGGTTTATGATTAAAAGATAGGGTTTTTATGATTCAAGAAGGATTGGTAACATGATATTAAGGTAGTTACAGATTAATAATGATAGCATGTTGATGAAATCTGAGTAATTGTTCATTAGGGTTAGGATTATGCATGTTAATGTGATGTTTCATGCTATATGTGTTGTTTTTGGAATACATGGTTGCATGCAGGGCTGATAGAACGAGGTTAAACGAAGGGTTTTGATTGAAATATGTTTGATATAGTTGTTTGATTGATATTTGATGTTTACACACGTTCTGGATTGGATTTGGAGTGTTAAACGCGCGAAAAACCGAAACAGCTGTGCTATAGGCGAATAGGAACCCTAATCCCCTATACTATAGGCGATTAGGAGGCTATTCGCCTGATGGAGAGCCCTAATCGCCTATAGTATAGGCGAATAGGAGCCTATTCCCCTTTACTTCATGCATTTACGATCCTAAATGCTAGTTAAGTCCTGAATTGCATGCTTTACGACGTAATCGCCTATAAACTCATAAATTGCATACCAGATAGCCCTAATCGCCTATAGTATAGGCGATTAGCATTCCTAAATGCCTGTTGACCCACGTAATCACTAGTTGACTTTTCCTAATCGCATGTACTGCTGCTGTAAGTGTAATTTAGCATTTCGGGACCCGATTTGACACCTAGGAACATGCTAGGAACCCCGTAACATACCTAGTAACTTGGTAACATGTGTTCGGTTATTTACGTGCTACTTGAACTACGTGCTATAACTTGTTGGACTTTAACGTATGTTAAGTGTGAATTGCAAGATTGTATGTTTGTGAGTGCAAGTACAACACGGGGAGTCTCGGGTCACCAATGGGATGTCGAGTCTTGTACATTGGGTTAATTTAACAGTCACGGTGTTTTCAAACGAACTTGGTTATGGTCTGGACATCTAGGGACTAATTAACCTACAATTTATTAGTCTAAGTACTTGTAACTGTCATATGTTAGGTCGTCGCTTTACGGGGCTAGCATAGCTTGCTGATTTTACTCATATTACGAAGTAACGCAACCCAAGGTGAGTTTACGGCCCCTCTTTTATCTGGTTTCACTTTTTGGGGGAGAAAACATGTGTTAAAACTTATGTTTTGGTAACAACTGTCATACTATGGGTTTCTATGGTTTACTATACGATCTTTGGAAGTCCCGGGGGAAACCATGAATGTGCGGGTTAGCACAACGGGGAAATGTGAATAGATCTATTGGGAGTGACCAACCCCGCTCGTCGGCTTGGAGGGTCGGCGAGTGCATATTGTCTCAAACAGGAACAGGTTTACTATTCGGGCACGGCATCTGGTTTGCGAGTTAGTAATGGTTTTCAATCGTAGATGTAATAAAACATACGCCTAGCTAGCGTACTTTGGTTTGCAAATTGATATAGTATGGACAGGTTGAACTTGATACTTTGATTACAAAACCTGTAAACTCACCAGCATTTTGTGCTGACGTAAACTCTTACATGTTTTCTCAGGTCGCTAAGGTAGCACTATGGAACTAGGGCGCACGCGTCTGCACGGCGTCTAGTTAGGATTGCATGGTTTTCAAACATTAAATAATTTGGTTTACTTTTGGATTATGTTTTGAGAATAAGCTTCCGCTGTAACTGGAGATTTAAACTATGTTTTTGAAATTGCATATGTTAATTTAGACTTGTTTATTGTGATCGTTGGTTTGGATCCTGGTTTGTCATGCGCCTCGCAGTAAAACTCCGCAAGTGGATTTTGAGGTTGTGACACATATACCTCCTTATCTAAAAGAAACCACATCATTGTACATATACCTCCTTAGCTGAAATTGGACGGTTATTTGGAATGTTCCTGATCATTACTTTCATGCAAGCAAGTAAAATTCAGTTGTTGGACAGTGAGATTGATAACTGGACAGTAAAATTCATTGATGAAGGCTAGCTCATATGTTATTATCTCTTCTCTTATTCTCTCTTTCTCAAGTTCTCGATGGATTATTGCTCTCATATCGTGGATCAGAGAGTGAGATATGAGTTTAATTAGGTTAAATCTCTCTGATCCATGATATGAGAGCAATAATCCATCGAGAACTTGAGAAAGAGAGAATAAGAGAAGAGATAATAACATATGAGCTACAACATAACTTGCACCGACTTGAGATATGAGTTTAATTAGCTTGAATCTCTCTGATCCATGGTATCCGGTTGTTTTCAGGTTGTCTTCATCGTTGACCGCTATCTCTCGGATAACAACTGAAAAGTTGTCTCATTAATTCCAAAACCTAAAGAGAAGATATCATCTCAGTGAGATTGATAACTTCTCTATGGAAGTTGCTACAATAGTTAAACAAAAGCTGAAATTGAACAGTTATTTGGAATGTTTCTGATCATTACAGTTATGCCTTTTTTGGTGAAATGAACTTGAAGAAACGATTTGGTGGATCTATCATGAGTTAAACAAAAGCTGAAATTGGACGGTTATTTTGAATGTTCCTGATCATTACTTTTCATGCACACAAGTAAAATTCAGTTGTTAGACAGTGAGATTGATAACTGGACAGGTTAGCCAAACCATACGAGGGTGGCAGGAAAAAGTTGACATTTTGATCCAAAGGAAATTCAGGTTAGCCAGACGTTTGTCAAAAGAACATTTTTTATAATAATTATATTAAAAAAAACAAAAAACTAACTCAAAAGACCCAAAAAAAAAAAATTGATCCGAAGCGCCTCGCTTAGGCCTAAGCGAGGCGCTTCGAATTAAAAATCAGCTTTTTCTGCCCCCTCGTACTGACCTCCTCGGAATGAGTTCAAAGCGCCTCGCTTAGGCCTAAGCGAGGCGCTTTGAGGGGGTGGAAATAGAAGGTGGGGGGTGCCAATAGACGGAGCCATAATTATATTAATTGATTTATGAAAACAAAATATAGATATACCAAATTGAATTTAAGTAATTTTATTGATAATTAATAATCATAGTTGTAACAGATTTCATTAAAACCTGATTAAATGATTTTTATTATTAATGTAGATAAATCTGTTTCTAAGAATTTCTGTTACAACTACAATTCTTAATACAATTACTAAAATTCTATTAATAAAATTATATTTTAATACAAAATTAGATATAAACTATTAGACATACTTTGAAAAGTTTATTAACTAACCAAATAAAACGCAATGATATCCAGTTCAACTAGGGAGGTGGGAGGGTTTACACGCTTGCATGGTTCCTACTCGGAAGGGTTCCCAGGTTTGAGTCTCACCGTCCATCGAAAAAAAATATACCCAATAGGTTTGAAAGGGACCGGTGTGTGAGGAAGGGTTCGATCCGGGGGGTTCTAGCTAAGAGGTTTGTCATTGGTCTACGCCTGAAAAAAAACTAACCGATTTAAACATTATAATAAAAAGAGGAAGGGTTCGATTCGGGGGGTAGGGGGTTCTAGCTAAGAGGTTTATCATTGGTCCATGCCTGAAAAATAACTAACCGAATTAAACATTATTATAAAAATGATTGATTCTTTTTCTAAAATAATACATTTATATGTCATTAACTTCAAATTTAAATCATGTACCTTAAATTAACCTTCTTTTTAAGATATGATATTTTATTCTAAATTTAAAACTATATTTATTATGTTGTTTGACAAATGATTTTTAAGCTTTAATGTTACTGGTTTTGGTTAATTATTTAGATGTTAAATATGCACACCAATAATTATTAGTTTTAGATCTTAACAATAATTCAAAAGTCAAATAAACAAATTAATAATAACACAATGTAATTAGTTAAGCTTTTGTGAGACTTTTATTGTTATGAATAAATAATGAAATAAACCAATCAACATTAATCTTTTTTTATCTATACTAATAAAAGATAATACATGAGGTATATGGAATTCCCTCATAAAACCTCCCATTTTATTATTTAAAACAATACATTTATTTTAATATAATTGCTGAAATTCTTATTTATTAACTAACCGAAGTCAACTTTATTAAAAAAATATTCATTGTTTTTTAGGATAGCATAGTTATATGTTATTAAATTTAAATATAAATCGTGTACCTTAATTTAACCTATTTTTTAATATTTGGTCTTTCACTCTATGTTTAAAACTATATTTTGTATAATATTTTAAACAATTAAAATATAATAAATACATTTTATATATGAAAATCATTGTTTGAAATACAATATTTTAAACGTAGGAGTTGCTTTCAAATTAATTTTATTTTTTTATATCTTAGCCTAAATAGATTTATTTCTTATTACTTTTGATATTTTTGTTTTGTTGTACCTACAGTCTACAAGTTAACAACCACGGTATGGAAGATATATTTTAGAAAGTTTGAAAATAGTTTTACGTGAATATGAATGTTTTTTTACAATAAATTATTACGAGGCTGATGAATATTTTATATTTTTTTTGGTCGTAAATACATTTTTTTTATTTTCAGTATAATATGTAATCTAACTTTTCTTAATTATACTTACAAATTTATATATATAAACTAAATTGTTCAACTCGTGTATCACACGGGTACATAACTGTCACACCCTCAAATTCCACGTGCGGGGTTTTACCGCGAGGCGCATGACAAACCAGGATCTAAGTCAACGGTCACAATAAACGACACTATATGATACGTAAAATGAAATAAACAACCATCAAGTTTTCATAAATCCATTAGCTGCGGAAGCGTAACTTTTATTACAACCCAAAATGTAAAAGTACGTAAGTCTGAAAAAGATATGATAATGCATATGAAACCTAGACGCCGTGTGACTGCGTGCGCCTATGATAAGCTGCTACCTCAACGACCTGAGACAAACATGCTAAAAACGTCAGCAAATAATGCGGTGAGTTCACAGGTTTTAAAATAAATGTTTAAAGTAATAAAAGCCATCATGTTATCACTATATCAGAAGTAATAGCGTTAGCTAGACGCATGAGTTATACTACTACGACCGGAAACCATTACAGACAACGATATATGATTTTGCCCGAAATGATTTAGCGTACGACCGAGACAATATGCACCCGTCCGGCTCCCAGCCGACGGGTGGGGTCTGTCAATCCCAATAGATCTATCCACATTTCCCCCGTTATGCTATCCAGCATATTCATGGTTTCCCCGGGACTTTACGTATCGTATAGTATGTAAATGAATCAACCACTAGCATAACATGATAATTTATGTAATAAGTATAAGCATGTGTCTCCCCCAAAATGTAAAGCGTAAGGCGGGGCCGTGAAACTCACCTGATGCTGCTCTTCGCACTACGACAAGTAAACCTGCTCAATAGACGGCCCCTAATACCGGTGACCTATCATGACGAGCATATAAGGTGTTAGACTAACAACCCGTAGGTTGATTAGTCCCTAGTAGTCCAGACCATAACCGTGTACATATGAAATGATGTTTCAACGTTTAACCGACCGTACCAGACAAGGCCCGACATCCCATTGGTGACCCGACATCTCATGTGTTAGACAATACAAGACATCATGCCACATATGCAGTTAAACACTTAATACGCGTGATAGACATCATGCCACATATGCAGTTAAACACTTAATACGCGTGATAGTTCACCTAGTCTAGCATAATGTCCAATTAACGCGTAAACAGGTCCGAACACGTATCACTAAGTCATTGGGTGTATCCCGGGGTTCCTATCATGTTCCTAGGCGTCAAATCATGTTCCGGGATGTTAAAATATACATACAGCAGCATTACACGCGATTAGGAAGTAAACTAGCATTTAGGAAAGTCAACATGTGATTATGGATGGTCAACAGGCGATTACAAGGGCTAATCGCCCCTTAGGATAGGCGATTAGGGCTACTCATGTGCATTATAGGCGATTATGGTCATAAGGTATGCAATTCAGGGCTGAACTAGTGATTAGGATCACAATCGCATGAAATGGAGGCGATTATGACTCCAATCGCCTATATATACGCGATTAGGCTTCCCATTCAGGCGATTAGGCCTCTAATCGCCTATAACATAGGCGATTAGGATGCCCAATCGCCTATAGTGCAGCTGATGTGGTTTTTCGCGCGTTTAACCCTCCAAATCAGATCCGAAACGTGTAAAAACACCCAATAATCATCCTAACACATTAACAAACATATTTCAAGCAAAACCCCTAAGTTTTCATCATTATAACAGTTCCGAATGCGAGCGTTTTCCTAAAATGGCAACTTAGCATGTAAACATCACATCAACATGCAAGAACTTGCCCTAAATAGCAAATATCCAGATTAAATCACATAACCACGTCGTCCGATAGCATCCTACTGTTCTAGCATCATCCTATAACAAACCCTAACGTCACACAATCAACAACATACCTCATATCATCCTTAATCATCCAAAATCCTTCAAATGGGTCAAGACATCAAGTATCAACAATACACAACCAAAACCATTCAAACTCCTAGGACATCATCATACTAACTTGTAACAGCAATAAACATCATAATAACACAAGATCAACCATGATTCAATCCTAAAAATCCTATCTTTAAACACATATAGCACATATAACACATGTAATGGTGTGGGTTTGTTAAAAAACGGTTTTGAACGGATTTTCAAAGATAAAAACATTTATAAGTCAGGTCTGGACGTTTAGGGAGTAAAACATAATCATTTAAAGGTTTGGGTTTGAAGAACACACCTTGTATTCAAGAGGTGATGATGGAATAAGCTTGAAAATGGTGGTTTTGATGCAAAAACGAGTTCCAGAGGGTGTTTGTGCGTTGGGTTATGTTATGGGACGGCTAGGGTTGCACAAATGATGTTTTGGAGGTCAAGGGTGGTATTTATAGGCGTTTCTAGTCGTTCAGCACGTATCACGCGAGTATGCAGGTTTATACGCGATTAGGGAGCCTAATCGCATGACTGTTCATGCGATTGGCCCCTACTCGCCTATAATCACCCTCCAATCGCCCCTTTATAGGCGATTAGGCTATTCCCCAAGAGCCTAATCGCCTGCAGCCTCTGTGTTCGTTTGTTTTGCGCGTTAAACCCCGTTTTAACACATGTTAGCACATATTCACATACCGACAAGTCACATAATGATTGTAAACATATAATGAATGATAAATAACACGTTCCCGCCCGATCACCAATTCCCGAGACTCGAGACTTGCGTGGGTGCGTTAAACCCGGCGATTCCACGAATCACCGATTCTTGTACACATGGTTATGGACCGACACCCAATGGTTTCTCGAACCATTGTAACGACTCCCGATGATTCCCGAATCATCAGTACGACTTAATTGACCCCAGTTAAGTATGATATTAAGTAGTTATTTAAAATGTTTTCGTTGAGATAGACTTGTATGCATGTAAAGTACGAAACGCATGTATGTAAGGTATAAAAGTATTGACCTGAATATGCCGGGTGTCACAATAACCTAGTATGCTTATAGTTAAAGTTGAAATATAAAATATATACGAACCACTAAAACAATATCATGTGAAATGAAGTTACACGGGTTAGAGTTTGAGTTAAACGAGTTCTAATCATAAATAGGTTCACGAGATAATGACGCGATTAAAACGTGGGTAAACGGGTTTGACTAACTTAAAACATTTATTACACAAATAACAAATTTAACTTATGGTATTAATTTAGTTTAACATAGATTTATAAATTGTATTGAAAGGTGATTATATCATAGGTAATATGTTTTTCTCCGACAAAATTACAGTGTACGTCCTTTACGTTTCCAGAAAACTACATTGCACGTCCTCAACGTTTAAAAGTTACAGTGCCTATCCTTTACGTTTATTTTTTGTTTCACTCCAAGTCCTTTGTCACTAACTCCGTTAATAGCCTTAATGTTAGCTTTAACATATTCAATAAGTTTAGACACATGAAAATCATCATATAAGGAAATAATTCCATCATCTAAGTCTTGTGATCCTGGTTTTCTAAAATGGAAATGACTGCGAAATTCATCAGGGTAACCTAATTCCATCATAATCAGGTTCAATTCATTGCTACCAAACCTTTCAATTGACAACAAATCTACAAAGCTTTGTTGACCATTGAGATACTCACGACCAGGAAAAGAAGTGAAGTAACCTCCATGATTCAGCACTATAGAAAATAATTCTGGATACATATCTTCATATGATTAAAATCATATTCAGCAAAAGAAAAAAAATTCTATATTTGATTCAAATCATATTCAGCAAAAAAATAAAATAAAATAACAGGAGAGATGGTCAGTTAGGTACCTAATATATCCTCATTGTGATAAATATCTTCCTGTTATCGAATATGAAACCGACCACCATGTTTCATCGTTGCTTCTGAGTTCTATATATCTGTTGTTAATCGAATGAAAAACAGAGGACATGAGGAAGTAGATGATCGGTTTATCTATGGGGGAAGAATGTAAAGGCAGGAAATAAGGAGATATAATATGGGTGAGAGGTTTGGGGTTTAAAATGATGTATAAATTGCCAATTCTACCCATCATGTGATGTGCACATGGGTGATTTAACCCCAAACTTTAACGGAGTTAGTGATAAAGGACTTGGAGTGAAACAAAAAATAAACATAAAGGATAGGCACTGTAAATTTTAAATGTTAAGGACGTGCAATGTAGTTTTCTGGAAACGTAAAGGACGCACACTATAATTTTGTCTAAACTAAACCAAGTCTAAGTCAACCTCCACAAACAACTTGCCGAAAAAACTAAAATAACATTTTGAGTTATTAAACAAAATGGAAGTGAGCTCATTTTATTACATATGTGTCAAAAAGAAATGACATTTTGAGTTATTAAACAAAATGCAAGTGAGCTCATTTTACTACATATGATGTCAAAAAGAAGGTTTATCGTAGGAAGAAGTGAGTTTCAAATCAGCTTTATATATGCAAGTTTTATGCTAATATGTTATTCATTATTTTGAAGTTGCACTAGGATGATAGTTATTAGTTATATATTATATAAAACTTAGAAATGCTAGTATCATAAAAAAGTAACCGGATTTAATTGAAAGTTCTTACGTTCTTATTATATTTTAAAAGCATTTCGTTTTTTTTAAAACAAATACCAACACACACACACACACACACACATATATATATATAGGGTAGGGTTCCTGAATAAAGGATATTTTCGTACAAAGTGTGAGAAGTCTATATAGGCATTGTGTTTTAGATTTTAGGCATGATGTTTTATATTTTTTTTGAGATAGTATTATATAGAAAAACACAAAACGTTACAATTTAAAACACTATTTAATGTATTCTTAACATGTAATCTAAAACACCATACGAAAAAAGTAATCAGTGTGTTTTAAATTTCGTGTCTAGAATACATTTGATTGTGTTTTAAATTGTTACGTTTGGTGTTTTTCTATATAATACAATGCAAATGGAATCAAAAACATCATAGCCCAAATTTAAAACATAATGACTACATAGACTTCTCACACTTTTTACGAAAATATCTTTTGTACAGGAACCTACGCCTATATATATATATATATATATATATATATAGGTTTAGGATCCTGTACAAAGTACATTTTTCATGAGAAGTGTGAGAAGGACTAAGAATTGACATGTAGACATCATGTTTTGGATTTAGGAATGATGTTTTAGGTTGTTTTAACTTGAAAAACACCAAACACAACAATCTAAAACACAATAAAATGTATTATAGTCATTAAATTTAAAAAACAGCTAAAACACACTACTTAACGCTTAAAACACACTGCTAATGTTCTTAGCATGGTGTTTTAAGTTTTAAGCCTAAAATACATTGTTTTTCGGTTTTAATTGTTATGTTTGGTGTTTTTATAGGCAAAACAATCCAAAACATCACGACTAAGTTCAAAAAATGATGCCTAAGTATCAATTTTTAATCCTTCTCACACTTCTCACAAAAAAAACACTTTGTACACGATCTTGACCCTATATATATATATATATATATATATATATATATATATATATATAAGTCAAGTATAAAATAAACATCCTCTTGAGTTGAGAAAACCTTTGAAAACTCATGTAAAAAAACATTATTTTTTTTTTGTAAAAAACAACCAATGTAAAATACATGTTTTAAACATTTTGGGCTAAAAAAAAGCGCCGACGGGATTTTTAAAAAAAATAAACAAAGTTGTTGAAAACATATGTTTACAATAGCTAAATAGCTGACAACATATGTAAACAGCGCAACAGTGTTTGTTTTTTTTTAAAAAAAAAATCTCATCGGCGTTTTTTTACCCAAAATGCTTAAAAACATGTATTTTACATTGGTTATTTTTTTCAAAAAAAAAATATTTTTTTTACATGGGTTTTCAAACATTTTCTCAACTCAAGAGGGTTTTCATTTATTCCACCCATATCTATATATATATATATATATATATATATATATATATATTTGTGTGTGTGTGCGCATACATTCATCTATCTATATAATAAATCAATACACTAGGGTTGAATCCTAGCCTTAGAGAGGATCTAAGTGGATCCAAGTTAGAAATGGGGCTCCATTAGTTTTAGTATAAAAACCTCTTTTTCTTTTTGTTTTCTTCATTTACCATCCACTTCAAAATACCTTCACCATTCTTTCTCCTACCTTCCTCATTGTTCTTTTCCATAATTTTTCCAAGGTATCTTCTCCATCTCACCTTTGATTTATCATATTACATCAATTCATCTACATAATACATTCGGATATGTACTGTTAAAAACGTTTTTTGATTTAACAAACGTTTTTTTGTATTTGTCAATCAAAGTGTAAAGGTTTTTAATAATTATTTGATGAATAAATGATTACGATCAATTGTAATCATTGTATTTGCACAAAATTTTTACATTGTATTTGCCCAATATGTTGAAAACGTACCAACTTTCTGATTTGGACAAGTTGTATAGACAATTGGTTTTTAGATATGAAATTATTGAAATGGACAATTGGTTTTCGGGAAAAATGTAAATTTTTTGTGTTGAGTTTATGGGTTAATTTAACATATATTCGTTTTTCATTTAAAAGACAGGATTCCATTAGAAGAAAAAAATTCGACTATGTCTTATCACAAGGGTGACAAATTTTTCAAGGTGATTCATGACCCTTCCGCACGAGTTTTGGTATGAAACTTTCTATTTTTTTTAAATAAAAATAATTTTTTTCTTTTTTTAATGTTGTTTTTTACGTGTTCATCCAGACATTGCCGAAATCCATGAACAGATTTTTGTTATCTAAACACATACACAACAACAACATTAAAGTTTCCACATATCATGGTCAATCTTGGTTTGTTCTGTTAGAATTTATAGATGATGATTTCTGTTTAACAAATAGATGGTCAAAAGTTGTACATGATTTATGCTTCTCGATGTTTTACGTCATTTTCGACTTTATTGCTCCAAATACTTTCATGATGAAGCATTACAATCATTCTCCATCCATGCAATTGGATTTGTCATTCTACAAAATGATTGAACATGAATTGACGACACCTATGGTAAACATGATTAACTTCAATAATTTATATTACATGTTTTTATATCTTAATTGTCCATATTTTTTATCGCTAATTTTGCTTTCAGGTTATACCATATTCCTTTATTAATAAGCATTATACCGATGGAATCCCTAATGTGCCAATCACTATGTATGTAGATGATGAACATCAATGGAACGTGGCAATAGAAAAGATATCCAATTCAAAGTAATTGAATACGATTTGACTACGAATTAAATAAGTTTACTGCCTTATTACTTTCAGGTTTGACTTTGAATTGGTTATAAATTTCAATTTTGGACATTAATGTACATTAAATTTTAATTTCTTGCGTAATGTTACAAGTCAAAGTAATTGAATACGAGTTGAATGTCATGTCAAAAACAATAATCATCCATACTTATGTTTATACTACGAATTGAATTTCTAACTTTATAAAACAATTCAAAGTAATTGACTACGAGTTGAATGTCAAAAATCAAATGGTATCCATATTTATGTTTCACCACTTGCATAAGCAAAATCAATATCTGCATTGAATTTCACTTCCTTATAAACGTTTATTCACAAGTCAAAGTAATTGAATACGATTTGAATGTCAATTCAAAGTAATTGAATACGAGTTGAATGTCAAAAATCAAATGTATCCATACTTATGTTTATACTACGAATTGAATTTCTAAGTTTATAAAACAAGTCAAAGTAATTGACTACGATTTGAATGCCAAAAATCAAATGGTATCCATATTTATGTTTCACCAGTTGCAAAAGGATATCCAAGTCAAAGTAATTGAATACGATTTGACTACGAATTAAATAAGTTTACTGCCTTATGAATTTCAGGTTTGACTTTGAATTGGTTATAAATTTCGATTTTGGGCATTAATGTACATTAAATTTTAATTTCTTGCATAATGTTACAAGTCAAAGTATCACATATACGAGTTGAATGTCAAGTCAAAGTAATTGAATACGAGTTGAATGTCATGTCAAAAACAATAATCATCCATACTTATGTTTATACTACGAATTGAATTTCCAACTTTATAAAACAATTCAAAGTAATTGACTACGAGTTGAATGTCAAAATCAAATGGTATCCATATTTATGTTTCACCACTTGCATAAGCAAAATCAATATCTGCATTGAATTTCACTTCCTTATAAACGTTTAGTCACAAGTCAAAGTAATTGAATACAATTTGAATGTCAATTCAAAGTAATTGAATACGAGTTAAATGTCAAAAATCAAATGTATCCATACTTATGTTTATACTACGAATTGAATTTCTAAGTAACTAAATTTATATGGAGTACATGTAATTATACCATTTGATTATAAAGTGATTCAAATTACTTTTTAATTTGACTGCCTTATTTATTCCAAATTTGACTTTTAATTCGTTATAAGTTTCGATTTTTGACATTAATGTACATTTAATTTTACTTCTGTATATGCATACGAATTGAATATGTATCTACATATTCGAGTTTTGACATTAATTTATATTTTTTACTTCTTCATAAATATGAGCCGACATTAATGTATATGAATACGAATTGAATGTATAAAACAAGTCAAACTAATTGAACACGACTTGAATGTCAAGAATCAAATGATATCCATATTTAACTTTCACCAATTGCATAAGGAAAATCAATATGTGATGTCCTAAATCTAATCATTAATTTAAGTTGTACAATATGACTTTGACTTACTTGTAAATTTCGAATTTTAAATTGAATATGAAATCAGTCTAAAACTATGTTACGAATGTTATCTCCTAATTATATTCCAAACTTATGTATAATTCCATTTGAATTTGTCGATCAAATATACAAACAATTTTGTATCTGGCATTTTATGTTTCAATTTTAGAATGAAATCAGGCTAAAAACTATGTAATGAATATTATCTCCTAATTATACTCATAATTATGCCTGACCAATTTCATAAATAAAAAGGCGAATTTTATGTCCTAATTCTACTCCATAGGTGAAAGTATTGCATCTAAAATCATAACTTTAAATCCCAATTTCATAACAATATGCTAATGCTAATGCTAATTTCACTCCACCATTTCATCCGAGTACTAACTATCGAATAGCTATATAAACACGTCAAATCACCATTCATACGATTATCCTATCACACATTTCTTGCACTTTGATTAATCGCATACATATATTCTTAGGTTATTTTCTGTTTCTCATCTTTAAATACATAAACATTATTTTTTCGATTTCTTATGAATCAATAGATTAAATAGATGTTTGGCATACCTTTTGTTCAATCAATCCATACATGTATGTTGCCATACATTCGAAAATAACCTAAATTTAATACAAGTTTCAATATTATTTTGCTGTCAACAGTTTGTATTATTGAAGTATTAACTTGAATTTAACATTTTTTTAACAGTTACAAAGATCAATGGATGTCGTAGATGCAAATGAGTTTACCATGGTTAACCAAATTCATGTCAACCGAAACGGTGTGGCTTTAAAGCTAAAGATTATTAGGGTTTGGCGTCAACCGGATCGTCGCAATCCTAATGAGTTCTACTCAATTGAAATGATCCTATGTGACGAAAATGTAAATCTCAACTACAAGTTTTTATTAAAGCCTCTTATTTGGCAATTTCAAAAATTACTTTACACTATTTAATATTTTTCAAATACAAATTTGCTTATATTCGTACATTAAAATACGTCACTTCTTTAGATACATACTTTTAATGTTTTTTTATAATTAACAGGGTGACAGGATTCATGCGAATGTATTTAAGCGGTTGTTTTTTAGATTTGAGAGGTTTTTGATTAAAAA
Organism: Ambrosia x helenae; assembly: GCA_030844895.1. Lineage (NCBI taxonomy): Eukaryota > Viridiplantae > Streptophyta > Magnoliopsida > Asterales > Asteraceae > Ambrosia > Ambrosia x helenae. Next base: position 89,179,268 of record CM061229.1, read on the forward strand.
TGCTTCTCTTATTATAAGAAATCCAGGAGTTGGGCTCAATTCTTCTAAGTACAAGTATGCTCCAAACCCAAACAAATTGTGCTTGAATATGAATACTCAAGTTTCCGAATATGCTGCTTTCCAAGGTCCAGATTTTGGGTTCTCTTTTGTGCCCTATCAAAGAATTCTGGATAGGGAGGTTGATGAATATGTTACAATAGGTATATTTTGTCAATATAGTCTTTTTTAATTACAAGAATTCCATAATAATATTCTTTGGTTTGATGGTACATTAATGTTTCTTTTATATTTGATTTTAGATGTTATAGGACATGTTAACAAGTTCTTCAGCACTGATGATAAAGATAAAAAGGTTGTCGCTGATAAGAAGAGGTTAACAATGGAAATCCAAGATATCGAGTATGTATTATTTATGTTTTTTGCATTTTTATAATTTATGTTTAATAAAAAGTACAATATGTAGTTTTATATTTTTATACAAACTGCAAATTATGGAGGTATATAATTTGTTTTTTATACTAAAATAAATAAAACCATTTAAGATAATTTATGTTTAATAAAAAGTACAATATGTAGTTTTATATTTTTATACAAACTGCAAATTATGGAGGTATATAATTTGTTTTTTTATACTAAAATAATTTTAACTTTTTGAAGGGGTTTGGGCATCTATGTAACGTTGTGGGATACTTATGTCATGGAGATGTCTAAATATGTTGCAACTCATCAAACGGAGAAAGAATTTATAATGGTTGTTTAATCTTATTAAATATTTATATTATATTTATAGCTAGATTATATTTGGCAATATAAATTATATTTATACTTCTAAAGTTTATTATTATTATTATTTAGAATTTTTTTCCTAATATTTGTTTTATATAGGAAAACCGTATGTTTCTAACTCTTTTGGAGATCGAGTTAGTCGACTGTTCATCAATGGAGATATTGAAGATATAAACCGGTACAAAACAGGGTAGGCACTATTATGTTTTTCAATACGACTTACAATATCTTAAACGTGTAATAATAGTTATATAATGTGTAAATCAAATTATTTTTATCAGCTTGGGTAAGAGAAAGTCCGATAATCCTTCCTCGTGTCATCGACCATATGGAACCTCTATGTTCTGTTCTGATGAAGATGAATTTGTCCATAACACTCCTTTTAGTAACATTGGTGACATTTGTGAGATTCAAGAGGTAAGTATAATGTTCATACTTAAATACGTTGTTTATAATTAAATATAAAAAGTTTAACATTATTAAAAAATTAGATTAATTTAATATAAATCCCCATTGTATAACATAGACTATCTTCTTTCAGTAACTAATTATAATATTCATACAGGAGCAGGCTCTGGTATTATTGGGTACTATTAAAGACCTGTTTACCGAATTTGGCTGGTACTACATGGGATGTCCCAAATGCACCAAAAAATGTAGTATTGATTATGTAATCAAACAGGTTGGTGAAGGAAGTTCAGATTTTGAGGAAGAAAAGGTTTACCAGTGTTTGAATGTTAGTTGTAGTGCGAAACAAGTTGTGCCTACACCAAGGTCGGATATCTGTATAAAATAAATTTTAATACACATAAATCATGGTTGAATACAAAAATTTAATTAACATTTAGTTTTATGTTTGTTTTTTTATTTTATTTTTTTCTAGATTTAAAATTCAGGTTCGTGTACAAGATCTTAATGGTGCTGTATCTCTTACGTTGTTTCATCATGACGTTGCACAACTTATTAGTAAAAGTGCTCCTGAATTGCTTGATTTGAATACGGTAGTCCATATTTTTTGCCATTTATAGTACAGTTTTTTTAATAATTTCTTTAATTATAGTTGTCTAATATTTATATCTTTTTTGATTCCTTTTAAATAGGTTGGTGATACAGTTGAATATCCTGAAGAGATTAAGACTTTGTTAGAAAGAGAGTTTGCTTTCAAGATCTTTGTATCCGGCTTCAATTTAAACAACAAATATGATGTTTATGGTGTAACTAAGATAAGTGATGATCCAACAATTATATCGGAGCTTAAGAAGAAGTTGTACGTAGGACAGGTACATAATCGAACCCTATTTGCTATAAAAAACAAACTTTTATGTACGTAAGACATTTTTACATTACATTGATTTTCAACGTCGTTGTTACAGCCTGCTGAATCAGAATCACTTCACACATCTCTCCTAGCATTGTTGTCCAATGTTATTTCTGTTTCCAAGGTACCATTTTCACACACACTTAAGTTCATGTTAATAAATTTTACTCATTTTTTATTGATACACAATCACGGCTACATTGGCCACATATGTTTATAAATATTTTATCTTTAGGAATTAGACACAGCCGATAATTAAATGCCAATTTCCATTGCTGATAACTTTGTTGATAAGAAAGTTTATGCTGAAGGAGAACAATGTTCTATCAGTTCCAAGTATCAAATGGTTAAGCGTAAACTGATTGACGCAATTTCTAATGATGAAAGCACACCAATTCCTTCAACTAAGATTGGAAGTGGTGGTAGTATGGAGTAACATAAAAGTCCATTGAGTCCTCCATCTTGCTAAAGCCTAATGAAGAGGATTACTTTGCTATGCTGATGGTCTACAAGTTCTATTGCTTTATGTTTTGTTTTTTAAATATATTTGAACAATTTCTACTTTGTTATTTCCTATTTCTACCATGATTTGGTTTACTGTTTTTACTATGTTTCATAACGATGGTAATATTTAATAAATGCGTTTGGTTGATTGATAAGTATATTTTCATCCAATTGCTATTATCTATCTATTATATAATACAACTGATTGGGTTGATGTAGTCATCTACCCTAATGTTATTTTTATTTTTTATAATTAATATCTAATTAAGAAAAAAAATGTTCTCGATCAACTTAAATTGTTACCTCTATTTTGTTGTTATAATACAACCTAATTATAAAGGCCCACTAAATTATCAAAACCAGCTCATCTGAAACGTGGGTATTATGTTACTCAGTGGGCCGAATTTGTTTGATGAAACAAATGCCCGATTCATAACAAGATATATTTTAGAATATTTGTTTTATTATAAATGCCTACCAATCTCCTCATAATATTTAGATTCTCAAAAGCCACTTTACCAATTTGTGAGTTACTTTTTCATCTTCTTCTCTATCTAATCGTGATCTTATAATTCTTCTTTTTTTTCTTTAATCGATGTGTAGGTTATATCTGTTTGTATTTTTACTGATTATTATTAAGAATCATATACTTTATGTAATTATAACTACGAAATTTCGATTATGCATGTACTATAAATTTCTGGATATTCAAATTAGTAAGCGTATATCTTGATTTTTATTTTTAATGTGAATATGTATTTAGTAACAATTTCTGTTTTTGAAATTTATGTAATAAACAATCAGTGTTTACTATATGTAGTTATCATTAAGAAATTTTTAGATTGTATGGTTTTATAATTTATTATTAATCACGTTTGATGTTTTTGATCAATGTTTTATCTGAAATAATTGTTCTTGAATATATGTAATAATCGTTTTGTATTAGTATGTTAATTTGGAAATATGTTTAATATGGCTAACTATTGTTTAGGAAACTAACCTATGTTAATCAGTTGATAAATTACAGACTTTTACATATTAAAACTGATACATAGGTGATATAGTCTTTGCCATATATAGATTAGGTTCATATTTCTGTTCCTAAAGCATATGAGACAATGTTATGAGGTATGTTATGTTTGTAATAGGTCATATAATCTTTGCCATATATAGATAAAGTTCATATAATGTTCTTGGCACGCGCTGCTGCGCATATTAGCATGTAAGTTTTTGGGTTATAGGTGATGATTTATAGAAAATAATCCATATTCAAACGGATGATCTTAGACCTGTTTTTTATATTTTATTGTTGTCGCTTAGTCGATTTTATCATTTTGCCATAACAGACATGTGTAATTATGTAGATTGGGTTGTTTTCAATACATGTGTACTTGTATAGGATGTTATTTTGATACCTGATGACTTACTTATTTCTCAATCTTCGGATCCTGTTTCTGATTTGATAGACTTTGTTTATCCGTCACTGTTGGATAACATCCACATTCCGACTTATTTTCAAGATCGAGCTATATTGGCACCGAAGAATGAAGTTCATGAAATTAATGATATATTACTTTCAATGTTTCCCGGTGACGAAGTTGAGTATCTAAGTTCGGATAGTGTTTGCCAGTCAGAAGATGTTAACAAACATGTTGATGAAAGATTAGTTTCTCCTGATGTGATGAATGGTCTTAAGTTTTCTGGAATACCAAACCATCGTTTGGTTTTGAAAGTTGGTCTCCCCGTAATGTTAATTAGAAACATTGATCAGAAAAGCGGTTTGTGTAATGGGACAAGGTTACAAGTTGTTAAAATGAGAAAACGTGTAATTGAAGCCAAAATCATTTCAGGAAGTATGTGACACCCGGCAAACTTCGGTAACTAACTTTTTGAAAACTTAGTAAGTCTACCTTAGCGAGTTGCGCATACATTACACATGACAGGGTCAGTCGAGTCGAGTCGTACATCATTGAGGTTTTAACACACGCAAGTCTCGAGTCCCGGGAATTGGTGAACGAGTGTGAACGTGTTTATTTTCATGTATTATGTGTTTATAATCATTATATGACTTGTCGGTATGTGAAAACGTGTTAACATATGTTAAAACGGGGTTTAACGCGCAAAATACACAGAACCAGACCCTGCAGGCGATTAGGAAGCCCTAATCGCCTTCAGGGGGCGATTGGCAACACTTAAGGGGCGATTGGGCTTGATTAATGTGCGATTGGGGCTAATCGCATGGTAGTGAAGGCGATTAGCAGCCCTAATCGCCTGATAAGGCTGCACAATCGCCTGACGTGTCTTAAATGACTAGAAACGCCTATAAATACCACCCTTGACCTCCAAAACACCATTTGTGCAACCCTAGCCGTCCCATAACCCATACCAACACACAAACACCCTCTGGAACTCGTTTTTACATCAAAACAACCATTTCCAAGCTTATTCCATTATTTCCTCTTAAATCCAAGGTGTGTTCTTCAAACCCAAACCTTTAAATGATTATATTTTGTTCCCTAAAAGTCCAGACCTGACTTATAAATGTTTTTTGTCTTTGAAAATCCATTAAAAACCGTTTTTAAACAAACCCAAACCTTTATGTGTGTTATATGTGTTATATGTGATTAAAGGTAGGATTTTTAGGATTGAAACATGATTGTCTTTGTGTTATTAAAGTGTTTATGGCTGTTACAAGTTAATATGATGATGTTCTAGGAGTTTGAATGGTTTTGGTTGTATATTGTTAATGTTTGATGTTTTGACCCATTTGAATGATTTTGAATGATTAAGGATGCTATGAGGTGTGTTGTTGATTGTATGATGTTAGGGTTTGCTTTAGGATGATGCTAGAGAAGTAGGATGCTATCGGACAACATGGTTATGTGATGAATTCTGGATATTTGCTATTTAGGGCAAGTTCTTGCATGTTGATGTGATGTTTACATGTTAAGTTACTATTTTCGGAAAATGCTCGCATTCGGGACTGTTAGAATGATGAAAACTTAGGGGTTTTGCTCGAAATATGTTTGTTAATGTGTTAGGATTGATTTTGGGTGTTTACACATGTTTCGAATCTGATTTGGAGGGTTAAACGCGCAAAATTGCGTCGCGCAGCAGCTGCAGGCGATTAGCCTCCTTAGCAGGCGATTAGCTTTCCTAATCGCATACTAAGTCAGGCGATTAGCCCTCTTAGCATGCGATTAGCCCCTCAATCGCATGCTAAGGTAGGCGATTAGCCTCACAATCGCCTGTTGACCATCCCCAATCACATGTTGACTTTTCCTAATTGCATGCTAAGTTCCTAATCGCGTGTACTGCTGTTATAAGTGTATTTTGACATTCCGAAACCCGATTCGACACCTAGGAACATGCTAGGAACCCCGTGACATGCCTAGTAACATAGTAACACATGTATGGACTTGTTTGTGCGTTATTTGACCTATGTGTTAGACTCGTTGAACTTTAACACATGTTAAGTACTAAGTTGCATGATTTGTGTATGTTTGAGTATGAGATGAACACGTGGAATGTCGGGTCACCAATGGGATGTCGAGTCTTGTCTTACGTAGTCTGGTTGTCGCTCAAACACGCTTTTCGGACACATAATGGTCATGGACTGGACTTAGGGACTAATGAACCCGACGGGTTATTAGTCTAACTTGACACATATCTTATGATAGGTCGCCAATAGGTGGGACTATCATATCTTACAAACGGTTTACTCATATCACATAGACGGTTTACTCATAAACGGAATACGCAACCTAAGGTGAGTTCACGGCCCCACATTTTACGGTTTTTGCTTTCGGGGGAGAAACATGCTTAAAACTCTTTTATGACTTATGGCTCGGTTTCATCTTAAACTCTTTTATGGCTTATGACTCTTTTTCACGTTATACTATGGCTTACTTATTATTGCTATACGGTTCATCAAAAAGTCCCTTAGAAACCACTAACATGGGCGTATGGCGGGGAAATATGGATAGCGCTATTGGGAACTGACAAGCCCCACTCGACGGTTGGACCGGGCGGGTGCATATTGTCTCTAATAAAACAAGGTCTACCGGTGATGACGGTAGCCCATAGGAAACTAAGGGCCAGTAAACGGCATAGTCAGCAATGGTTTCACCCGTATGAGTATCTTATTCTGCGCCTAGCTAGCGTTCTCACAAGCATAGTAGTAACTGTGATGGTAACGGTTTTCGAAGTACCACTTTAAACGTTTAAATAAAACCTGTGAACTCACCAGCATTATATGTTGACTCTTTTAGCATGTTTTCTCAGGTCGCTAAGGTAGCAGCTGTCAGATAGGCGCACGGAGTCGCACTGGAGTCGTCTCGCGTCTAGGGTCTCATTTGCATGTCTTGGAATTGTTAACTTTTGAACTTATGTTTTATTTCTGCATGACTTTTGTAAACTCTGAATGCTTCCGCACTGTTGAATGTTGGTTTTAATCTTATGCATGGTTTTTGTTTACGTATGTTTTTACATTTAGACGTCGTTTATTGTGACCGTTGACTTGGATCCTGGTGTGTCACACGCCTCACGGTAGAACTCCGCACGTGGGAATATGAGGGTGTGACAAAGTAACATTGGAATGCGAACTTTTATTCCAAAAATTGCTTTATCCCCCTCGGATAAAAAAATTCCTTTTAAATTTAACAGAAGGCAATTCCCAATTGTTGTTTCTTTCGCAATGACAATAAACAAAAGTCAAGGATAATCCTTATCCAGAGTTGGGTTGTATTTGAAGGATCCAGTTTTTTCACACGGGCAGTTGTATGTTGCGCTATCAAGAGTCAGAAGTCGAGATGGACTGAAGATAGTTATAGTAGATGAAAATGGTGAACTGACGAACAAAACATCAAATGTTGTGTACAAAGAAGTCTTTCAAGATTTATGAATAATGTGAGTAATTTTGATACAATTATTTACTTATCTTCATTGACGTTATGTACATACAACTTCAATAATACAAGTATTATTTTAATTTTTTTTTGTTTTTTATTTGGTTTGAACCGTGCGTGACCATTGATCTTTAAAACAAGTTATTTCCTAATTAAAATTACATTAAAAATAAAAATGTAATAAAGGAAATTTACAAAAACAAAATGTATTTGTACCTTTTTGGTTTTTTTGTTAAATGTTATACTTTGGTTGAGTATTGATCATAATAGGTAATCGGTTTTCGTTGTTATCGTTTTTTATAAGTTACCACTTTGACATTAAAACCAAAGTTATATATTAGTCTTAATATCCAGATCATATCAACGCAACATTAAAACATCACTTTTATATAAGAAAAAAAAATCAGGCTAACCGTTATTCTTAAGACTTTACGTTGTGGACACTAAACTTGAATAATGCAAGTCTTAGTTTAATATTTTTTTTAATTTACTTTGGTTTGCACCGTGGGTACCCACGGGTCTCAAACCTAGTAGTTAATATAACTATACATACGTAAGTGTATTATACTCGAGTACAAACACAATTTACTTAATAAAAAAATTAATTTGAATTATATACGTAAAGATTTGAATTAGGATTAGGAAAAAAATTAATATGTTAATTATAATTGTAACTAATTTGATAAATTTATAACAAAAATTATTAATTGTTTAATTTTAAATATATTATGATATATCTAATTTAATAGTAATAAATAGATTTAACTGTTACAATTATTAACTTTAATTCAAAAGTTTGATTTTTTTTAAAAAGATTCAAATCATTCGAATTTGGAAATTAAATGCATTAATTAAGTTTAATTGTTACCGTTGTTATCTTAAATTCAAAATTTAGAATATTTATAGTATTAACTAAATTTTAAAAATTAAAATTTTAGATATTAAAGTTTGAAATTATATACTTAAATATAACATTTAATATTCAGATATTTTTAAAGTTAAATTGAAATCTATCATTTGAAATTCTAGTATTTAAAATTTGAATTTAAACTTGTAACTAATTTGAGAAATTTATAACCAAAATTACTATTTGTTAAATTTTAAATATATTAGAAAATATGTAATATAAAGTTAATAAGTAGGTCTAATTGTTACCATTATTAACTTAAATTAACAAATTTGAATTAAATGTATTAGTTAATTCTAAATGTTACCATAATTATTTTAAATTCAAAAGTTTGAATTTTTATAATATTAACAAAAATTTAAAAGTATAGATATTATAATTTGAAGTTAAATACTTAAATAAATAACATTAATTCTGAATTAATGAAAATAAATTTGGTCAAAAAATTTTTAATGACATTGATCAAAATTTCAAAAAACATCGAAGTATTTCAATAACATTAAACATAAATTCGAAATACAAAAATTAAAATAACTTAAATTAAAAACATTGACGAATGCTATATCAAACTTGAAAATCAATGACTTCTTGTTGTGCAATCTTAGTAATAAAGAGACTGCGCTGATTTGAACACCACTTAAATACACAATATTCGCCAATGACAATACCTTCAGATTCAAGCAGATCAGGCCATCCAATCACGAAGGGTCATGCAGTATGTTGAAGAACTTAGAACCATTATGATTAGACATAATAACCTTTGCGAGTTCAGATCAAATCCTGTGGTATATTAATAGATAGAGAAACATATATTATTAAAAAAATTCTTGAAGACAAAAACAAAGTTACCATAATCGATGATATCTACATATAAGAATAAATCACGGATTGAATAAGAATGAATACAAAAACAATTATACTACAATTGATGATATATGCATGCACCATGAATCAAAATCAGAAATGTTTTCAAAAATTAATATACCAGGAATCGATAATATCTACCTATAAGAATGAATAACGAAATCTTTAAGAATGAATATACCAAGAATCTATCTATATAAAAAAAAACTGAAGATTGTTTGATTGTTCGAACATAAAACAATGAATCGAAATCAGAAATGTTTTCAAAAATTAATATACCAGGAATCGATAATATCTACCTATAAGAATGAATAAAGAAATCTTTAAGAATGAATATACCAAGAATCTATCTATATAAAAAAAACTGAAGATTGTTTGATTGTTTGAAGTTTATGAACATAAACTGAAGATTGTTTGATTCGGACCCATTGTAAGTATAACGACAGATACATAGTTTTGAAAACAAAATAAAGAACATTGGTTGTTTCTTTCTGATCCTTATGATCAGAATATTCAGGAGTAGAATCTTTGAAGCCAAGATGAAAATCAAAAGAAAAATTGAAGATTGAGAAAAAAATGATACAATATTACCTTGAAATTAATTGGATGAAAGAATGGAGAATGAAAGTTGAAGACTTCAAAAGGAAGAATGAAGATTGATGTAGAATGAAGGGGAAAAAAAGGATTTTATAGGTAAATAGATGGAGCTTCATATACAAATCTGGATCCTAGAGGCCCTCTCTAAAGTCTCAATTCAACCCGAGATGTATTCATTTACTATATAGACTAGGTTAGAGTCCCGTGGGGACCCACGGTTCATCTGAAAGTAAAATAAAAAAAGTAGGAAAATAAGAATTGTATTATGCAATTTGTTTCGGTTACTAAATGTTTGATAATGCAACATGTATGAATTTTGATGTTAAATGCAAAATGTCATCTAAGAGTTTAATGCAACGAAAGGATGGATATATCGAGTAAGTAAAGTTTAATTTGACAACTGCAAACTACATAGCATACTATCACAATATCACACATTACATCATTTGGGTAATATCTATATTCTAATCAGAACTAAGCTTAAGCATAGAACACTTATCATTTAGTTGGGGCTTAACGAACTTCAACCAATATCACACATTACATCATTTGGATAATATCTATATTCTAATCATAACTAAAATTAAGCATAGAACACTTATCATTTAGTTGGGGCTTAACGAACTTCAACCAATGGTCCATTTTCATTACTTCAATCAAAATCTTCCAAGTCTTCCTCATTGATAGCTGATTTTTCACCTTCGAAGTTGTTATCATTGTCATCACAATCCTCGAAATGCAGCTTATTTTCAATAATTTATGAAAACCTCCACCATTGTATTCCATATTTGTGTTCTACATAAAATATAGTTGTTGTAAAGATATGGATACGGTGATGAGTAAATCAAAAAAACAATCCTTAACCCACTTACTTGAACGGGTAGCTTAAATTTTACATGTTATCTCTCTAATGGTTCAAACCGATTACATAGCTAAAAAACAACTAATAAGAAAATGGGTCCAATGTCATATGATGGAATATAAATTTCCTATATTTTATTAAAAAAATAGACACCAAAAGGATCAACCCAGACCCATTTCAACATGTAGCCAAAAGGACCCATTGTACACACACTTTAAGTAACTTTTGACATGTTACAAAATGCCGCCAAAAAAAGTCATTATTTAAACTATACAAATATAGTACTTAACAATTAAAAATCTTAATAAATAACATCAAAATCATAATCAATCATTCAAATCAATGGCATTAAAATAATCCGCGTCTGAAATTGCCTTACCCATTATATACAAATTTTTATTGACATCTAAAAATTAGCACACTTAAAATTAGCACACTTATTGAAATCAAGATGATGATTATCGTTTAGTGACAATTGATTAAAGAAAAGTCGTAATATCAAAATGAAAGTCGGTCAACAATGTTAAAATGAAATTCATAATATTAGTAACATCAATAAATACGATTAAAAATCTTAATAAATAACATCAAAATCATAATCAATCATTCAAATAAACGACATTAAAATCATCTGCGTCTCAAAATTCCTTACCCATTATATACAAATTATCATTGACATATTTAGTAATCATTATTAGTTGTGATTGAAGTAATATAATTATTTAATAGAAAGTAACATTTTGAAAATTTATATTATCATTTAATTTCGTTGTTAAAATTGGTATGATGATTAAATGATTTTATTATTTGTTAAGGTTTATATAGTATTGATGTGTCTCGAACAATTCTGCAAAATCGGAAATGCTATGCCTCGATTGACGTGATCAAGTAGGAATTTATTTATATATTTGAATTATAAAAAATGGAAGGATTGGTAATTGACGTGAATTGATCAACAACGCTTAAAATTAACACAATCAAACTCAAAGACATAAAGTCAAAGAATTGGCCTCCATCAAATTAACAATAACGTAAAAAGTTTTTACACAAATTGGGTCAACAATATTAAAATTAAGGTCGTAATATTAGTAATAGCATTGAAAATTATCTTGAATACATTATATATTTTTGAAAACTGTTAAATAGATTTGAATTATATTTATTGGGGAAAGATCTTGTACAAAGTGTTTTTTTGTAAGAACTGTCACTACTAGAAAAATGGTGTTTCTTGACGCGCATTTTATGACACACGCTCTTTTATGACACTCAAAAGCGTGTGTCATAAAAAAATTGTCATGATTTAAAAAATTTGGTTAGTTAATGACACACTTTTTTGTGTGTCAAAAATGTAGTGTCAAAAAATTAAAAACATGATAGTATAAAACATTGTGTGTCATCGTTTGTTGTCGTAATATAACTTTTTGAATTTTTATTTCCCTCCCATAAATCCCGCCCTAACCCTCAGACCTCCAAAGTCCAGACAATATCAAACCCTTTAGTGTTTTATCAAACCCTCATTCCCAATTTCTTCAACATTCCCATCGTAACCTTTCAAGATTCAAACTCTCATTGTCATCCTCCCAGGTATTCTCTCAATCGTAACCCTAACCCTCAGACTATCTCTCATCGTCATCATTCCTAGGCATTCTCTTCAGCCATCTAGTGGTCGTCATCAAAATTAGGGCTTCTCTTCAGTCATCTAGCGTCCGTCATCTAGCTCCAGGTATCATCAAAATCAAGGCTAACCATGAGTACGAGCAGACTTGAAACAGATAATTACTTTGATTATTCAAAACTGTCAACAAGCTAGATGATATGATTGATTATATTGTTTGGTGTTCTATATTGTATAAAGTTAGGCTTCCATATACTATCGTATATGTTTGAAAGAATAAATTAGGCTTCCGTTTTGTGTTCTTTATTGTATCAAATTGATCATATCAGTTCCCGGCCTTGACTTTGATGATACTTTATGGTATCCCTTTGAAAGAATAAATTTATATTATAGAATTGCTTTGGAACTTTCTGTAGAGTATCTGTTTGTTTGTTTGTTTAAAAGAATATGTTTTGTTTATATTATTAGTTTGTTTGTTTGTTACTTTAGTGATACATGTATCTGTTTGTTTGTTTTTGTCATATTTAATGGCATATCTCTATAGATCATGGTTTTAAACGGACCCCGGCCGGTCCGTTTTGCTATGTTGGACCGCCTATGCATCGACCCGGTGGTTGACCCGGCGACTCGGCTGTCAGACCGGTGAACCGGCGGGGGCTCCGGTTCGGTTCTGAAAACATTGTTATAGATGAAATAGTGAGCTTTGTGGACCCTCTATGTGGAACAATATTATGACAACTAAGCTGATAGATCTTGTTTCATGTGGTATTTATTATTTTTGTTCCTTCTCTTGTATTACACTAGCCCTTACACTTTGTACTATACTGATAGTTCTTTTTTTTTTAATTGTGTTGAACTTCTATTCTTTGCTCACTCTTATTAGATTTGGACATGACTCATAGTTTGAGACACATTCAGTTCATTTATATATATGTTCTTGTTTTGTGCATGCTGATAGTTTTACTAGCTACCTATCTTTTATATAGGCATGATTGTTTATAATTTGTCTACTATGCTATGTTTAACAGATTTTCTCCCCATTAATTTGAGTTGTGAAAAAAAAATCTATAACAGATTATGAACTGATCTGTCAAAATGATGAAATGAATGAATACATGGTATGTTTTAGAACACATGCACATACATTTCATATCATATGAGCATTTAGAAAAGTAGGGTATGCGTAGTACGTAATTTGAGAGATCATATATAGTTATAGCATAACTTCAGTGCACTTGCATGCTATTATGTTATTGATCAAATGGACAAAAATTATGTTATTATGTTATAGCATATAGTATTGTAAAGTAAAGTATCATCAAATGGACAAAAATTGAAGGAAGTTTTTATTGATATGGTATAAACGAAACTCAACCAGACTTGGATGGCCTGTAAAGTAGTTGGGAACTAAATTAGAAAAATGCTTTCTATGACTTTGACTTTGGATTTGTCTTTGACTTTGGTTTTGTATGATGTACAGTATACTATTGCCAAACTAGTGGCTGCCATTACTGCTTGAAAAGGAGGAAGCATATATCGCACTAAGGAGGTATGTATGATAAGAGCTGACTTTGTCTTTGACTCTGGTTTTGTCTATTCTTTTCAGCATGTATTCTAAGAGCTTCCTTCTTTAGGCTTATGTGTTTAGATGTTTCATTATTAGATCTTGTTCCAGTTTTTACGGTCGTTTCATTTGCTTTAATTCATTGTGTGGGAACTGACTTTGTCTTTGACTTTGGTTTTGTTTCTTTTGTTTTAATTTGTTTAGTTGTTTATTCGTTTCTTGATAATTAGTTTCATAATCCATCGTGCCTATTATCAGTCAATTTGTGTTTCATTGTTTCTTTCTGGACACTAAAACAGATTAAACTTCTTTATTAGGCGTTAGATATTAGATGTTAGAGGCGATACATTTTTGGACTAAAGAAGTATACAAGTATATGACTACCTTGTCTTCCAATGAATGCAAGTTTGGATATCATCATTCTGTGAGATTTGTGGTATGGGTCATGGGTGGTTAATTGTGATTTGGTTGGATGTGAACTAGTGTTTTTTTTTTTTTTTTTTTTTTTTTTTATCAATAAAGTCTTATATGGTTCCAACTACAGGTTAGTTGTCTATGTTAATCAATGTTTGTATAATACATAGACAGACCTGTTGGCCCTTTTTAAGGTAACATCCCTTTGTGAGCAACATATTTTAAATCGCCTCTACTATTGGAGGCGGAGATGTTAATCAATGATTGTATAATACAGAGACAGACCTGTTGGCCCTTTTTAAGGTAACATCCCTTTGTGAGCAACATATTTTAAATCGCCTCTACTATTGGAGGTGGAGATTTTGGTCATCTCTTAACTATCTAACTTTTAGTACTAATAATAATTTATTAAACTGCATTTATCACATTTAAATCGTGCGTTAACGGATTTAGTTTTTGTTTACTTTAGTTTGCAGTTCTAACTCTGCTTGATTATGGTGCTGGTAATGTTCAGAATATTAGAAATGCAATTCGTTATCTAAAGCTTGATGTCAAACATGTAAGTTATTAGCTACTGTATTATTATTATTATTATTATTATTATTATTATTATTATTGTTGTTGTTGTTGTTGTTGTTGTTATCTTGGGTTTGTGTTGGCCGTTTTTATATTCCGAAAACTAACGCCTTCTTCGTGTTCATGTAAACCAAGTGTTATCGAACCAAGTGCTTTTTTGGATGTGTGACTGTAGTTCACTTGGCGTGTGTATCTAGAGCTATGTTATTTATTCTACGTTTATCACTGTTAGTATTATGGCCATGTCTTTGATGAAGGTTTTATTAGTTTACATTATTATTGAATTTTTGATAAACTAAAATAGGCTAGAAACTAAAGTCAGTATTTGAAAGTTCTTGCATTCGCTGAGATGTTAATGATGGCAAATTCATGTTTTAATATTATAGACCTTATGAATTATCTAGTGGTAGCAAATTTGACCCATTGAATTATGAATGGGTTAATTTGGGTTGTGGTTTTTTTCTCATTGTTTTTTTCCATCATTTTTACAGGCAATGAAGAGCAAGTTAACATTTGGGGAAGACAGACGAATAGCACAATAATTACGAAAGATGGTCGAGTTCCAGGCAACATTTATTTATAGGTTATATTTTGTATTGACACAATATTTTTGTGTTAATTGTAAGACATTTGTTAGTATATTTGATTTATTTGATTTATGATTATGAAATGGATTGTTTTGGTGTGTGTGTATATACATATTATTATTAAATGGTTTGTTTTGCTATAATGTTTTTGCTAGTATATATATATATATATATATATATGAATTCAGGGTAAACTGTATATATATATAAGGGTAAATTAGTAATTTATAAATTTTTTTGTCAAAAAAGATGACACGCATAGCGTGTCATAAACGTGTGTCATAAATGTGTGTCAAAAACGAGTGTCATGAATGTGTGTCATGAATGCGTGTCATTAAAAGATGACGCGCGTGTGCATGTCATATTATTTTTATGACCATGCCTATAACGACTTTCTTTTGTGTGTCATAAGCACCCTTTCATGACACGCAATGCGCGTCAAGAAAGGTGTTTTTTGTAGTAGTGTGTGAGAATCAAATGAGGGTATTATTTTCGAAATTTTTTCCCCATATTGTTAAACATATATTATAGTATTGAAATCTAAAACAACAAAAAAATAAATAAATTTTGGTGTTGAGTAATTACGTAATTACTGTTGTAGAGTAATTACATAATTACTCTAGTATAAACTAATGTATTTACTTTAATGATGTAATTACACTAAATTTTTTTTGTATTATTCATCTAGAAAGTATGTTTAAGCACATGGGAAAAAATTCTAAAAAAAATAAATCCCCCCCCCTCTTGATTCTCACAGTTCTCACCAAAAAAACACTTTGTATTTGATCTTTACTCTATATTTATTATTAAAAAAATAATAAAAGTGTAGGAAAATAAATGTACACTCCTATCTTCGGATTATATTTAAATTATAAACTGGTAAATAGATTTAACATTGTTAAATAGATTTAAATAAATGTTTAAAGGAAAGTCATATATGTTTAAAAGAATATCGTTTCATGACAATTGATTAAAGGAAAGACTTTGAATTATAAAAAAATGGAAGGATTGGTAATTGACGTGAATTGGTCAACAACGCTTAAAATTAGCACAATCAAACTCAAGGACATATAGTCAAAGAATTGACCTCCATCAATTTAACAAAAAACGTAAATAGTTTGTACTCAAATTCGGTCAACAATATTAAAATTAAGGTCGTAATATTAGTAATAACATTGAAATTTATTATGAATACATTATATATTTTAGGAAACTGTTAAATATATTTAAATTATATTTATTATTAAAAGAATAATAAAAGTTTATGAAAATAAATGTACATTGTTATCTTCGGATTATATTTAAATTATAAACTATTAAATAGGTTTAACATTGTTAAATATATTTAAATAAATGTTTGAAAGAAATTCGTATATGTTTAAAAGAATATCGTTTCATGACAATTGATTAAAGAAAAGTTGTAATATCAAAATTAAAGTTGGTCAACAATATTAAAATGAATTTCGTAATATTAGTAATATCAATAAATAAGATTAAAAATCTTAATAAATAATAACCAAATCATAATCAATCATTCAAACCAATGTCATTAAAATAATCTTAAATAATATTAAAAAATTTCATAAATAACATCAAAATCATAATTTAAATTTCAAAAATCAACGACATCTTGTGGAATAGTAAAACTAAATGGGATTAGTATTAGTAATTATTAGTAATTAGTAATATATTCGTAAAAATAATAATAGAAAATTTTAATTCAGTTAATAAGATATAAATGGGATTAAAATTAAAAATCGTAATATTAGTTTTAGTATTAGTAAAAAATTTGTAATTTAATTCGGTCAATAAGAAATAAATGAGTTTAAAATTAAAAATCGTAATATTAGTATTAGTAATATATTCGTAAATTTATTCGGTCAATTCGGTCAATAATAAATAAATGAGCTTAAAATCGTAATATATAACATTAAATTCGGTCAATTATTATTAATGTCATTAAAACTCATAATAAATATCATTAAAAATGAATAAATCCTATTAATTGCAGAAAACACCAATAATAATTCGAACAAATAGTAATATATATAATATTAAACATAATTTCATAAATATAGATTAAACATAATTTTATAGTAATATTAATATAAATAAATGAGATTAAAAAATCGTAATAAATAACATTCAATTCGGTCAATTATTATTAATGTCAATAAATAACATTAATTTTAACATACTAAAAATATATTAAAATGATTAAATCTTATTAAACATAAATTCGAAAAAAAAGTAATATAAATAAATGAGATTAAATTTTTTAATAAATAACATTAAATTTGGTCAATTATTATTAATGTCAATAATTAATATTAAATATCTTAATAAATAACATTAAAAATGAATAAATCTTATTAATTGAAATCAAGACTAATCATAATTCGTATGTGGAAACCGTAACGTCATTGCATATGATGTTTTTAGATAACAGAAATTTGTTCATGGCCTTCGACACAGTCTGGAAAGACACGTATAAAAAATCATTTTATAAAATGAAAAAGGCATTTTTACACAAAAAAACTAACAAACATACGAACACGGGTGACGAAGGGTCATGCAAAACCTTGAAGAATTGAGAACCTTTGTGATAAGATATAATAACGTTGGTGTGTTCGGAAGAGATCCTGTTTTTTAAAATAAGTAAAACATAGAATGATTAAGTCCATTTAAAGGTAAATCCGATTCACTGTAGATTAAAATTAAAAATCGTAATATTAGTATTGGTAATATATTCGTAAATTAATTCGGTCAATAATAAATAAATGAGCTTAAAATCGTAATATATAACATTAAATTCGGTCAATTATTATTAATGTCATTAAAACTCATAATAAATATCATTAAAACATGAATAAATCCTATTAATTGCATAAAACACCAATAATAATTCGAACAAATAGTAATATAAATAATATTAAACATAATTTCATAAATATAGATTAAACATAATTTTGTAATAATATTAATATAAATAAATGAGATTAAAAAATCGTAATAAATAACATTCAATTCGGTCAATTATTATTAATGTCAATAAATAACGTTAATTCTAACATACTAAAAATACATTAAAATGATTAAATCTTATTAAACATAAATTCGAAAAAAAAGTAATATAAATAAATGAGATTAAAATTTTTAATAAATAATATGCAATTTGGTCAATTATTATTAATGTCAATAATTAATATTAAATATCTTAATAAATAACATTAAAAATGAATAAATCTTATTAATTGCAATCAAGACTAATCATAATTCGTATGTGGAAACTGTAACGTCATTGCATATGATGTTTTTAGATAATAGAAATTTGTTCATGGCCTTCGACATAGTCTGTAAAGACACGTATAAAAAAATCATTTTATAAAATGAAATAGGCATTTTTACACAAAAAACTAACAAACATACGAACACGGGTGACGAAGGGTCATGCAAAACCTTGAAGAATTGAGAACCTTTGTGATAAGATATAATAACGTTGGTGTGTTCGGATGAGATCCTGTTTTTTAAAATAAGTAAAACATAGAATGATTAAGTACATTTAAAGGTAAATCCGATTCATTGTAGATTAAAATTAAAAATCGTAATATTAGTATTAGTAATATATTCGTAAATTAATTCGGTCAATTCGGTCAATAATAAATAAATGAGCTTAAAATCGTAATATATAACATTAAATTCGGTCAATTATTATTAATGTCATTAAAACTCATAATAAATATCATTAAAAAATAAATAAATCATATTAATTGCAGAAAACACCAATAATAATTCGAACAAATAGTAATATAAATAATATTAAACATAATTTCATAAATATAGATTAAACATAATTTTGTAATAATATTAATATAAATAAATGAGATTAAAAAATCGTAATAAATAACATTCAATTCGGTCAATTATTATTAATGTCAATAAATAACATTAATTCCAACATACTAAACGTGACGACCCGAAAAATTTTTCTTCTTATTGTTTTCTCTCTCTTCGACTTCGGGAAATTTTCGGGACGAAAATTCTTTCAACTGGGGGATGATGTGACACCCGGCATATTCAGGTCAATACTTTTATACTTTACATACATGTGTTTCATACTTTACATGCATACGAGTCTATCTCAACGAAAACATTTTAAACAACTACTTAATATCATACTTAACTGGGGTCAGTTAAGTCGTACTGATGATTCGGGAATCATCGGGAGTCGTTACAATGGTCCGAAGGACCATTGGGTGTCGGTCCATAACCATGTGTACAAGGATCGGTGATTCGTGGAATCGCCGGGTTTAACGCACACACGCAAGTCTCGGGTCCCGGGAATTGGTGATCGGGTGGGAACGTGTTATTTATCGTGCATTATATGTTGGTAATCATTATGTGACTTGTCGGTATGTGAAAACGTGTTTATATATGTTAAAATAGGGTTTAACGCGCCAAAATCTCGGATACTTAGGCTATAGGCGAGTAGGAAGCCCCTTGGGGTGATTAGGGGCTAAATGCTAGTTGTTACTAGTGATTAGGGGCTAAATGCTAGTTGTTACTAGTGAGTAGGGCTAAATGCTAGTTGTTACTAGTGATTAGGGGCTAAATGCTAGTTGTTACTAGTGAGTAGGGCTAAATGCTAGTTGTTACTAGTGATTAGGGGCTAAATGCTAGTTGTTACTAGTGAATAGGGCCTAAATGCTAGTATTACTAGCGAGTAGGGCCTAAATGCTAGTTGTTACTAGCGAATAGGATCCTACTCGCCAATAACATCTGCGTACTCGCCTATACTGCAGGTCACGACTAAAAACGCCTATAAATACCACCCTTGACCTCTAAAACATCATTTATACAACCCTAGCCGTCCCATAACCTATCTCAACCCACAAACACCCTCTGGAACCTATTTTTACATCAAAACAACCATTTCCAAGCTTATTCCATCATCTCCTCTTAAATACAAGGTGTGTTCTTCAAACCCAAACCTTTAAATGATTATGTTTTACTCCCTAAAAGTCCAGACCTGACTTATAAACGTTTTTGTCTTTGAAAATCCATTTAAAACCGTTTTTAAACAAACCCACACCTTTACATGTGTTATATGTGTTATATGTGATTAAAGATAGAATTTTTAGGATTAAATCATGATTGTTTTTTTGTTATTATGATGTTTATGGCTATTACAAGTTAGTATGATGATGTCCTAGGAGTTTGAATGGTTTTGGTTGTGTATTGTTGATACTTGATGTTTTGACCCATTTGAAGGATTTTGGATGATTAAGGATGATATGAGGTGTGTTGTTGATTGTATGATGTTAGGGTTTGCTCTAGGATGATGCTAGAACAGTAGGATGCTATCGGAATAATTGCTATTTAGGGTAAGTTCTTGCATGTTGATGTGATGTTTACATGCTAAGTTACTATTTTGGGAAAACGCTCGCATTCGGAACTGTTAGAACGATGAAAACTTAGGGGTTTTGCTTGAAATATGTTTGTTAATGTGTTAGGATGATTATTGAATGTTCTTACATGTTTCGGATCTGATTTGGAGTGTTCGACGCGCAAAATTGCACTACAGAACTGTATAGGCGAGTAGGATCCTACTCGCATGAGGCTTTAGGCGAGTAGAATCCTAAATGCCTGATGTTCAGGCGAATACAAGCCTATTCGCCTATAGTATATGCGAATAGGGGCCTATTCCCTCAACTACTAGCATTTACAATCCTAAATGCCTATACTTAAGCATTTACAATCCTAAATGCCTATACTTAAGCATTTACAATCCTAAATGCCTATACTTAAGCATTTACAATCCTAAATGCCTATACATAAGGCATTTACAATCCTAAGTGCTAGTTTGATTCCTAATCGCGTATAATGCTGCCGTATGTATATTTTAACATCCCGGAACATGATTTAACGCCTAGGAACATGATAGGAACCCCGGGATACACCTAATGACTTTGTGACACGTGTTCGTACCTGTTTACGCGTTAATCGGACATTATGCTAGACTAGGTGGACTGTTACGCGTATTAAGTGATTAATTGCATATGTGACATGATGTCTTGTATTTATCTAACACGTGGGATGTCGGGTCACCAATGGGATGTCGGGCCTTGTCTGGTACGGTCGGTTAAACGTTTGAAACATCATTTCATATATACACGGTTATGGTCTGGACTACTAGGGACTAATCAACCTGCGGGTTGTTAGTCTAACACCTTATACGCTCGTCATGATAGGTCACCGGTATTAGGGGCCGTCTATTGAGCAGGTTTACTTGTCGTAGTGCGAAGAGCAGCATCAGGTGAGTTTCACGGCCCCACTTTACGTTTTACACTTCGGGGGAGACACATGCTCATACTTATTTCATAAATTATCATGTTATACTAGTGTTAATTCATTTACATACTATACGATACGTAAAGTCCCGGGGAAACCATGAATATGCTGGATAGCATAACGGGGGAAATGTGGATAGATCTATTGGGACTGACAGACCCCACCCGTCGGCTGGTTGCCGGGCGGGTGCATATTGTCTCGGTCATAACGCTACTGGAGGTAGTGCATAATCGTTTCGGGCAAAAATCATATATCGTTGTCTGTAATGGTTTCAGGTCGTAGTAGTATTACTCATGCATCTAGCTAATGCTATCATTTCTGACATAGTGATAACATGATGAGTTTCATTACTTAAACGTTTAACATAAAACCTGTGAACTCACCGGCATTATTTGCTGACGTTTTTAGCATGTTTGTCTCAGGTCGTTGAGGTAGCAGCTTATCATAGGCGCACGGAGTCACACGGCGTCTAGGATTCATATGCATTGTCTTATCTTTTTCAGACTTACGTACTTTTACATTTTGGGTTGTAATAAAAGTTACGCTTCCGCAGCGAATGGATTTATGAAAACTTGATGGTTGTTTATTTCATTTTACGTATCATATAGTGTCGTTTATTGTGACCGTTGACTTAGATCCTGGTTTGTCATGCGCCTCGCGGTAAAACCCCGCACGTGGAATTTGAGGGTGTGACAGATTGGTATCAGAGCCAATGGTTATAGTGAACTAGGACTGCATGTAGAGTCTAGACTATAGCCGAGTCTCACACACTAGACGGTCACATACTTTTGAGTGGTGTCTTTTGGTAAACATACTAACTTTGCCGGGGTGTCGGTATCCTTATCACACAGTGTCGTATTTTCTATATCATTCTTGGTTATTCCTAGTTTCATTCATTGATCTGTGTTGAATGTAGTTTCGAGCTCGGGGCACGCCTTGAGGACCATGTAGAGCAATTTATCATTTCGGGTGCACACGAAATCATAAGTTGAAATGCATGGAAGACTTGGTGGATCTCGTGTTGGGATTAATGGTCACGTTCGAACCCGATCCTAGACTTTTCACATTCTCTTGGTTATGCGTTGGTGATAGATCCGAGTGTTTTGTTCTTATTCTTGTTTCGGCAGAAGATGTCTGGTGATCGTGGTGTTCGTAATAGTGGCGAGGGTCGTGAAAACATCAACATAACCCGAGAAGAGCTGAACAATTTGATCCAGCAACAGGTGTCCATTGCTCTTGCTACCTTCCAGTCCGCTCAGCATGGCCTAGGTGGGAACGTCGACAATCAACAACCTCCTCCACCGCTGCCTCCTCTCGGTCAGCAGGTGTGTACTTTCAAGGTGTTCATGGAACGCGAGCCCCACATCTTTGGTGCGAGTGAGAACAACAAAAGGAAATGGGATAATGTTGGAAAGAGGTCAGCATCAGTTCAGCCTCAGCAGGTGAGGAGGCTTGAAGCTTCAGGGTCAGATTCAGGGCAGAAGCGGAGTGGGTATGTGGGGAAGAACCCCAAGTGCAACCAGTGTGGGTACCATCATGTTGGGAATTGTGATACGTTTCGTTGTAATCGTTGCCACCGGAATGGTCATCTAGCTAAGGATTGTAGGGCGACTCTTCGGCCGGTTCAGGCTATCATTGCTGCTCCCGTTCGACGGGGAAATCGGGGTTGCTTTAATTGTGGCGAGTTGGGACATGTCAAGCGTACCTGCCCTAAACCAGAGCAGAGTAATTGGTGTTTTCGTTGTGGTCAATCGGGGCATCATAAGAAGGACTGCCCAGAGTTGAATCAAGCTGAAGCTAGGGCCGTAGGCGGTGGTGGAAACAATGAAGGTGGCGGTCAAGTTGCTCGTGACGATGTCATTGGTGCTAGGGAGAACCAGGTGGACCCGGACACTGTTACCCGTACGTATTCTTTCTTATCTCTTGTTACGCTTTGGTTTTACTTTTATCCGCATCGTCGTGTGTTCGTGTCTTCGGGCGTTTTCTTTATGGTTTGGTCTCTGTTTCTCATTCTTTGGGCCGATGAGGGTCCTTTGGGGATGCTACTTGGACGGTACCGGTGGGTTAGTTATACCGATCATAGTAGTCTCCAGTAGGCCTTCGCTCGGGGGTCTCTTGTTTCATATTCACATTTGGGGGAAAGTGGTTTCCCGGTTGTTACTGTCGTATTTTGATTCATGACCTTCACTCGTTGTCTTTTGGGGAGACGTTACTTGGGCACACGCAGAGGTCGACACGCATCACTGTTGAAACCGAAAGAATCTCGGGACGAGATTCCTTTCAACAGGGGGATGATGTGACGACCCAGAAAATTTTTCTTCTTATTGTTTTCTCTCTCTTCGACTTCGGGAAATTTTCGGGACGAAAATTCTTTCAACTGGGGGATGATGTGACACCCGGCATATTCAAGTCAATACTTTTATACTTTACATACATGCGTTTCATACTTTACATGCATACGAGTCTATCTCAACGAAAACATTTTAAACAACTACTTAATATCATACTTAACTGGGGTCAGTTAAGTCGTACTGATGATTCGGGAATCATCGGGAGTCGTTACAATGGTCCGAAGGACCATTGGGTGTCGGTCCATAACCATGTGTACAAGGATCGGTGATTCGTGGAATCGCCGGGTTTAACGCACACACGCAAGTCTCGGGTCCCGGGAATTGGTGATCGGGTGGGAACGTGTTATTTATCGTGCATTATATGTTGGTAATCATTATGTGACTTGTCGGTATGTGAAAACGTGTTTATATATGTTAAAATAGGGTTTAACGCGCCAAAATCTCGGATACTTAGGCTATAGGCGAGTAGGAAGCCCCTTGGGGTGATTAGGGGCTAAATGCTAGTTGTTACTAGTGATTAGGGGCTAAATGCTAGTTGTTACTAGTGAGTAGGGCTAAATGCTAGTTGTTACTAGTGATTAGGGGCTAAATGCTAGTTGTTACTAGTGAGTAGGGCTAAATGCTAGTTGTTACTAGTGATTAGGGGCTAAATGCTAGTTGTTACTAGTGAATAGGGCCTAAATGCTAGTATTACTAGCGAGTAGGGCCTAAATGCTAGTTGTTACTAGCGAATAGGATCCTACTCGCCAATAACATCTGCGTACTCGCCTATACTGCAGGTCACGACTAAAAACGCCTATAAATACCACCCTTGACCTCTAAAACATCATTTATACAACCCTAGCCGTCCCATAACCTATCTCAACCCACAAACACCCTCTGGAACCTATTTTTACATCAAAACAACCATTTCCAAGCTTATTCCATCATCTCCTCTTAAATACAAGGTGTGTTCTTCAAACCCAAACCTTTAAATGATTATGTTTTACTCCCTAAAAGTCCAGACCTGACTTATAAACGTTTTTGTCTTTGAAAATCCATTTAAAACCGTTTTTAAACAAACCCACACCTTTACATGTGTTATATGTGTTATATGTGATTAAAGATAGAATTTTTAGGATTAAATCATGATTGTTTTTTTGTTATTATGATGTTTATGGCTATTACAAGTTAGTATGATGATGTCCTAGGAGTTTGAATGGTTTTGGTTGTGTATTGTTGATACTTGATGTTTTGACCCATTTGAAGGATTTTGGATGATTAAGGATGATATGAGGTGTGTTGTTGATTGTATGATGTTAGGGTTTTCTCTAGGATGATGCTAGAACAGTAGGATGCTATCGGATAACGTGGTTATGTGATTTAATCTGAATAATTGCTATTTAGGGTAAGTTCTTGCATGTTGATGTGATGTTTACATGCTAAGTTACTATTTTGGGAAAACGCTCGCATTCGGAACTGTTAGAACGATGAAAACTTAGGGGTTTTGCTTGAAATATGTTTGTTAATGTGTTAGGATGATTATTGAATGTTCTTACATGTTTCGGATCTGATTTGGAGTGTTCGACGCGCAAAATTGCACTACAGAACTGTATAGGCGAGTAGGATCCTACTCGCATGAGGCTTTAGGCGAGTAGAATCCTAAATGCCTGATGTTCAGGCGAATACAAGCCTATTCGCCTATAGTATATGCGAATAGGGGCCTATTCCCCTCAACTACTAGCATTTACAATCCTAAATGCCTATACTTAAGCATTTACAATCCTAAATGCCTATACTTAAGCATTTACAATCCTAAATGCCTATACTTAAGCATTTACAATCCTAAATGCCTATACTTAAGCATTTACAATCCTAAATGCCTATACTTAAGCATTTACAATCCTAAATGCCTATACATAAGGCATTTACAATCCTAAGTGCTAGTTTGATTCCTAATCGCGTATAATGCTGCCGTATGTATATTTTAACATCCCGGAACATGATTTAACGCCTAGGAACATGATAGGAACCCCGGGATACACCTAATGACTTTGTGACACGTGTTCGTACCTGTTTACGCGTTAATCGGACATTATGCTAGACTAGGTGGACTGTTACGCGTATTAAGTGATTAATTGCATATGTGACATGATGTCTTGTATTTATCTAACACGTGGGATGTCGGGTCACCAATGGGATGTCGGGCCTTGTCTGGTACGGTCGGTTAAACGTTTGAAACATCATTTCATATATACACGGTTATGGTCTGGACTACTAGGGACTAATCAACCTGCGGGTTGTTAGTCTAACACCTTATACGCTCGTCATGATAGGTCACCGGTATTAGGGGCCGTCAATTGAGCAGGTTTACTTGTCGTAGTGCGAAGAGCAGCATCAGGTGAGTTTCACGGCCCCACTTTACGTTTTACACTTCGGGGGAGACACATGCTCATACTTATTTCATAAATTATCATGTTATACTAGTGTTAATTCATTTACATACTATACGATACGTAAAGTCCCGGGGAAACCATGAATATGCTGGATAGCATAACGGGGGAAATGTGGATAGATCTATTGGGACTGACAGACCCCACCCGTCGGCTGGTTGCCGGGCGGGTGCATATTGTCTCGGTCATAACGCTACTGGAGGTAGTGCATAATCGTTTCGGGCAAAAATCATATATCGTTGTCTGTAATGGTTTCAGGTCGTAGTAGTATTACTCATGCGTCTAGCTAACGCTATCATTTCTGACATAGTGATAACATGATGAGTTTCATTACTTAAACGTTTAACATAAAACCTGTGAACTCACCGGCATTATTTGCTGACGTTTTTAGCATGTTTGTCTCAGGTCGTTGAGGTAGCAGCTTATCATAGGCGCACGGAGTCACACGGCGTCTAGGATTCATATGCATTGTCTTATCTTTTTCAGACTTACGTACTTTTACATTTTGGGTTGTAATAAAAGTTACGCTTCCGCAGCGAATGGATTTATGAAAACTTGATGGTTGTTTATTTCATTTTACGTATCATATAGTGTCGTTTATTGTGACCGTTGACTTAGATCCTGGTTTGTCATGCGCCTCGCGGTAAAACCCCGCACGTGGAATTTGAGGGTGTGACACTAAAAATACATTAAAATGATTAAAGCTTATTAAACATAAATTTGAAAAAAAAAGTAATATAAATAAATGAGATTAAAATTTTTAATAAATAACTTTAAATTCGTTCAATTATTATTAATGTCAATAATTAATATTAAATATCTTAATAAATAACATTAAAAATGAATAAATCTTATTAATTGCAATCAAGACTAATCATAATTCGTATGTGGAAACTGTAACGTCATTGCATATGATGTTTTTAGATAACAGAAATTTGTTCATGGCCTTCGACACAGTCTGGAAAGATACGTATAAAAAAATCATTTTATAAAATGAAATAGGCATTTTTACACAAAAAACTAACAAACATACGAACACGGGTGACGAAGGGTCATGCAAAACCTTGAAAAATTGAGAACCTTTGTGATAAGATATAACGTTGGTGTGTTCAGATGAGATCCTGTTTTTTAAAATAAGTAAAACATAGAATGATTAAGTCCATTTAAAGGTAAATCCGATTCATTGTATATCTATCAATACCGATTTAAAAAGTCGGTATTTCTAATGAATATTCATTAACTTACCATTTATACTGGTAATCGATTCTTTATTTTGAATAATATACAAATGAATGTTTTATTGAATTTATTAAATTTGTATAGTAAAATGGTTTCTTACCATTCTCTATTTAGTATTTTGGGAGATAAGATACATAAATATAACTTCTAAAAATAAGATTCGTCTACAGTTGTTTATATTTGATGTTTTACAATGACATCAAGATTATTTTTAGTAGGAGAAGTCAACATTGTTATTAATGTGATTACAGAAAATTAGTGTGCTTATATGGTATTAACAAAATTTGTTTTTGTTTTATTAGAATCCACTTATATACATAAACGTCCATTACAATTATTTTTATATAATTAATATTACTCATAAATTCAAAATTGTTAGTGCATTGACGTTTATATTGGGTAAAAAAATTTAATGAGATTAAATTATGGCAAGCCTAAATTACAGGTTAAATTGATTCATAATTACAAATTAAATTGATTCTTAATCAATCATACATAAATTCGGTCAATAAACTATGGTAAGCTTAAATTACGGATTAAATTGATTCATAATCAATCATTAATGCAAAAAAAATGATTAAATTAATTCATAATTACGGATTAAATTGATTCATAATTACGGATATATTGATTCATAATCAATCATACATAAATTCGATCAATAAATTATGGCAAGCCTAAATTACGGATTAAATTGGTTCATAATCAATCATACATAATAAAAAATTGATTAAATTAATAATTACGGATTAAATTGATGTGCCATCTTACTGATTAAATTGATCAATAATTATCAAAAATAATTTCGTACTAAAATTAAATTCGTCTCATTAAATTATGGTAAGTCTAAATTACGGGTTAAATTGATTAATAATCAATCATATATAATAAAAAATTGATTAAACTGATTCATAATTACAGATTAAATTGATTCATAATTACCAACAATAATTTCGTATTAAACTTAATTTTCTTCTTATTAAATTATGGTAAGCTAAAATTACGGGTTAAATTGATTCATAATCAATTTAATGAGACATAATT
This sequence comes from Ambrosia x helenae, assembly GCA_030844895.1. Lineage (NCBI taxonomy): Eukaryota > Viridiplantae > Streptophyta > Magnoliopsida > Asterales > Asteraceae > Ambrosia > Ambrosia x helenae. The sequence goes on from CM061229.1 coordinate 89,208,186, forward strand.
TCGTAAAATAATTTAATGAGACAAAAAAATCGTAATAAATTTAATAAGAGTTATTATAGTAAACCGAATTTAATAAGAAAAAAAAATCGTAATAAATATGGTAAATTTCGGTCAATTATTATTAATAATAATAAATAATACCAAACAATCGTAATAAATATGGTAAATTTCGGTCAATAGTAATATAATTTAATGAGACAAAAAAATCGTAATAAGTATGGTAAATTTTGGTCAATTATTATCAAGGACAATAAATAATATTAAACAATCCTAATAAATATGGTAAATTTCGGTCAATAGTAAATATAATTTAATGTGACAAAAAACAATCCTAATAAATTTCGGTCAATGAATTTAGGTCAATAGTAATATAATTTAATTAAACAATCCTAATAAATATGGTATATAAAACGATTACATAAATATGGTATATAATAGATATGGTAAATTTAGTTTGACACATTAAAAACAATATTCAAAAATAAAGAATCGTTTTAAAAAATTAATTAGTCATATGAACTTGAAAATAAGAAAATACCAAGACTGTTGACGCAGGGTCATGCAAAACCTTCAAGAATTGAGAACCATTGTGATAAGTCATAATAGCATTTGTGTCTTTGGATCAAATCCTGATTTTCAAATATATATGTAAAACCGATTCAATATATATGTAAAAAACACTGATGACAATTATATGTACATCTATCGATTCATCATCCTAACGGACTTCTTAAAAAATATCAAATGACCCAAAGATTCAAATGAATACAACTAAATGAATCCATAAAATGTAAATGAGAAAAACTGAGCAAAACATCGATTTACATATAACCATAATATTAACTAAATAAATACGTTTGAAAATAGTATAGAACGGAATTTAGAAATCTTTCTATTGGTATACGTATTACTCATCATCTACGAAACTTTCTTCATCTCATCCAAATCAGAAACTTAATCGTAAACAGTTTAGATACTTATGTTAATAAAAAACCGTGTTGATCATTACAAAAAAACCGATTGTATTTTGTAGAAGGTTGATGTAATACGATTGTGATTTTTCTGTGTAGTAAAAAGAAAATACATAACCGATTGTATTTCTCTTTGATGTAATATGATTGTAAGCAGTTATGTATCAATCTCATCCAAATCGGAAAATTGATAATAAAACAATTTCGACACTTATGTTAATCGTAAAACGTTTTGATCATTACCAAAAAACCGATTGTATTTCATAGAAGATTGATGTAATATGATAAATATAAGATTAGATGGACAACATACCTTGCAAAAAGAACAATGAGAAAGGAATGGGGAATGAGAAAGGAATTAGGATATGAAGGATGAACAATGTATTAGGCTAGGAAGGAGGAAGAATGTTTTAAGATACAAATGGATGGTGAGAAAAAAAAAGAGGTTTATATATTACATTTCATGGAGCTCCATTTACCATTTGGATCCTAGGAGACCCTCTCAAAAGCTAGGATTCAACCCTAGTGTTTTCATTTATTATATAGATAGATTCGTGTTATGTTCACTATTTGAGTATTTGGCACTAGATTAAATCTAAGAAAAGTAAAATACGTGTGTTTAGTACCCAAATTTAAGGCGCAATTTATTCAATTTCCTTTTAGCAAATTCATTTTTCAGTTGCTTTAAGACAAAACATATTTTAAATTAAGTTCAATTTTGTTTTTTGAAATGGGTAGTTCAATGGTGAAATTCTAGTGCTAATAACCTTTGGGTCATAAGTTCGAGTCCTCCTACACGCCAGACCCTTTCAACCTTAATAGGTATAATTTTTTGATGGACGAGAATCGAACCTGTGATCAACCCCAGACGAAAACCCTATGAAGAGGTAAACTCTCCCACCTCAAACCAGCTGGACTGAACATCAGCTTTTCAAAAGTTCAATTGGAGATAAGATTTAATAGTAGTCTCACTCCTACAAAAATATAATTCGTAATTAAGGGATAAAAATAAAATTTTAAAATAGTTACTTAAGTTATGCCGATTCTCATTTTCACACAGCTAAGATTTACATCATTCAAAACATAAACTGAATTTTTAGTTACTCAAGTTATGTTCCAATGGGACGGTTTTTAGGACAAATCATAGCAATCATTATCGTTTTTAATTTTTGTATACCTAAACCCAATTGTTAAAAAGTTAAAACCGAGCAAAGCCAAGTTACAACAGTGTGATTTCATAATAAGGGATTACCAAACCTCGAAATCATGTATCTCTTGGCATGGGTTAGGTTGACCTGAAACTTCTAGAACTATGTAACAACATAAAATATTAACTGACATGCACTGGCGCAACTTCCTTGGGGGGGGGAGGGGGCGACTGCCGCCCTCCCCCCCCCCCCCCCCGAAATTTTCGCTCAGAAATTCCGATTATATAGTATCCGTATATAATTTTTTGGTATGTACGGTTTCGACCCTCCTAACCAGTGACTTCCGACCTCCCGAGATTTTCGTTCAAGCTTCGCCACTGCTGACATGCATTTGATTTTTAGAGAAAAACTAACCCTATGCAAAAACAAAAATTGTTTTACCCAAACAAAGAAGGAAACTTTGAGATTTTATAATATTGTTGGCTTGTTGCATATTATTGGTCCTGATATAGTTATACATATAAGTGAATGGTCTGGTTTGGCTTGATATTAGGTGGTTTATGAATCATCCGTAAACCAAAATGTTAGTTTGCTTGAGACTTTAGAGAAAAGAAGACTACATACAATGGTGTGCAAATATTAACACTACTAGCTGATTACCCTGGGAAAGTCCTGAGGTTGAAAATTTTAACATGACTTAATAAAAAAATGATAAAAGAAGAAAACTCAAATCACGAATTGTCATCAAAACTATAACACCAATTATCTACAATCAGAACAAAAAATATAAACCATTTCGACTGTTACCGTATCCCCTAACCGCCTAAGATGCTACCATCTTAATTATATTGGTCCCCTAATCACTTGGAACAAAAATATTCAAAAACAGTTGTGTTTGGAACCTAACTTAAGACTATCCGTTGTCGGTCGTGAGCGAGCAGGCGCGAGCGAGCCTGGTGCTCACCCCAGCCACAACAGCCCCACGTTAGCAGCCGCGGCACGAGCACAGGCGATGGTGGTCACGTGCATTAACGGTAGAAAATGAGCTTTGGTCGCTCCTGTGCTCACCCTTAGCCACAACGGGGTCAAGTGACCGGGTAAATTACGTAACGAATAATGAGTAATGACTTAATTCTAAATATATTGGATGGTTTAAGCGTTAATGGTTGCACTTAGGTTGTAGTCAAGTTCAGAATCTTTGAAGTTTTCTGGATACTTTGGATTGTGCCTAACTGCTTACAGATAATGACTAAAAGTTTGTTTGTATTGTAATCCCTATTTTCTTAGAAAGTTTATTTGGATTGATAGAAGTGGTAATTTAGTCTTTTGATTTCTTGCAGCTATTACCAAATATGCAGGTGAATACGCTTAATAATTTTCTCCGTTTTTATATAGCACTATGGACTCGTTGAAAAAAATAATAAAACGCTCGTTAATTTTGTCGTTTTTTTCTCCGTTTTTATATATTACTATGGTACTCGTTGGAAAGATAATAAAACGATCGTTAATTTGGTGTAATTTTTTTCTTTAAAAAAATCCCGTATATAATACATATTAACGTTTAAAAAATATGGGAGTAAACATGAGAAAGAAAAATCTAATTTTGTTTTTAATTTTTTTTTCCTAAAATATCTCATAAATCTTTTATTTTAAATTCTAATATATGTATATCTTGTATAGGGTTTTAATTAATTTTATTATTAGATTTTAATAATAAAAAAAAAATAAAAAAAAATTTAAACACTTTCACCTCATTATGCCACGTGGCATATACCATTAAATGCCACATCATCTAAGTTCAATTTTTTTTTATTAATAGTTTTAGATTATAACTAACCATGTAAAATGGAAATGGAAAAAACAAACCACAAATATAAAAGATTATTATTATTTTTTTTTTATAAATACATAAATGGGTTAACGGGTCAACCCGTTTTTATATGTGTCAACTCAAACTGTTTTTAATATGGGTTGACCCGAACTTGACTCGTTTTTTATAAATGGGTCGTTGTTAGTCGACCCAAACCTGTTTTTTTCGTGTCGGGTTCGGGTTGGGTTTCAGGTCGTGGCAACAATTGCCGCCTCTAGTTTTATATCAATTTGTAAATAAATAAATATTTAATATTTATTATTTAATATTTAATATTTATTTCCCCAGTCATCTAACTAAATTGGCTTATTGATATACAATAAAAGTTGACCCATGACTAATCGAATTTAAAGCCCAAAATAGTAAACTCGTCTCGACGGGCTAAACTCTAAAGGAGTAAAGGATACAGATTGGGCTAGTTGGAGGCCCAATTTATTAAGTATTTTTTTTTGTTATGTTAAATCTTTTTATCAATCGTTAAGTTTTATAATAAAAATGTGATAGTATTTAGATAATTATTTAAAACAATTGTTTTCTCTAAAACGCTCCTTGTAAAAACAGTATTTCAAAATTTGTTAAAAAATAATACAAACATTTACTAATATATTAAGTTCTACAAAAAAGAAATGCAATATCATTTCTCTCTTTGATTGTTGTTGCACGTGACAAAAAAAAATAAAAAAAAAAAAAGAAACATATTTTTTTTTAAATGTTAATTGTTGTCTAATAACAATTTAGGCGTTACTCGAAGTATACTTTTCTAACACCAACACTGTATAATATTATGATTTCAATCGTCAAATTCCAGCAATACGATGCACCGATCATGTAATTTGAAAAGGTAACATGTTGATTTCATTGAGCGTCATACTAACCAAATTAACAAAAGTGATTATGTATTGTGTTTTAATATAACTTACCTAATGGAAAAATTTGCAAAAGTAGTCAAAGATTTTTTTCATGATATGTATGCCTTTATTTTAATGTTGCAGAAAATCGTGTCCATAAATAAGAGAACATGACCCACTAATGTCACAAAATGTAGAAAACAGTTATATAAGGTTGTATTAGAGTGTTTTCGTGACGACAAAGTGCAATTTGAGAAGAGTTATACATAGTATATGTATGTATTCAAGAGACAGTTTATAATAAATCCACATATAACAAATATGTGAATATATATTGTGTTGTTCCTGAAATGTGGTTGATCAATTTCAAACGACCCATATATATGCACACTCGACTATTAAAAGTTTTAAACAGTATATTCCTCTTATAATTAAAAAAAAAAATACACGTGTGTATGTATATATATATATATATATATATATATATATATATATATATATAAGTAGAGGATCCAGTAGGAAAATTGTTTTGTATAGGAAGTGTAGGAAAGGATCTTGACCATTGGATTAAAAATCAAGATCAAGGGCATTATAGACTTTTCCCTCTATTTTCAATTTTGGATGATCCAATGTTTTTCTCTATTTTGGTTTCGTAATTAATGTGCAGATTATCAAAACCTCCCAATTTCAATATCTGTCGATATCTTTTTTTTTTTTAGATTAAATCAATGCGTTTTATTTTTAGTTATTATATTTATATTAAATCAAAATGTCAATATCATTATCCATAATAATTATTTGCCACAAAAGTTTGGCTTGCTGTTAGTTTTGGTATTCGATCAAATTTTTACAAAGTGTATTATAATGCCAAGAGTGTTTTATAACATCAGGGTGTTTCAAGGTGTGTTTATAATGTCAATAGTGTTTTAAAAAGTTACTTGTACACCAAGAGTGTTTTTAACATCATGCGTGTTTTATAATATACGTGTCCTAAAGACAGTTCCTTACAGTACATTAATAGTTGTGTTTGATAATAACTGTGTTTTATAACATATTTGTTCTATCACAGGAGTGCCTTATTCAGTCGTGTTTTATTACAGGAGTGTCTTATAACAGCTTTGTTTACATCAGTTATCAGAGGCTTAACCTAAGGAGTGTTTTATATCAGCTGAGTTAAAAACACATTAAAAAAAATGCATAGTTGTTATAACATTATAAATCGAACTAAATATTTGATAAGAACAAAAAAAAAAAAAAAAAACCACCCACAAACTGAATAGCCTTTACATGAACTGTAAGAAAAAGAATATCTAAAACTTTATAAATCAGAACTGATAAGAACCAAAAATCTATATAAATCGAAACAAAATAAAACACATAAACAGAATATGCCTTGTGGAAAAGCTCCGATTGAGAGATGATTCAGTGATTTGGTGGTTATTTAAGCTCCGATTGAGAGGTCTGTGCAATGGCTTTGTGAAGAACCTTAGGGTTTTTCTTTGTGAAGAACCTTATGAATGGGGATTTTTTTGTTACAGGAGGAAATTAAAAGAAGTTATACCAAGAGAGAGAAGGTGGGGCGCATATATCTAGTAAAGATGAATGATTTCTAAATTTAAAAGGATGACAAGTACGTTAATACCCTCAAATAAAACACCTATAGGACCTTTTTACCCCTAGCTATTAGTAAAATTACATAATAATTAATTAAATCTACATTTTTAATATAAACCATTGATTCCAAGATCTAACGGTTCAAAACACTTCCTACCCTTCCTACAAAAATCAATTTTCTCGCAGGAACCATACCCTATATATATATATAAACCAAGTATCGGTAGAAAACTCACGTTTTTTTAGTGAACCCTACTTCCCGGGCTTTTTTTGGTTTGAATATTTTAGGGCATGTGATATACATGTTTTTAAAAGTTTTGAGCAAAAAAAAAAAAAAATCAAAAAAGTGTCATTCGTTTTTTTTTTAAAAAAAAATAAATAAGTTCTGCATCGTAACATATGTTAGCATATGTTTACACGGGTAACATATGTTATGATGCACAACTTATTAAAAAATCCATAATCTATATATATATATATATATATATATATATATATATATATATATATATAAAATCCATAATCTATAATTACATCTATAATCTCTACTTCTCTACTACATTATAAAGAGTGAGCTGTCACACCTTCAAATTTCCACTGCGGGGTTTATACCGTGAGGCGCATGACATACAAGGATCCCATAGCCATAAGCCATATGAACGAACTCTAAATGCCCAAACCATTTAGTTCGTTTTCAAAAACCAAGTTTAGTTAAGCTGCGGAAGCGTAAACCAAATTTAAACCTTTTAAAAACCATGCGCAAAACAACGCGCCCAAATTAAAACCATATGAAAGAAAATGTAAAAAAAAAAAAACATAATATGTAATTTAGGTGTATGCCCAAGACCCCAAATGCAGTGAAGTGTGCAGTGCTTTCTAATCCTGGCACCGGAAGCTAACTACCTGCAAAAGCATGTAAATCGTGGGTCAACAAACAATGTTGGTGAGTTCACTAAGTAAAGTAACTGAGTATGTAACTGCGCTGGTTTCCAAAACCACGTAAACAAGTATTTGAGTTGGTTCCAAGAACCGTGTAACCACTAGTTCGTCGCATGTCAAGGGTAGCTAGCCCATTCATGATAACTAACACCGAATATACCGAACTGCTATGTACGTGTAGCCACAAATGTGAGCCGCATGCCTAACATCATTGTCTATCCACAATGATAAAGTTCGTTAAGTTATAGTTCACGCCCGCGCTCCCCGAGCCGGTGTGAGGTTTGTAAGACCTAATAGCGCTATCAACTAATAACCCGCTTGACATAACCCGGCAACTCATTCGGTACGTGAGGACTTACAGATGATAGAGTTGGTTTAGTTCATCAAGGACACAATTTGCGAACTAGCAAAGTAAACGATCCACACAAGGATCCATCAAAGTAAATGACCCACACAGGGATCCATTGCATCCCAACCAGGGATATGTAAGTAGTCCCAAACCGGACTAGAAAAACGTTGAGTAAGTTGTCTCATACCTGAGACGCATGCTTTTGAGAAAAAGAGTAGTGAAACTCACCTTAGGTTGCACGCGAATGATCCAAATCCCTCAAACAGTAACGAGCTACCGACTCCCTATTACAAGTGTCACTAGGTGAGTATATGTTCATACCAACACATCATGTAACTTGATTGTCCGAAACTTCTAAAGTTCCAAATCGTGTAATGACGCCTAGTGACTCTACATGCACAAGTAAGTCCTACGTATCCCGTTGGTGATCATAATGATTATTGTCAGTTTTATACCTTATACACATCTCCTATAAGTATTCATATAAGTTCATGTCAAATACATATCACATAAGACTCCAAATAGTCACATAAACACATAATACACAATGTGCGTTTTTAGGACACATTGTGCGCCACGAAAACTAATTTATTTAAAATACCAAATCAATGAATTAAACTCCCAAAATTTTTAATGAATATTATTTGGGATTTATTTAATAACCGATATTTTTTTTTTGTCCTAGAACCAAACATAAAAATTATTAAAATTCATACAACACAGCTATGTCCAGAAACTTTCCACAACAGGTCAGTTTAGTAGAAAAATTTCCAAAAATTGTGTATTCATCCAAACGAGGTGAATCCAATTGGAAAAGCCACATTTTTCCAATATTGACCACCTGTCAAAATTTCATAACTTAATTGTTTGTAAAACTTAAGTTATACCCGTTTAAAGTTGACTAAATTTATAACTCCGAAATTCTGATATGACCTTTAATCAAATAAAATTCCAAAAACATATCAAACGACATCCAAAACAGATGATTTTGCCCATTATAAAAAGCTAAGACCATGTACAATCCATTCATGCAAAGAATCGATCAAAACAACCAATTTAACATCAAGATACATCCCCTACAAAACACCCTAATGAATCTGCCAGAAACTGAAACTTGCTCCCCAAGTTATTCGCAAACCCTAATCATACATAAAAATCTCTAATACATGCATAACTCATATTATTCTGATTAAACACATATATAATCATGTAAAAACCCTAATTATGATTACTAACAACCATCATCATCATCAATACACAATGAACATTCAAGAACTCCTACTAACATGTGTTATGCGATTTATATGTATGCATGCCTTATGATTTTTAAACTTTTTAATCATTAATAACCATCATAATATATGTAAAGATTATACCTTTCAAAGCAAGAGTCCTCAAAGCATAAAGATTGCACCACAACTAGCTTGAAGGAATGAGTAGGATTGATGTTTGTTGAAAATCAAAGGGAAGGGGATGGGGGTGGGTTCACGGCGCAACAAGGGAGGAAGGGGTAGGGTTTTTTTTTTTTTTTTTTGTCTCCTAATTATAAGAGGGCTTGGCTTGTTCCCCAAGCAATTGGGTATTAGGGCCCCTTTTAGTCCATTAACTGGACCCGTTAGTCGTTCTAGTCCAATACCGGGCCCGATGATATTAATCACCCTAAATTGCATAAAAAACTATTGTTTTTATTATTTCATAACATATCAATCATAAGATTCACGTAACTTGCATGGTTTACATATTAATTCTTAGTCAAGCGATAATTCACATAAGCATGTACTCCACACAAACATGTAACACTACGTCCATCAGAATTCTATTGTGCTTATTATTATGCTTGCCAGATTAATCACCAACGTTCGGGATGCAGGACTCGTGTGTGTGATAACACAAGGTTTTTCCTACTTATAACATATGTTAATAACATCTAACATATGTTAAGCCTACTAAACTAACCCTAGTTAAGTATTTGATCACTGTGAATATGCAAGTTAACTAGAGTTCAGTAAAAAGTGTTAGTCTGAAAATGCAGGGTATGCAATAGGCAAACATGTCCAACTTGGTAAAGTTAAGATGAGATGTGAAAAGTCATGTGCTTCAACCCTCAAATGTCATATAAATCTTCCCTAAATTACCCTTCAATGCATTAAGATACTTGTACCATGTAGTAAAGATAAATAAATGTTTATTTTCTAGATAATTAAGTTTCTATATTTGCTCGCAAAAATCCGTTCAAATTGTTATATATAATATCATGTGATGTGGTATGACCACAAGCTTCAAATAACTACATTCAAGAAATATTAATTTTACATTTTCTTTCTTTCTTTAAATTGCATATGTTTATATAAATATACAGTGTCGTTCATCATGAGAATTGTTGAAACAAATTACCTTATCTTTATCTTTGCAGAGAGTTAATGGTGGTACGAAGTGACACACACACACAACACCAAGTAGTACAGTACGTTTTGATTTTCTATTGACAAGGTTTTTTATTTTATTTTAATTATTTAATAAGAACGACAAGGTGCGACTGAGGATGCTTAAAAGAGTAATCATGTTGTAACAAATCGGGACGAAAATTCTTTCAACAGGGGGATGATGTGACACCAGGCAAACTCAGGTTAGTAACATTGACTAAACTAGTAAGTCTACCTTAGCGAGTCATGCATATTACATACTTAACTGGGTCAGTTGAGTCGTTACGATGGTTCTGGGAATCATCGGGAGTCATTACAATGATCCGCGGGATCATTGGGAGTCGGTCCATAACCATGTGTACAAGGATTGGTGATTCGTGGAATTACCGGGTTTAACGCACACACGCAAGTCTCGAGTCCCGGGAATTGGTGAACGAATGTAAACGTGTTAGTTATCATGCATTATATGTTTGTAATCATTATGTGACTTGTCGGTATATGAATACGTGCTTATATATATGTTAAAATAGTGTTTAACGCGCCAAAAACCCAATTCCTGATGCTGCAGGCGATTAGACACTGGTGAGTGGCCTAATCGCCAGTTAGTCATGCGATTAGGAGAGATTATGGGCGATTGGGGCCCTAATAGCTATTAAGATCATGCGATTAGGCTCCCTAATCGCCTGATCTGTATCCTAATCGCCTGATCTGTGTGGGACGAGTAAAAACACCTATAAATACAACCCTTGACTCACAAAACACCATCAGTGCAATCCTAACATATCCTAAGCCTCCCACACACCTCAAAACACCTCTGGAACTTGTTTTGCTTCAAAACTCACCATTTTCAAGCTTACACACCTTTCTTTGATAAAATCCAAGGTGTGTTCTTCATCCCAAACCTTTATTTGGGTCACGTGGTTGAAAAGATCTTAATTGCATGTTTATCAAAGTAGAGTTTAATGGTTTGATGTTTATCACACTATCTTAGCATTCTTGAAGATTACTTAGAAAAGTTTCTCTCTCTCTATATATATATATATATATATGTGTATCATACCCAATAATGTATCGCCATACGTTGTGTCCTGAGTATTTTTTAAGAAAGAAAAGAAAGAAAATGGAATTAAGCTGTGTTCCTAAGTTTTTTTTTAACGGAGAGAAGTGAAACAAAAGCAAAAAACTAAAAAAAGGTTGTGTTTAATAGTTTTTTAAAGGAAGGAAGTGAAAAAAAAAAGAGGAAAATTCTTAGTGATTTTCCCTTCTAAAATTCAAGGATTTGGAGAAAAAGATTTCTCCTAATTTTTCTTCCCTTTGTTTGAGTAAGCTGTCATTTTCGTCTTTGTGGTTTGACCCCTTTTGCGAGTATCGTCCAAAAGGGTTTTTTTCTACATCTGGGTCCTTATGGTTTCAAAATCTTGTCATTTTCATCCAAGTGACTAACCTCATCCAAGATTTACCGTTAAGTTAGGGGCAGTTTTGTCTTCTTTTGTGTTTGTTTATTTTATTAATTTTTAAACACTACAGGGAAAACAAACCCACCCTTTAACTCACAAATCGTGTATGCGTGTAGGATCGTCTAAACAACAAAGATAATGATCAAACAAGTTCAATTCAGGTGTGGAATCCCTGAATTGATCACAAAATGATAATAAAACTAGCAAAACACAGAAATCATCATTAACATAATCATTTCATTCATTTAGATAATCAATTACACATCAAAACGTTGTTAATAATGATTAAACTCGGTTACAGACTCAATAATAACCCTAGGGAGAAACACACACATGGAGGGAAAACAAATGACCAAAAGTTAACATTCAAAAAATCAGATTGCCTTATATAGACCTGCACATTCGCCCAAATGACTTGGCCGAATGTGCAGGTTCGACCATTAACTATGGGCGAATCTGGACATATACATAAACAATATTACATTCGACCTCCCAGTTGCACCTTCGACCATTCTTTCTACCTTCGACCATCCAGGAACCCACCTTCGACCATTCGACCAGAAACAAAACATTTTGTATCTAAGGATACGTTTGACAGCTGCAAGATGACTCTGTTTCGGCTTCGATTGATAACGTGCACAGAGACATGTGGCAAACATTATATCTGGTCTGGAGGCGGTGAGGTACATCAGAGATACGACGATTGCTCTGTATGTAAAGGGATCAGTTAGCTCCCCCTTAGCGTCTACACCAATCCCGTGATTAGGTTATATCGGGGTATCCATTGGCTTTGAATCATCCATCTGGAATCGGCTCAAGACTTCAGAAACATATTTTGTCTGGTGAATAAAGATCCCCGTTGGTCTTTGTTCCACCTGCAAGCCTAGGAAAAACTGCATCTCTCCCATCGCACTCATTTCGAACTTTTCCTGCATAACACGTTCAAATTCTCTGCATAGAAGTTCGTTAGTAGAACCAAAAATAATGTCATCAACATAAATCTGCACTAGAAGCAAGTCATCCCCTGTTCGTTTTGTGAACAGTGTGCAATCTACCAAACCTCATTTGAATCCTTTGGTCAGAAGATACGTGCTCAGCTCCTCATACCATTGCCTTGGAGCCTGGTGCAACTCGTAGAGAGCTTTGTTTAGAACATAGACCTTATCCCGGTGAATACGATCCTCAAAGCCTGGTGGTTGACCAACGTAAACTTCCTCCTTGACCACACCATAAAGAAACGCGCTTTTAACGTCCATTTGATACACCTTGAATTTCTTATAAGATGCAAACGCTAGAAACATGAGGATAGCTTCTAAGCGTGCAACCGGTGCATAAATCTCGTTGTAATCAATTCCTTCAACTTGATGAAAGCCTTGTACGATCAATCGAGCTTTGTTCCTAACAATCACTCCTCTGTCATCTTTCTTACACGTGAACACCCATTTTGTTCCTATCTTTTTCCGTCCTTGAGGTAAATCTGTCAGTGTCCACACTCCGAGTTTCTGGAACTGTAATAACTCCTCCTGCATAGCCTCTACCCAAGCGTCATCCAAAAGAGCGTCCTTGTATGTCCGCGGCTCGACCTGCGAAACATAACAAGCAAAAGACCAGTCATTTTGAAAACCTGATTTTTGAATTTTGGCATATAAAGCAAGAGCGCCAAGGTTTTCTGGTGAGTTTGCATTCCTCAGTTGACCTCTCGTCATCACACTGCTACCAGGATCACCAATAACCTGCTCGATCGGGTGAATTCGATGTATCCGAGATTCCAGATAATCAGGTACTTGCATTCCCGTCTGAGTAGTTAAATTCTCTGTCGAATCCAGATCATTACCCAAGTTTGATGATGAAGCACCATTTGGATTTGGGTTCACTGGAGGTGTCTCTGTAGCAAGATCTGGAACAGCTTCACTAGTAACATCAACGTCATCTTCAGATTCCGATGAATTAAGAGTTGTGGAAGCTTCCTAAAATACCTCTTCTTCAGCTGCAGGAGCGTTGGTATCATTAGAAGTTGTTTGACGGTTTACAGTGATCGGACGCACTAACGGTGATGTCACTACGTTTTCGACCTCGTAATATAATCGTAGTATAGCCTCTTCAACCAAGCTATCTAGATTGAATGATTCAAAGAAATCCTTGTAATCAAACATCCAGTCTGGACCACTACCCTGTACATTCTGAGTATATCTTTGAACTTCAACGTTGGCCCACTCCTCGACCTGACGAGTTCGTTTGTTGAATACCCGTTTGAGCGGGGTTGCATATCCAACAAAGAATCCTTCTTCAGCCTTTGGTGCGAACTTCTCAAATGGATTAAGCATTGTACATGAGGCTCCAAACGGTTCTAGATACTCTAAGTTCGGCTTTCGTCGATTCAACAGCTCATAAGAAGTTTTGCCAAACTTCTTCACCGTTAAAACACGATTGAGAGTATAACAAGCTGCGTAAATTGCTTCGTTCCAGAACATTACTGGAAGATTGGAGTCCGCAAGCATTGTTCATGCCGTTTCAATTAGAGTCCTGTTTTTGCGTTCTGCGACACCGTTCTGTTGAGGGGTATACGGAGCATTGTATTCATGATGAATTCCTTTGTTTTCACAAAGAGCTTCCATCTGTGAATTCTTAAACTCCGTTCCATTATCACTCCTATTCTCTTGATCTTGAGACCATAGATATTTTCCAATCGAGTGAACAGAACTTTCAAATTATCAAACGTGTCGCTCTTATGATGCAAGCACATAACCCATGAAAATCTGGAATAGTCATCTGTAACCACAAGACAGTACAATTCACCAGCATGACTTTTACGCTTGACTGGTCCGAACAGATCCATGTGCAAACGCTCAAGTGGTAGTTCAACTGAATTGACTTTCTTTGGCTTATGGGATTGCTTGTGCTGCTTACCTTTCTTGCAACTCACACACTTGTCATTTAAATGAAAATGTTTAACATTCACGCCTGTGACAAGTTCATTCTTCACCAAATGATTCATCTTTCGAAGGTGAATGTGTCCCATCCTCCTATGCCACATGATTGATTCTTTTTCAGTAGCCTTGGAGAGGAAACACGTGACTTGGCCTTGTGTAGTCATAGCTTTTGACATGTCGAGAATGTACAAATTGTTCACTCTCGGTGCCTTTAACATCACTCACTCTTTTGGTAAAACGAATCCCGGCTTAAGTATATAGCAAGATTTGTCATCAAAGAATACCAAAAACTGTTTATCACAAATCTGACTGACACTGAGCAGATTATAATCAATTTGCTTCACGTACGAAATCTTTTCAAAACTCACTATCCCAGTACTTACACTACCCTCCATGGTAATGCATCCACCCTTATTTCCGGCAAACGCTACATAACCTCCATTAATATTTCTGATATCAAACAGTAGCGATAGATCCCCTGTCATGTGACCAGAAGCTCCACTGTCAACAATCCAAAGACTGCTCACAGGGCCAGCTGAAGCTCCCTGCACATATCAAGTAAAAGATTAGATTTTTCGGGGGACCCAAGCCTGCTTGATCTTTGGTCTTTGAACTTTGAGTTTCAAAGATTCTTTCTCGCAGACAGATTGATTTGAATTGATATTTTTCTGATCAACTAAATCTTTTTCAGTTTCAGTTTTCACATTCTCATTCACTTGTGAAGATGAAGCACCTTGAGAACCCTTTGGTGACCAATAATGTTCCGAACGTTTCAAGATCCGAATTTGAGATTTTGGGGTCTCAACTGGTTTCTTTACTTCGTCTTTAAAGGACACTTTCTTGGTAACCTTCTCTGATTTAACAGATACTGGTCCAACTATTGGTTTGACAGCAGGTTTTACAGTAACCTTTTTCTTGTCAACAGTTGTGTTCACCACTGGTTTCTTAAGGGTTTTTTCAATGGCTATCCGGTTACGACGATCATATGTCATCGAACGATTATCTCTTCTTTGATAAAAATGATTTTGATTGTAAAAATGTGCTTGTTGAGGGACAATACGTTGTTGTGGATAACATTGATTATCGACTGGACGTTGGTGATTTTGCTTCATTTCCACCTTCTGCCTTTTGTGCCTAACATACGGGTAGTGAGCAAGTAAATGCCCTCTCTCCCCGCATTTATAACACGCACGGTATTCCTCAAAGTTGTTCTTGGCGTTCGACTTAGCATATGTGTCGATAGGATATTGATCCTCCACACACTTCCTTCTAAGACTCTCCGGAGCTGGGTCCTTAGAGTAAGTCGGCTCAAGAAAACTATTAGCCTTCTCTTTTGGCTTGATAAATTCTGTGACATGAACCTTCGGTTCTTTTGGAATATCCAAGTAATTCTCTCTAAAACCTCTGGAGGTACATCATTTGTTCGCTCATGCTTTGGGAACCAAATGGTACTCTCTTGCCAAATTTTCTCAATCTTGGAGTAGTTGGCAAATTTGATTGGATATTCCTCGTCAGACATTATCTTATCGGATCCAATCATTCGATAGAAAATCTTGACGGGTTTGTCACTTTGATTGTTCTTCTCAACAGGCTTAACTGATTGATTCGCTCGATGAGCGTTAGCCATGGGATGCACAATCTGAGACGGTGACACTGGTTCATTTGTAATTATGTGATTTACAGCAGGAATATCACACACCTTCTCAGAATTGTCATCCTCAGAGTCGGAATTATCAGTTACAGTAACTACACCTTCATTGTGTAATCCCCAAATAGGTCGAACATTAGAATTTGGGTCTTCCACACTAGAGGTGTTAGACTCATCATCCGATGTCGAGTCAGACTTAACTGAGCTCTCCGGTGTTATTGAATGTAAAGTATGATTTTCGAATAACACTGGAGATGGGAGTGCCTTGTAGTTTGCACTACTAGACTGTGAAGGCTCCTCTATGATATGATCAACAACATATGCAATGTGCTTATAACTTTCGAGTTTCTTGTTGACCTTTTCTGCAAAGCACTTGATGGTAGCCATTTCAAGTTTTGTATTTTCCAAATCATTGATATAGTTGTTAATGGCTAATTGTTTTAATGATAAAGTCTTTTGAGTTCTGAAATGTCTTTCTTGTAACCATCAAGTACTCTGTTAAATTCCCATGCTTCTTTTTGATACGATTGATAGTTGATCTTAGCACTCTCAAGCTGAACCCTGAGTTGCTTATTATCCTTTGTCAATCTATCGCATGCACCACAATACTTCTCACTATTCATATCAAGATTAGATTCAAAACTTACCTGCTTTGGAGGCTCTGTCATCGCCATCGGTGCAAAGTGTGCTTCCTTTCCAGCAAAGAATTTAGAATAATCAATTCTGGTACAAGCATCATCCACCATGCATGATTTGCATGTCATCAGAAAATCAGCTTCAGCAAGCAGTTGATCGATATCATCATCTAGTGAATTAACACTAGCTTCAGAATCAGAATTACTCTCCATATCAGAATAAACTGAATCATACTGTTCTGGCACATCAGTAACAGAGTCAAGAATCAAACCCGACTTCTTCTCTACACAATCATCACTTTCTTCACTCAACTCCTCAATTTTCACTTCAGACGTCTTCTCAGTTATCAACTCTTCTTCAACCAATACCGGCTCATCCAAATCCATTTTCTGTGCAACACACGCCACATTACCAGTGGTAATCTCCTCAACACTCAACTGCATACCTGTCCAATCAAATCCTTCATCTTTCTGTATCACCAAGGCCTGGTTTTGGTTTTCTGATTGGGTTTGTGTGTTTGGTGTAGAAATAGGAATGATTGTTCGGTTTGAATTTTGTGGTGTTTGGTTTTGGTTCTGGTTTTGTGTAGTGGTTTGTCTAACAGTATTGTTTTGTGAAGTGTTTTGGCGGTTTTGGTAGGTATTTTGTGGTTGAAAGCTTGAAATGTTTGGGCTTTGATAAGATACCTGATTTTGGGTTTGATGGTTTTGGTAGTTGGTGTTGAAAGGATTCCTGTTCCCCTGATGTGCTGGTTGTGTACATTCCCTCTTGAAGTGACCTTTCCCACCACAATTAAAACATGTCACTTTGGCTTTGTTGAAGCCATATGTGGTGTTTGGAAAAGTAGAAAGATCAGTTCTACCAGTCTTCTCAATGAATTCAGTAGCTCTCCTCATAACGCTAGCAAATGCCCACTGAATATCTATGAGCTCCATCTCTTCTTTGTCAATTTGTGCGTAGTCTTCACTGGTTAAGTTGTTGTTACCAATTTGACTAGCAGCCAACCCGTTATAAGAAGCTACCATAGCAGAAACCAATGCTACATGTTGTTGTGCAATCTCAACAGTAACATTGTTCAAGTTCGAAGTCTCCAGCACAATTGGGCTCTGATTAGGTTGAGTTTGGTTCATTTGAGGAATATAGGATTGTTGTTGAGGTTTATTTAAACTTGCAGAATAACAAGTAGCTTGTTGCATTGGTGAAAATGGTGGGATGAAAGTTGTATTAGGATATGATGGTGGGGTATAAGATGAAGTTTGAGCAAGGTAATTGATGGGGGGTTTTGGGTGGTTCAACATGGCTAGAAACGCACGCAATGTGTGGAGCAACATTAGAACTAGAACTTGAACTAGGAAGAGATGAAGATTTACTACCATGGTATAACTCTGGGTTCTGAGGAACTTGAGCTCTTTTTGCCTTCCTCTTTTCTTCCATCTCTTTGTTTTCTAGCTTCTGGATAAACTCATTGATGGTCCAGTATTGGTACGCATCCTTTTCCTTGAGTACCTTGATGTGTTGATTCCAGTATGGTGGCAACGCATCAGCAAACTTGTCCACCAGCTCAGACATCGGTATGTTAATCTCATAGCTTGAAAGCTCAGTCAATAAATGACAATACCTCGGAATCAACTCCTTTAGCGTCTCATTCTCCATATAGCTGAAGTTCTCAAACTCTTTTCTTAATTCCTCCATTCTCAACTTTCTTGTCTTCTCATTCCCATCATGACGATTTCTTAACATGTCCCACAATTGTTTAGAAGTGGTGCACGACCCAAACTGATGTAAGAGATCAGTATTAATGGCCTGGGACAGTTGGGAAAATGCCTTCTTTTCCACCGCGAACTTCTTTTTCTCATCTTCAGCAAGACTTTCTAACGGAATCAGCTCACCCCGTGTTCTTCAAGATCAGAGCAACATAGCCCTTAGCAATCATTTGCCAAGCTTCCGTTCCTTCTAATCCCATTCCCTCAAGATGAATCTTGAACTTGGTCTTCCATGTGTTGTAGTCTACCATTTCCATCAACTTTGGTGGACGGCTTCCACTACCCGAAGATAAGTCTTGAATAAGTGTCGATATCGCGTTGGTAGTCTGAGAGTGTACCGCCGCTGCTGCTACTCCCCAGTAATCAGCCATCGGTTGTGGTTGTGGTTGTGAAACTTGTTGGGGCCTAGAACTAGTCATCGCCATATAGTTAATCGGTTGGGATGGTTGACTAGACTTCTGAGCGGCTACCAACCAAGGATCCATGGTTGTCTGCTGTTGTGGTGTTGTATTAGGTCGTGGTGTTGTAGGAAAGTTCCACATATCGATCTGAAAATGATTAAATACGAAATGATTAGAAAAATTTCACAACAGTTTCTACGTTCGACCCTTTGAAAGAATCGCGTGGTCGAATGTACAAATTAGCCCAGGTTCGACCGTTTGACAAGGTTCGAATGTAGAAAATAACAAACTTAGTTCACTTACGACCGTTTAAACCCACGTTCGACCACCCGATTGGTCGAATGTACTCAATAAGGTCGAATGAACAACAACACACTAAAACTTTCTAGATTCGACCAAAAATAACTCCACGTTCGACCAAAAAATCCCTAGTTCAACCTAAAAATCCCACTCTCGACCAATTCTCCCTAGGTTCGACCCTTTTATTTTGAAAAACGGTTATACTTTGAAAATTAGTTATTTTGATCAAAAATTTTCAAATGTTGATGAAATTTGATGATCTTATACAGGTTTTGCTTCGGATTGGATTTGGAACAAGTTTAACAAAGAGAATTTTGAATTTTATCCATGAAAACAAGTTCAAATCAATCAATTTAACACCAAATTCAATTCATCAATGAAAAACATAAAGTTTTGATCAAAATTGGGTCCAAATAAGCTGTAATATTATCAATTTGTGGTTGTTTGATCCAAATGGCTCTGATACCACTTTGTATGCGCGTAGGATCGTCTAAACAACAAAGATAATGATCAAACAAGTTCAATTCAGGTGCGGAATCCCTGAATTGATCACAAAATGATAATAAACTAGCAAAACACATAAATCATCATTAACATAATCATTTCATTCATTTAGATAATCAATTACACATCAAAACGTTGTTAATAATGATTAAACTCGGTTACAGACTCAATAATAACCCTAGGGAGAAACACACACAGGGAGGGAAAACAAATGACCAAAAGTTAACATTCAAAAAATCAGATTGCCGTATATAGACCTGCACATTCGCCCAAATGACTTGGTCGAATGTGCAGGTTCGACCATTAACTATGGGCGAATCTGGACATATACTTAAACAATATTACATTCGACCTCCCAGTTGCACCTTCGACCATTCTTTCTACCTTCGACCATTCGACTAGAAACAAAACATTTTGTAATTCGCAATCCAATAGCATTAGTCACAATATGTATATCTACAAATCGTAACCATCATCTTCACCAATGAGGAATTAGGTCATCGACGTCTCAATACCCCCGAATCCAAGTTCAAAATCTCGCAAGTTTTGCATTTATGTTATGGCGATTCACAAAAATCCGTTACCTGTAGCCTAGAGGACCCATAAACCAATTTAAATGCAGATTCTAGCCAAAATCGTCAACCTCCCTTGTTGAATGTGTTAAAAGTTGATTTTATCTGGTATTGAAGATGAACAGGTTGTGTACATTAATCTTAACCCAACTCAAATACTAATTGAATACTCAAATAAACCAACTAGATAAACATTGCTAATTAAAGCTAACAATTCTTCCTAATTAAAATATAAAACACTTAATAAATAATTCACCAAAATTATCTATAACTCGTCATAATCTTTATCTCCCAATTCAACATTAACGTATTCACTCCTAACCGCCATGTTTGATTACACGGTGTGGTCATGCCCTTGAGGGGGGCTTGAACCGACACATGGATCTAAGTCCTTTATCCCTCTCTAAACAATTATGGATGGGGTGGTGGTGGCGTCGACAGTGGCTGGGTGGCCACCACGCCACCTTGAATTTTTTTTTTTTTTAAGACATAAACTCACAATTTAAAAAAAAAACATTGCAATAAAATAAAACATTAGATTTAAAATAAAAAATCCTTACAATAAGAAAAATAAATAATACATTACAATAAAATAAAACATTACATAAATTGAAAACACATAAACTAAAACTTAAATAAAATTTGATCGTAGCATTTGCCACGACGACACGTACTCGAACTCTTCATCGTACTCAAAATATTAATCAATTTGAGTCACCTCTATGGTTTCTTCAGAGTCCATTGAGGTTTTCTCCATGTTGGCCTTGAACATCTACTCAAAGATCACACACTTTGATTCGATTTCTCTAAACTTGTGATGAAGTTTATCACTATGGCGCTTTGTTTGACCGCCCACTAGAATCCGAAATTCCATCAATACCTTACCCTAAAAAGAGGTTGAACGAAGCCTAGTAGATACTCTAGTGTTTTCGTGGATGTTTAGCCACCCCAACATTAGGGCTAACTCTTCTTCTTTGGTCCATGGGTTGGCCATTTTGGTGACGGTTTTGTTGGTGTAATTTAAAAAACAACCGTTTGGGGGGGGGGGTGTGCAACAGTAATAAAAAAAGCACCGTGATCGTCTGCGAATCAGAACTATCTACGTCAGATTATCCATTTGCCCCATGCCGATGAGTATTTTCCCCACATTTGCCCCACGCCCCGTTTCACGCGGTTCACGGGCTTGTGGGCTGGCATGAAAGGGTTTCACGACCCATTTCTAGGCCACCACACCGTAATTCTTAGTTGAATGATAGTCTCTAAGCACCATCACACCACAATCGGTGGCACAAGATACTGGTTTACTTAATAAGACTGCCCGTAGTCGAGCA
Source organism: Ambrosia x helenae (assembly GCA_030844895.1). Lineage (NCBI taxonomy): Eukaryota > Viridiplantae > Streptophyta > Magnoliopsida > Asterales > Asteraceae > Ambrosia > Ambrosia x helenae. The sequence continues at coordinate 89,229,890 of CM061229.1, forward strand.
CTAATTGGAGCGCTAGTCCAATTTTAGCGCCCAAATCAGCCCCAAACACCAAAACATGGGGGTGCTAAACATGAAAAAAAGGGACGAGCCTTAAATTTTTAGCGCTGGACGATGGAAATCAACAACCAACCAAAAGCTTGCCACCTCCTCCTCTAAAGTCTCTCTCCTCCCCCCCCCCCAAAGTTTGATTAATTTAAAAAAAAAACATGCCACCGGATCTTTAGAGAGAGAGAGAGAGAGAGAGAGAGAGAGAGAGAGAGAGAGAGAGAGAGAGAGAGAGAGAGAGAGAGAGAGAGAGAGAGAGAGAGAGAGAGAGAGAGAGAGAGAGAGAGAGAGAGAAGAGAGAGAGAGAGAGAGAGAGAGAGAGAGAGAGAGAAGAAGAAGAGGTAGGTGAATGGTGGTGGTGGTGATGGTGTACGGTGTTGGGGTTGGTGTATGGTGGTGGTGAATGTTTGTGTGTGTGTGAGATGAAGAAGAGGGAAAAGGGAGAAGAAGAGGTAGATGAGCGTGTTTGTGTATTTTCAGATTTTTTTTAATAAAATAATGGATGAGGCCTTAAATTTAAAGCCTCCAACTACACCCCATTTCATTTTAAGGCCCCATGCTGACTCTTGTGTCATGTGTCTCAATCACTGAACGTGGCCTTAAATTTAAAGCACGCATGTTCTAAAGTAAATTAAAATTATGCATATCTAAATTTCAACCGGTGTCATTTTCTAGTTATTTGCAAGTTAAGTTTGACAAATCATCTATCTATTCTGCTCTCTAAGAAATATCATAAATTATAACTAAAATCATATTAACACACTTTTTTGGAGAAAACTATTTTGTTTTGAGTTGCACGACAAAATTAGAAAGTTCTTCAACCTGTATATTTTTATGTTTTATTATGTAGTCGAGTATACTTTAAAGGCTACATGATTACTCTCAAGTCAAAATGTCAATATCTTTGGGTTATGTAGAGTTTTAGTCATTTCCATTTTTTTTGGAAATTGACTTTCATTAACAAACACAAGACCGAAAAGCTATTTCCAAGGAAGAAATAGCCCGGCGAAACATAAACCAATTACATGAAATCGAATCTACACTATTGTTTCCAATCGACCTTTTCCTTCTTATATCTATTCCTATACCACAAAAAACCATACGCCTTCACATCTGACACAATCTCTACAACCTTGGAATTCTTGTCTTCGAAAATTTTCTGGTTCCGCGCTTACCATATCCTCCAAGCCGTTATAATAATCACCCCTTGAAATATGTTACGTTTGATATCCGAATTGGGGACATGCTTATACACCTTAAGCAAATCACGAGTGTTCAAAGCATAAACATTAGGCACCTTGCACCAATTCGCTATCCCTTGCCAAATTGCATTTGAAAACACACATCCAGTTAAAATATGCTCCGCTGATTCTCCCACTTCTTTACAAAAAATACATTTCTCGTCATTTGTAGCGATATTCATTCTTCTCAAAGCTACTTTCGTTGGAATTCTTTCCAAAGTCACGCGCCATATAAAAATATTACATTTCCTGGGGATCCACTTGCACCAATCAAAAGAGGGAACATTACCAGCAGCTGCATCCGCCTTGGATAACCATCGCTTAACATCATTGACTGCAAAATCCGAATCATCACTTGTGGACCAATTGCATTTATCCGGACTTGTTCGAAGTTGATAATTCTGCAGCAGAGCATTACACTCCTCGATTTGCTGCAACTGCAAGACATTAGGAAGCCCCTTCCAATCCCATTTACAGCCGTGATCACCCTCCTCTCCACCAATCCTTTCTTGCACTGTTACCCTTTTATCCTTTTCCAAATAAAAAAGTTGAGGGAATCGCTCTTTTAATTGAGTTTGACCTGCTTAGTAATCGACCCAGAAACGAGTCATTGAGCCATCACCCAAGCTACAACGAAGCATGCTAAAAATATCCTCTCCATTAACCTTCAATCTAGTCGCAGCCTTCACTAACCGATTCCAAACTCCAGGGAATCGACAATTAACAGGAAGGATATCCCACCGTCTATTCGACCCGTGTATCGCATCTATAATTTTCTTCCACAATGTATTCTTTTCATTCATGAATCACCACACCCATTTAACAAGAAGAGCGTCGTTATTAACACTCAACTTATTAAGTCCCAACCCGCCTTCCTTTTTATCCTGAGTGACCAACTCCCACGCCACCCAATGCACTTTTTTATACCTTCAGTCCCCCCCCCCCCCGACAAAAAATTACGGACTAAGGATTCCAAAGTTATAATCACCTTCATTGGAGCATGAAAAAGCAAGAAATAATATGTAGGTAAACTTTCAAGGACCGATTTTATTAACGTGACCCGTCCTCCAATAGATAATGTCTTCGCTTTCCATTTAGATAAACGCCTTTTAAAACCCTGAACCACTGGATCCCAATTAGCCACTCTATTCATATTCGCTCCAACTTTAATAACCAGATGTACAAAAGGTATCTCTCCCGCTCTACATCCCAACCCTTCGGCTTTTACCATAACCTCTTCCTTATTCTTGCCAATACCAATGAGTGTAGATTTATGTAAGTTTATCTTCATACCCAAACATAATCTGAACACACTAAGAATCCTTCTCAAACTATTAAAGTTAAATTCCGACCATTCACCCAGGATCATAGCATCATCCGCAAACAAGAGGTGAGACAATACCAACCCGTCCTTGCCAATTCGAACACCATCAAAACATCCTACCCTGGTCGCACGCCTAAATATACTCGATAAAGCTTCCATGACAATAAAAAAAGGAAAGGAGATACCGGGCCGCCTTGCCGAATTCCTTTGTGAAAACTGAATTCAAAGGTCGGAGAGCCATTTACTAACACCGATGATCTAGCAGATAACAACACGCCCCGTATCCAATTGCACCATCTATCCGGAAACCCCATTTGCCCCCTAATGTTAATCAAAAAAATCCCAATTAACATTATCATACGCCTTCTCGAAATCATCTTTAAATAAAAATACCTCCTTTCCAGCTTTAGAAGCCCAAGACAATACCTCGTTTATGATTACGGACCGTCTAAAATGTATCTACCCCCAATGAAAGCCGACCGATTCTCTAAAATAAGCTTACCAATAACCGATCTCATTCTATTTGCCAATACTTTAGACACCACTTTACTTATGAAAACCAATTAAATTAATTGGTCGATAATCTCCTAGCTCCGTTGGTGCATTAACTTTCGGTACTAGAGTAATGAAAGACGACGCGACACCCTTGTTAAATCGACCCGTTTCATGGAACTCCACAAACAACTTGACAAAATTCTGCTCCAAACTATCCCAAAAAACTTTTAAAAACCTGAAGTTGAATCCATCTGGGCCTGGCGCTTTATCATCCCCACACTCATGAACCGCATCTTTAATTTCTTGAACCGTAAAAGGTCTCACCAAGCGTTGTGAATCCTCCTGTAATAATCGGTGCAAACCAAGACATTTCAAAACCGGCCGATCACTCATATTTTCAATAAACTTTCTTCTAAAAAAATTATAAACCTCCTTCTTTTCCAAAGTAGGTTTAGAAACCCACTCGCCATTCACCATCAAGCCCGGAATAGCATTCGCAATACGCCTTTTATTAATAATACCATGGAAATAACGAGTATTGTCATATATCACCGTCCCTTGCCCACCTATCTCTCGCTTTTTGCTTCAAGTCTCTATATTTATAATCTTCCATCTCTTTGAATCGCTTTTTTGCTTCTTCATAAATCCAAGACTCTTCTTCTGACCAAGCTCTATCTTCCAACACAAGCTCCAACTTCTCTATCTCTTTAATAACCATGATCTGTTCCTCTGATTCTAAATTCCTAATATTATTATACCACGTAACAATAGCCTGCCTTAGCCTCTTAAACCGAAGCATAAGGCGAACATCTTCTACATGAAATCCTTCCAACGCTTTAGTCACAACATCTTTAAACTCAATACGATCCAACCACGAGTTAAAAAACCTAAACGGCTTTGGACCAAACTTACGCGTAAAAACTTTTAGAACCAATGGACAGTGATCAAAGTTTCCTTAGGAAGGGCACAATACTCCGCACTTGGCCACTCGTTCATATAGTTCCAACAAACTACACCCGGTCAATCCGACTCGTTTTTTCACCCGATACAAACGTGAACTTACGACCTTTGAGACTATACTCAAGTGGCGCATACACGTTAACTACATTCAACAACGTATTAATACCTTTCACTTTGCCCGAAACCAATAAGAAGTGCCTCGATTTAACAACACCAGAAAGCTCGAATAAACTTTAATCCCACATAGATATAATACCTCTCGATCGGCCAACTGCATCAGCCCATTCTATACCACACTCTCCTTGACCCCAAAAACTATTTACATCCACCCCATCTAGAGACGCATGTTGCGACTCTTGCAATATTGCATAATTCACACTAGTAAGATAATAATAATAGTGAATTGGTTGCTTGTATTCCACTCAATAGGGTTACAATATATAGAGATAAACCGGGCCCGTGGGCTCTATACTAAAACCCTAAGTAATATATTCTAATACTCCCCCGCAGTCAGAGCAGTAGAGCATCGAATACTCATACTGGAAAACAATAAGAAAAAAAAAACATAAATTACAATGGACATACCAATAAAAATAAAAAGACTTGTCTCGATTTCAGTTCTTGACTTGATGGTCCAAAATTCTGCAATCTTCTTGACTTTGCCAAAAAATTATCCGTACTCTTCAATACCTGACTTTATTTCGGTCCACGACTTCCCCTTGTTTGGTTTTGTTTCATTAGTTCCCAGAATGATAAACAAGATCCGCTAGATCCCAATAAAGTCGCAATGCCATCTTTGTTGGCCATGACAATACAAAAGATAAAAGAAAGGATAAAAGAGAGGTTGTGGGAAAGAAAAAAAAAGATAAAAGGAAAGACAAATAGATACCCTATGACCATTGTCGTGTGGAGGTGTGTCAACACTAGGAGAGGGCGAAGGCCAGTGATCGTGGACGACGATCGTCCAAGGAGAATTGAGATCCGTAGATCGAAGAGAGAGATCGATCAAACTGTGGTTTGATCAATGACAATGAACCGTGGTCTAGCAAGAACGGGAATAGAAAAATAAATTGAAGAAAGGTTGTTGGAAAAAGAAGTAACTCGACAACTGACGACCATGGTCGCGAGATGGTGTGTCAGGGTTGGCAGGCGATCAAGACATGAGATCCGCAGGTTAAGAAAGAGAGATGGCGAAGGCCGGTGACCATGGTCAGGAGGTGATCTTCGAAAGAGAGGTGAGATCCGTAGATCAAAGAGAGATCTGATCAAACTCTTGTCTGATCAGCGACAGTGGATCATGGTTCGACAAGAAGAGCAAAAAAAAAGGTATTATAAAAGGGTATTATACGGAGAGGGAAGGCATGAGAGTCTGTATAAGAAGATTTTAAGGTATTATAAAGGAGGAAGGGATTGGTCGAAGGTTTATATAGAAAGAAGAAGGTATTAGAAACAAGAATGGGATTGTCGGAGGTTTGGGTGACATGAAAAAAAAAATATTATAAAGAAGAAGAGGGATAGGTTAAGGATCATATGTAGGTGACTAGATTATACCCCGGGAGCGTCCCGGATTGAGAAAATTTAATATGATACATCAATTTTATATATGAAATAGACTGATGTATAACTCTAATATTAATATCTAACCTAAAACAAATTAACAATGTACAACTCCAATTCTAACACCTAACCTAAAAGAATGCACAACTTTAATGCAACTCTAATATTAACACCTATCATAAAGACTAAACAAATGTACAACTCTAACATACTAATATTGATACCTAACTTAAAACAACGTATAACTCTATTAACCTATTCAGCTCTGGTTGAAAAAAAAAATCATATTTACTGATTTAAACATAATTAGTGACTTGTCTATACATGATTAATGATTTACCTGAACACTTTGTGTTTTTTTTTCATGTATGAACAAAACCCCACAAAAAAATTTATCCGTTTTTATATAGCACTATGGTACTTGTTGGAAAGATAATAAAACTCTCGTTAATTTGGTGTAATTGTTTTCTTTAAAAAATCTCGTATATTAAAGATATATTAACGTTTAAAAATTATGGGAGGAAACATGAGAGTGAAAAATCCAATTTTGTTTTTAAATTATTTTTTTCCTAAAATATCTCAATGCCACATGGGATGACACATGGTACACTCAAGGAATAGAATGCCTCTTTGAGTGTCATGTCATTAAAATGGCTTTGCTTTATTATATGTATAGATACCATATGAAAGATCGCATGTTGAACTGAAAAGAAACGTAACTTTATTTAAAAAAACGAAACATGCCGTAACATACTAAAAACAAGAAATTGGGATTTTATTTCAATCGGAAAATAAGAAAATATAAAACAAGAAACGAATGAACGGTGGCCAGACAGGGCGGCGGCGTTAGTGGCGGCACGCCACCCTGTCTAGGGTTTTTCTCAAGTGGTGACGGCTAAGGTTTGATTATTTGTGTGTGGCGCGGCGGAAACGGTATAGAGCCTAGGTTGGCTCTGATACCATGTAAGATAATAATATTAGTGAATTGGTTGATTGTATTCCATTCAATAGGGTTACAATATATAGAGATAAACCAGGCCCGTGGGATCAATCCACGCCTATATTACATGCTGTGCACACACATATATAATTCGATTACATAAGTAACAATAATTCGATTACATATATAACTTGAAATCATAAAATCGAAAAGTACACAAACCGAATGAATAAAAATGGGTTTGTTTGTGTTCGTTGACTTAACACATCTCAAACAAATAAACTTGTTATTCGTGTTCAACAAGAAAGTAAGCTTATTCATGTTTGTCTATGTATGTTATGAACACACATGCATACATGTGATAACAATCAATTTAAGCTATTTTCATGTGGTAACTGCTTTCCTTAAGAAAAACATTTAAAGGGCGACCATCGTTCTATTTGGTTATGCTAAAATATGTGATTTAGGATTTTTGTTTTTTACCGGGTGCATGGTGGCTTTGGAGGTATGGCAGTCTATTTTTTCCTGGTGCAGAGTTCCGGATTGTCTTGCTTTCCACGTGCGGGATCTTCTATTTTATCACAGATTGGCGAAGTCAGCATTTCGGGTCAAAAAGGCTTTTTATGGAGTTGTTCTCACTACGTTTTGGAGCTTATGGAAAGCAAGGAACGGTCTCATTCATAATCAGACGCAGGTAGTAGTTCGGCATGTCATCGAGGAAATAAAGATTATGAGCTATTTATGGATTACGAATAGAGGAAAGATGACGGATATGACGTGGGACTTTTGGGGTAGATTCGATGCTTCAAAGATGGGGTAGTTTTTGGGGCAGCTGCGGGATGCTGTTGATGTTTGTTTTTGTTGTTGGTTTGTTTTCGGACTTTTTGCTTTTGCTAGCATCTTGTTAGCGTATTAATAAAAGTTCTGTTTGCCGTTCAAAAAAAAAAGGATTTTTGTTTTTAACTTAAAATGTTTGGTTGTTTAGTTATATTAAGAAGATCTGTTGGTAATTTTAGTGTTATCAACATTAATGGAGATATTGGATTAACTTGTTGAATGAGTTGATCTTGATAGTCATTAACCGAGTTAGGAGATGCAGGAGTGCGGGCTCGGTTACCACTAACGGGATTGTGTGTGTTATTGGTTTAACTAAGTTAAAGTATTATTTTATTGGATTTGGGCCAAATGAGTTAATGAACTAACTAGAGTTTAGTTTATTAATGGGTTATTAATTAAATGGAATTAAAGATGGGGCCTGGTAAGCTCTTGGGTATGCATGTAATATACGAAATTGAAATAATAATTATAATAATAAATAATATATACCCTTTCTGAATGGCAAACCCCAACCGGCTAAAAACATAACCTTGCCACACCGGAGCCGAGACACTACCATGAATGACTCGCTGGACCCTGGTTAGAAAACGAGGATGAGGCCGCCACGTATGCATCAATCCTTTAAGCTGAATATGACAAAATCCATAGTTGTTAACGAAAGAATTATTCCTCCAAAAGGCAAATATGAAATACGCACATGTCTTCGGTGCATATGTTTTTTTTTTCACACCAGAGTTGACCATCTTCACTTCACTTGAAAAACAAGCAAACCCCAAGTTTTGCGTTCATCTTCAGTAACCCTTATCACAAAATTAGCAAGCCTTATCACAAACTTCAAACCCACCATTTGAATTCTAATCCCTTTTGTAAATAACTAACCAACCGATATTACCGAATTCAATTTCGTTTTAAACCTCTGACCCACATCTGCTCCCGTTTTTCCTTCTCGACACCTGAGCTCATCTCCGTCGCGAACCACCACCGCGCTCCGTCGTCGAGTTTCAATCTGGTTTCGATCCGTATAGGTACCAAACTAGCCTACGTATTCGTTATAATCTGATTTTGTTATATATTTCTTTTGTGATCGTTAATCTTGTTCCGGTGACGACCTACGCAGCCACCGTTACCGATATACATACGCCGCTTCCGCTCTCCGACTCATTCGGTTTGTTCAGTTCTTGAGGTATGAACGTCCGACCCACTACTATGTTTTGCTCTATGATTACGCCTTTATGATTTTGTGTTGTCTGTAGAACTTTGGGAGGTTGGGTCGACTCCGGCGACTAGGTAATAGATTCGGATGTTCGTGGGTATTAGTATGTGTTTATGGTTGTAGAGATAAATCAAGTGTTCATGTATGTGTTTCTTGGTGATGTGTGTGTAATCAGGTGTGTGTTAAGGTGTACAGATGTGTTGTGTGAGTGTCCCATGTAAATTAGTGTGTGTTTTGTTTAGTGTTTTAATATGGTCATAACTATTTTCCTTATATATATTTATATATATATTCTCATGTTCAGTATTCACATATGTGATGGGTATTACTAAAACATAAAAATGTAGTTTGATAATTAATTTTGCTCTAATAAAAAAAATGACGTTTATAACTTATGATTTAAAATAAAGGTCATATATTGTATGGAAATTTATTTATAACCCAAATGGATTTGTCGTTAATTATTAAAGTAAAAGGGTTAAAACTCGTATTCTTAGTTGCCGGGGAAATAATTACAAACGGGTAGATTGGACGAGTAAATTATCATAAACTAATTTAGTAAAATACGATACTTAGGTCCGCAAACTTGTTGAAGACGATTTGCTTTTGCTGTACTTAACTAAGGTACGGATTCCGTTTCCTTCTCTTTATAGTATATATTTTTATATATAAATTCGGTCCGTTACTTTGTAGTACGGATTTTTGTTGAGTTCATATATTCCATTTGATTTTGGATAGCATGCAATATACCTTAAATTTGAGATCATTATTGCATGTTCCTTAGACCTCATTAAGTATTTATTCGATATTCGTCTTTTTGTACTCTGTCACCCTGGCACTCTGTTTGACATGTCGTTTGGGCGTCAACGACATGGTACTGTTCGTGACAGTGCATTATAAATTTTCACGGCGTCTCTAGTTGTGTTAGTGTAGCACTTGGCCCCTAGAGGCGTATAGATCGATCTTAGCTCTGTTATGTGTATGTGTTTTTGTATGTGGAGATGGAATAATGGGTGCACGCCACACTCACTATCTCATTGGTGCATGGATTAGCTACCTATGTACCCCTTTGTTTTGGCTATGGGTGCTTCCGATTACACGACATGTTTTATTGCCACGTTATAGTCGTGTAAGTTAGTATATGTTCTCTGATATGCCTTTGATATGATACGATAAGCTTTGAATAAGTTTCGTTATAGACTTGTACTAAATTTTGTTTCAGTATTCCGTTTTGAAATTTCGCTTCTTTAAACCGCTTTTATATGTACTGTTGTTCTTTCCGTTACTGGGCAATTTTTGGCTCAGCCGTAGTTTTCTTTTTGTGTTTTCCTATTTGTCTCGCAGGTAATCGGGGAAACCAGGGAAATCAAGGTTGAGAGTTGATGTTCGAGTGCTAAAAGAAATTTAGTTTTTGCATTTTAGTTTTAATAAGACATAACTTTGAAACTTTATTTTGAACTTTATTATTCCGTTGGATTTCTATTTAACGTTTTATGGACTTTGTTTGGTATTTGATATCTGTAAGTGTGACACGTCAGCCTGTTTCGGGTTGGGGTGTGACAATGCATGTAGGCCAAATAGATTGGCCTAACCATAATTACTAAAGTCCAATCCAATTGCATCTTAAAACCACAAATATATTGTTAGTTTTATGAGATAACTGAAACATAGAAAAAACCAACCAAAATTGTCTGGAGAGAACTCTAGAAATTTGGAGGTTTTGAACACACAACAACCAATTCTTATCTTGATTATCGGTGCAATAATTCTTAAAGAAATTAAATCCTATTCTTGTGTATATACTACATTTAATCCGTTCAAACATTTGATTGTACCGATCAAATAGTTTGTTCTGATAGTGATTACACGACTCGTAGTATAATCCAAGTGATTTTTGATTTCTTCTTCGGTTTCGATTCAATAACACCAACAAAGAAGCTTGGACTTGGCTTCGATATACTCTTTGAAGGATTGGACACAGGCTAGTAAAATATAGTGTCAGGTAAGAACATATGGATTTATAAACTTATGTGTATTTTACCTTCAAGTATTCAAATGGATAGCAAGGGTTCAATCCATAGAGACACCCCGATATTCGAATATTTGGATCGTGTAATTTACTAAGATGGAAATTCAATCCTCAGGACATTTCCATTTATGCATGAGTTTGAGTTTCTTTGAGAATTAAGTTATGTTAATCATGGATATCACTAAAATGGGGGAGGATGTTGGTAATTTTAGTGTTATCAACATTAATGGTGATATTGGATTAACTTGTTGAATGGGTTGATCTTGATAGTCATTAACCGAGTTAGGAGATGCAGGAGTGCGGGCTCGGTTATCACTAACGGGATTGTGTGTGTTATTGGTTTAACTAAGTTAAAGTATTATTTTATTGGATTTGGGCCAAATGAGTTAATGAACTAACTAGAGTTTAGTTTATTAATGGGTTATTAATTAAATGGAATTAAAGATGGGGCCTGGTACGCTCTTGGGTATGCATGTAGGCCAAATAGATTGGCCTAAACATAATTACTAAAGTCCAATCCAATTGCATCTTAAAATCACAAATATATTGTTAGTTTTATGATATAACTGAAACATAGAAAAAACCAACCAAAATTGTCTGGAGAGATCTCTAGAAATTTGGAGATTTTGAACACACAACAACCAATTCTTATCTTGATTATCAGTGCAATAATTCTTAAAGAAATTAAATCCGATTCTTGTGTATATACTACGTTTAATCCGTTCAAACATTTGATTGTACCGATCAAATAGTTTGTTCTGATAGTGATTACACGACTCGTAGTATAATCCAAGTGATTTTCGATTTCTTCTTCGTTTCGATTCAATAACACCAACAAGATCAAGGAATGGAATGGAGAAAATATGGATTTACTAATTAAGGAGCCCATATTGCTAACAAGAACATTATCGAGAGTATAAGATGTCACACCCTCAAATTCCCACGTGCGGAGTTCTACCGCGAGGCGTGTGACACACCAGGATCCAAGTCAACGGTCACAATAAACGACATCTAAATGTAAAAACATACGTAAACAAAAACCATGCATAAGATTAAAACCAACATTCAACAGTGCGGAAGCATTCAGAGTTTACAAAAGTCATGCAGAAATAAAACATAAGTTCAAAAGTTAACAATTCCAAGACATGAAAATGAGACCCTAGACGCGAGACGACTCCAGTGCGACTCCGTGCGCCTATCTGACAACTGCTACCTTAGCGACCTGAGAAAACATGCTAAAAGAGTCAACATATAATGCTGGTGAGTTCACAGGTTTTATTTAAACGTTTAAAGTGGTCCTTCGAAAACCATTACCATCACAGTTACTACTATGCTTGTGAGAACGCTAGCTAGGCGCAGAATAAGATACTCATACGGGTGAAACCATTGCTGACTATGCCGTTTACTGACCCTTAGTTTCCTATGGGCTACCGTCATCACCGGTAGACCTTGTTTTATTAGAGACAATATGCACCCGCCCGGTCCAACCGTCGAGTGGGGCTTGTCAGTTCCCAATAGCGCTATCCATATTTCCCCGCCATACGCCCATGTTAGTGGTTTCTAAGGGACTTTTTGATGAACCGTATATCAATAATAAGTAAGCCATAGTATAACGTGAAAAAGAGTCATAAGCCATAAAAGAGTTTAAGATGAAACCGAGCCATAAGTCATAAAAGAGTTTTAAGCATGTTTCTCCCCCGAAAGCAAAAACCGTAAAATGTGGGGCCGTGAACTCACCTTAGGTTGCGTATTCCGTTTATGAGTAAACCGTCTATGTGATATGAGAAAACCGTTTGTAAGATATGATAGTCCCACCTATTGGCGACCTATCATAAGATATGTGTCAAGTTAGACTAATAACCCGTCGGGTTCATTAGTCCCTAAGTCCAGTCCATGACCATTATGTGTCCGAAAAGCGTGTTTGACCGACAACCAGACTACGTAAGACAAGACTCGACATCCCATTGGTGACCCGACATTCCACGTGTTCATCTCATACTCAAACATACACAAATCATGCAACTTAGTACTTAACATGTGTTAAAGTTCAACGAGTCTAACACATAGGTCAAATAACGCACAAACAAGTCCATACATGTGTTACTATGTTACTAGGCATGTCACGGGGTTCCTAGCATGTTCCTAGGTGTCGAATCGGGTTTCGGAATGTCAAAATACACTTATAATAGCAGTACACGCGATTAGGAACTTAGCATGCAATTAGGAAAAGTCGACATGTGATTGGGGATGGTCAACAGGCGATTGTGAGGCTAATCGCCTACCTTAGCATGCGATTGAGGGGCTAATCGCATGCTAAGAGGGCTAATCGCCTGACTTAGCATGCGATTAGGAAAGCTAATCGCCTGCTAAGGAGGCTAATCGCCTGCAGCTGCTGCGCGACGCAATTTCGCGCGTTTAACCCTCCAAATCAGATCCGAAACATGTGTAAACACCCAAAATCAATCCTAACACATTAACAAACATATTTCGAGCAAAACCCCTAAGTTTTCATCATTCTAACAGTCCCGAATGCGAGCGTTTTCCCAAAATAGTAACTTAACATGTAAACATCACATCAACATGCAAGAACTTGCCCTAAATAGCAAATATCCAGATTTCATCACATAACCACGTTGTCCGATAGCATCCTACTGCTCTAGCATCATCCTAAAGCAAACCCTAACATCATACAATCAACAACACACCTCATAGCATCCTTAATCATTCAAAATCATTCAAATGGGTCAAAACATCAAACATCCACAATATACAACCAAAACCATTCAAACTCCTAGAACATCATCATACTAACTTGTAACAGCCATAAACACTTTAATAACACAAAGACAATCATGTTTCAATCCTAAAAATCCTACCTTTAATCATATATAACACATATAACACACATAAAGGTTTGGGTTTGTTTAAAAACGGTTTTTAATGGATTTTCAAAGACAAAAACATTTATAAGTCAGGTCTGGACTTTTAGGGAACAAAATATAATCATTTAAAGGTTTGGGTTTGAAGAACACACCTTGGATTTAAGAGGAAATGATGGAATAAGCTTGGAAATAGTTGTTTTGATGTAAAAACGAGTTCCAGAGGGTGTTTGTATGTTGGTATGGGTTATGGGACGGCTAGGGTTGCACAAATGGTGTTTTGGAGTGTAACATTTGCAAATTTCTAATAAGTTAATTATAACTTTGGGGATTTAAAGTGACAATACTCCATAGTTGAAAATCGCCTAAACCATATTTTTTCGTAACATTTGGAGTAGTGTTGTAACACCCAAATTTTCAAAAACATAAATAATAATAATAGTTATGAGTTGACGATTACATTGATATGAACCAATTGTTATTAGAGTTCAAATGGTTTAGATATTTCTCGTAGTTCTTAAAAAATTATAATTTTGAAGTCAATGAATTTTAATAACGTATGTAGGATTCTTAAAAGTAATTTTGTTTTCTTAAACGGATTTTTAGAATAACTTTAATATGTCATTTAAGTAAATATGATACTATTGAAAATAAATTTCTTGATTTATTAAGTTACCTTTTTGGTTATATACAAAAAGTTTTTGTTAAAGTCTACTTATAAGAACTTAAGTGATAGCATTCAAAGAGAAGTTGTTTCGAGAATTGTAACATATGATCACTTCAATTATAAAACTCATTTTTGTAGACTTTACTAGTTAGACAAACCATCTTAACATCATTATTATTATTATTATTATTATTATTATTATTATTATTATATATTACAACTTTCTTAAAATTTTGGTTGACGTCAAAGACCCGGTGACCAAATTCTTTTAAGCTAAATGTTTCTAAGCGGAATGAAAATGGTTGTTACGATCTTCAAACATTCGTTAGAGCATTTGATAAACTTGATCATATGACTAAATGGTGAACGTGACATAATATTTTTAGGAATGAATGAATTTGTATATAAATTATTTATAAATTTCATTAAGTACTAAATATTTGAACTTCTTATTAACTATGAATGTAAATGTGTTTAATGAATAAAACGGGTATGACATTTATTTGCTAAAATAAGTTATAAGTTATATCAATTGAAATTGAATTTATTAGTAATAAATTGACTGATACTAATTATTGATACATATTTGGCCATATATACTAATGACCGTCACCCCTGCATAAATTGATAAACTCTTTCATCCCTATTCGACAACTACAACTTAGATGTTGCCGAGCTCCTTTGCTTGTTCGGTTTCTTCAATCATGTCGAAGGTGTTCATGGAATTTTTTTCAAGCTTCTGATTTTATTGATTATTATTACTCGTCGCTAACAAGGGTAATTTTGGACTTACCCAAACCGCTATGACTTGTGCTAGTTGTACTTGCTATTCTTTGCAACATGTGAGTATATCTTTCCCCTTTTTCATATTTTACTCTTTTGGGGCTATTCATGTACACTATGACTAAATGTTATTCTTTCACTAAATGCAATTTTCATGTGTGTTTGCTTTATGTTAATTTGTGTGTCTATGACTTGTCAAAATCATTAACCTTTGAGGGCCTGGCATTTCAATGAATAGTACTATGGTATATACCCCTTGTGACTTTGTTGAGAGACCTTGGTCATTGTCTTGTGATTCATATTACTCAAAATGTTTTGATTCTTGATTCTTGATACTTATTTCTTAGGGTTGATTTTGAACGGATATTACTTATTACATAATTGCAAACAGTATACAACACGTGAATTGCGAAACTTTTTTTCCTACTATATGTATTCAACCAGGGTATGCTCACCAATACAATTTTTGTATTGACAAAATTATTTTCGTACATGTTTCAGGTTGTTTTGAGACGCTTCTTTTAAGCTTTGGATTTATATTTAAGCTTTGACTTTATTGCATTTTAGTTAGACTTGACGCTTTAGAATTATTGTATTTTTTTTAATTTTCCTTTCAATGTAATTAACTATTTAATTCAATGTATTCAAATTTACACTTTAGTACCATGAGCTATTGAACAATCGTCACTACGTGACACCTCGATGTTTCCGCCATCGGTTGGGGTGTTACAGATTGATATCAGAGCCATGGTTATAGGGAATTAGGTTATTAGAATGCCTTTTAGCCTAGACTATAACTAAGCTTACTTTCATGAGTCTTCTCGTGTATATTCCTTTTTATTCTTATATTTTCTTTCTAGGTATTTTTGCTATGATACTTTCTCGTTATTCTTTCGGTATTTTGCTTAGAAAAGAATACGTTCGTATTTCACAAACGAAACGATAGCACCAAGTTAGGAGTGACATCCATACCTTGGTGATTAGTTTCACTCCTCTATATGTTATTTATCTTAGGGATATGTCTTTGAGATAGGAGTGACATCCACACCTCAAAAAGTATTCCCTTCAAAAAGGAACTTAACCACTAAGCTGGGAGTGACATCCTTAACTTAGTGATTGGTTCCATTCCACAATAATTTTCAATTTTGAAATAACATCTTTGAGTTAGGAGTGAATTCCACATCTCAGGGATCTATTCCTGCATCTCATTTTTATTCTCACTAAAGTTTTGAAATTCACTAATATCCTCATTTACTCAATATTAATTTACCAATATAGCTACACTCAGTCTCCTAAGCCTATTTGCCAGATTAGCACACACTTTATATACACCTTGTGCCTTGAAACAAGTAACCCGCTATGAGCCCAAAGGGATGCCTTAACGATCCTTACAAACAAACGATCTTTCAATGTATAAATTTCGTAAAAGTTTGACAATTAAAGAGTTTCAAGTTTACCTAGTCCTAACGGGTAATACATAGATTTTCTCAACATTTCATAACAATTAAAAGTTTTCGACTTTTCAACCCACAAGTTAAAAAAATGTTTTAATACAGAAAATTGTATTTTCCAAAATTCATCAAGGCATCTGGGATCATTCACAACCTTCACGTCATTCTAAATCTTGGTCTTTAAAAACATATTTGATTTACACACACTTCATGAAATGGTTTCATCTTGCATTTTATAAACTTGCATTGCATATTTTACAAATCAAATGTAAATCTGCATGTTTTCATATAACGTATCCAATATATGTTTTCGGGAGAAATTCGTAACTAATACTATACCTTATAACACTTTTCAAACTCGACTTCTCGTAAACACATGAAAATGTGTACCTACGAAATCTTTTCAAGTGAACATGTTTTGAACTTAAAACATTCTTTGGTTTCCAAAAAGTTATCCTCATACCAGAAGACTATACGTCTGTTCTGCGCACTTTCATTTACAGTAAATTTCATTATTTTTTTTCACTATTCTAATTATAGTTATGTTCGCACATTATCTTATTATTTTTGTATTATTCTTTTGTTGGTAGTTATTTTCACGAGTTATTCGCAACTATTCTCGCACTAGTTATTAGTAGTTATTCTTACAACACTAGTTTTGAGCATTAATTTAACTCGTTTACTTTCTTTTTGTGCAAATTGTGCGATTTACTCGACTTACGTTATACTATTCTTTCAATCGAAATTTTATGCTATACTTATATATTTACATGAACACATATTTGGTATGCATATTTTTATTTTTTATTTTTTTTGTTGTGAGCAAAACCCTGTTATACTTTACATTATTTTGTTCATCATCATGACCAACGAACATACTAGTTGATAACTCGTATGAGATCTAAGCCAGTGCCCGTGTACGACTCGGATTAGAATATTTCTTCAATCCGAGGGAACGATGTAAACCTCAGGGTCTATCAATATGAGTGTTTAGAGCTAACGATGTGAACAGAAGTTACCGGTTAAGGGTGAACCCGAAAGGGAAGAACCTCTAATGATGTCTATTACTTACATGTTACTCTCATTACGGTTAAAGGGTAAACCCGAAAGGGAAGGACCTCTAACCATGTCTTTGTTTCATTGCAGTATCAAATACTTAGCATATCCTGATTGCACGCATTTGTTTCTAGTATTACTTAGGATAGGGTTATGGAAAAGCATAACACCCTAGTGTAAGGTAAATCGATGATTACGGTCCGGAACGCAATCATGGGTTTACAGGTACATACGGGTGGTGTGTAATTCTATTTAGGCTGTTGGTAGACAATCAGTACGAGTCCAAAGTATCGGGAGTGTGGTGGGTTAGCTGTGGTACACCCTATATATAAGCATAAACGATAATGCGGGAACGGACTAGGAGTCTGACCAAGAACCTACCCATTACTTTGTAACTACCTCTTCATTAGATTGTTGACTAATAGCTAACATTTTCAATAAGAACGTTCTTACACGAACTTCAATTTGACTTCCTAAAGTTTTTCTTTTGACCAACCACAAAGAAAACACAAACCTTGTATACTCTTACACTCTCGATTAATTGGATTCCTGTTGCATATTCTAATAAAATTCAGTTAGAAACCTACTTTCTTTCTTTTTTTACAACACCATTTGTTTCACAGAAACCTCCACTTGAGAGGAATTTCGGGACGAAATTTTCTAAAGTAGGGGAGACTGTAACATTTGCAAATTTCTAATAAGTTAATTATAACTTTGGGGATTTAAAGTGACAATACTCCATAGTTGAAAATCGCCTAAACCATATTTTTTCGTAACATTTGGGGTAGTGTTGTAACACCCAAATTTTCAAAAACATAAATAATAATAATAGTTATGAGTTGACGATTACATTGATATGAACCAATTGTTATTAGAGTTCAAATGGTTTAGATATTTCTCGTAGTTCTTAAAAAATTATAATTTTGAAGTCAATGAATTTTAATAACGTATGTAGGATTCTTAAAAGTAATTTTGCTTTCTTAAACGGATTTTTAGAAAAACTTTAATATGTCATTTAAGTAAATATGATACTATTGAAAATAAATTTCTTGATTTATTAAGTTACCTTTTTGGTTATATACAAAAAGTTTTTGTTAAAGTCTACTTATAAGAACTTAAGTGATAGCATTCAAAGAGAAGTTGTTTCGAGAATTGTAACATATGATCACTTCAATTATAAAACTCATTTTTGTAGACTTTACTAGTTAGACAAACCATCTTAACATTATTATTATTATTATTATTATTATTATTATTATTATTATTATTATTATTATTATTATTATTATTATTATTATGTATTACAACTTTCTTAAAAGTTTGGTTGACGTCAAAGACCCGGTGACCAAATTCTTTTAAGCTAAATGTTTCTAAGCGGAATGAAAATGGTTGTTACGATCTTCAAACATTCGTTAGAGCATTTGATAAACTTGATCATATGACTAAATGGTGAACGTGACATAATATTTTTAGGAAAAATTAATTTGTATATAAATTATTTATAAATTTCATTAAGTACTAAATATTTGAACTTCTTATTAACTATGAATGTAAATGTGTTTAATGAATAAAACGGGTATGACATTTATTTGCTAAAATAAGTTATAAGTTATATCAATTGAAATTGAATTTATTAGTAATAAATTGACTGATACTAATTATTGATACATATTTGGCCATATATACTAATGACCGTCACCCCTGCATAAATTGATAAACTCTTTCATCCCTATTCGACAACTACAATTTAGATGTTGCCGAGCTCCTTTGCTTGTTCGGTTTCTTCAATCATGTCGAAGGTGTTCATGGAATTTTTTTTCAAGCTTATGATTTTATTTGATTATTATTACTCGTCGCTAACAAGGGTAATTTTGGACTTACCCAAACCGCTATGACTTGTGCTAGTTGTACTTGCTATTCTTTGCAACATGTGAGTATATCTTTCCCCTTTTTCATATTTTACTCTTTTGGGGCTATTCATGTACACTATAACTAAATGTTATTCTTTCACTAAATGCAATTCTCATGTGTGTTTGCTTTATGTTAATTTGTGTGTCTATGACTTGTCAAAATCATTAACCTTTGAGGGCCTGGCATTTCAATGAATAGTACTATGGTATATACCCCTTGTGACTTTGTTGAGAGACCTTGGTCATTGTCTTGTGATTCATATTACTCAAAATGTTTTGATTCTTGATTCTTGATACTTATTTCTTAGGGTTGATTTTGAACGGATATTACTTATTACATAATTGCAAACAGTATACAACACGTGAATTGCGAAACTTTTTTTTCCCTACCATATGTATTCAACCAGGGTATGCTCACCAATACAATTTTTGTATTGACAAAATTATTTTCGTACATGTTTCAGGTTGTTTTGAGACGCTTCTTTTAAGCTTTGGATTTATATTTAAGCTTTGACTTTATTGCATTTTAGTTAGACTTGACGCTTTAGAATTATTGTATTTTTTTTTTAATTTTCCTTTCAATGTAATTAACTATTTAATTCAATGTATTCAAATTTACACTTTAGTACCATGAGCTATTGAACAATCGTCACTACGTGACACCTCGATGTTTCCGCCATCGGTTGGGGTGTTACATGGAGGTCAAGGGTGGTATTTATAGGCGTTTCTAGTCGTTTAAGACACGTCAGGCGATTGTGTAGCCTTATCAGGCGATTAGGGCTGCTAATCGCCTTCACTACCATGCGATTAGCCCCAATCGCCCATTAGTCAAGCCCAATCGCCCCTTAAGTGTTGCCAATCGCCCCTGAAGGCGATTAGGGCTTCCTAATCGCCTGCAGGGTCTGGTTCTGTGTATTTTGCGCGTTAAACCCCGTTTTAACATATGTTAACACGTTTTCACATACCGACAAGTCATATAATGATTATAAACACATAATACATGAAAATAAACACGTTCAGACTCGTTCACCAATTCCCGGGACTCGAGACTTGCGTGTGTTAAAACCTCAATGATGTACGACTCGACTCGACTGACCCTATCATGTGTAATGTATGCGCGACTCGCTAAGGTAGACTTACTAAGTTTTCAAAAAGTTAGTTACCGGAGTTTGCCGGGTGTCACATAAGAGATAAATGATCCTTAAGCATACGTTTTTACTCTCTCCCTTCATTTTGCTCTTTCCCTTCTCTTTAAACGTTTCGCAAACTCCTCTTTGTAGATTTAGGCACCTTAAGTTGCTCTCATAAGAGATCTAAACCTTGTGACGAGGCTCACAATGCATCTTTTATGTTTCAAGTTAGAGGTGACCAGACTTTCAAGAATAAGTGGAGCTACGAATTAACCCAACAGTACACCATATTAAACATAAGTCAAACATTGAAGTTAAATCATGTTACTTCTATTCTTTTCATCGTATATGTCATAAATTTACCATAATTATATTGTTGTTGTCCACTTTATCCTTATGCGGGTGTCATGGGCTTTGCCATTTCATCTATATCTCTCCTACCTTATTAAGGAGGAGAGATGGGTAAGAAGGTAATTTCACCATCATTTTAAGATTGCATACAAAAGGTCACAAGGTAAACAACTATATTTTTACCAAATCCTTCCCTTTATACCCCTATGTGCAACATTTGATTACAATTGTACAAATGACTAATGCAAGTCATCTCTATTATTATTATTATTATTATTATTATTATTATTATTATTATTATTATTATTATTATTATTATTATTATTATTATTACGCATTCAATTCATTAACCTATGCATTTACCCCTGTTAATAACATATCAACCCTTTGCGTAATGGAAGCGTCTCGCATTCAATTCATGCGTTACAATCAGTCAATCACCCTGTTAATAGTAATGGAACTATAACTGGTTTTCTTTGCACCTGATGCTTCTACTCCAAAATTCATCTCTTTCTTCCGATTTCCACATATTATAGGTGGTCGTTGGACAGGAGATGGAGCGGTGATGGTGACGGTGGTGTAGGGGTTTGCTGCAACTCACAATTATCTAAGCTTGCTTTTTGTGTAACAATATTCTAGAAGATTATATGAACTCATTTTTCTTTTCTAATAATTGTGAAATGCCATAATTTCCACCCTTTCCGGTCCTGGGGTTTAGTCATCGTCAAATTCGGTTTTCGGTTTGGATTGGTGTGATCTGGTTTGACTTGATTCACCCGTCACGCTTAGAGGTGATTTAAAATCATTCAACTCATTTTGACCTTAAATTTCAACTTTGAATTCCTGTATTTAAATAAATAGGTTTGCAGCCAAATAAATGGAACCTATAAGTGGCTTGAACGTCAACAATGCATGCAAATGGGTATATGATGTTGGCATGAAGCGGGTTGCTGTTACAAATGATCCGAGATCAAATGGTTAGTTATTGATTCCTATGCTTAAACTACATGTGTAAATATCTTTGACCAAAACATTTTCCTGATCCATATCTCAAAATATGATGTTCAACTTCACACATAATGCAAGAAGTGATTATGTGGTTACGATCAACATTACCACTTTATATATCACACATAAAGCGATATGTACATGATGAGTTTTTTGCTATTTTACTTAATATTGCCATATTGGCCGGTTTTGTATTGAATGGCGGCCTAGGTTATAATAAGTCCTGGACTAATGATTTCTTCTTTTTGACTTTGTTAGTTGTTGTTTGTAGAAAAATTAATTTGATCAGTTTCTCAAAACGTTTCAGGCTCAACCCCAACAGATTTAGGTCTCCATGCAACGCACAGTGTAGCGTTTCCTTGCTGATTCGGGTAACGTCATGTGGTTATTATTTAATTTAGGTGCAAGCTTGTAAGTGTGTTATTAATATGTATTCGTTTTAGGTATGTATACAACATTCACTCGAAATAGGCCTAAAATTTCGAATATTAAGATTACTTTTTTTATGTATTTATATGTGACGTGTTTGAATGCTATAAGGATTACCCGTACTATTTATTATAACACATTTACAAGTTATATTTTGATATATTCTTCTGCACTTGCCTCTTGAGTGAAAAGCAATGGTTGGTTGCAAATTGATGTTGTCATAAGATAACAGTGAATTTAAAGTATTATGTAATTTATCATTTATTTACATTGAATTAGCTGCAATTCTCATGAAACGGCAGCCATATTATTCTGCTCTGAATATGATATTAAGACCTATTCAGTTGCATTTTGTAAATGCCTGCAGCCGCAGGGTGGTATAAATGCAGCATTAGGAAACATGACTGAGGATGACCGAAGGTTACACATGTATGACGCCGTTAAGGAAAGCTACTTGCTAGGTACTTATTCTACAACTGATTGGTTTGTATGGACAGTGTCAAGGTAATGAACCACAGTTCACATGTATTAGTGTTCACATAACATTTCACTCAGTCAATACCTATATTTTGCATGTTCTCTCTATATGCTTTATCTTATAGATAATATTGTTGCAAAAGATTTGTTTATTCTTTATTTTATTTTTGTTTTGGTACGATGACAAAGGTTTTTCATTTCTTTAGGTGATCAAGATGCAAGATGCTATCGTATATGAGTATAGAAGCACCAAAATCATTTATTGAGATTGAAAATTACAGTTTACCATTCTCTCGAACCGAAAAGGGAAATATATACCAATTTGCATTTGGTGGTCAGATAATAAATTGTCCTTTGAAAATTGATATATTGTTGAATTAGCACATAAATTTTATAAATAACATAAGCGAAACTTGTAGCGCTACGAGCAAAGCAAAAACATAAACACCCGCGGCAACGCGCGGGCATTTTTACTAGTTATCTTATTAAGGAGGAGTGATGTACAACATGGTAATTTACATTTTTATACAACTTAACAAGCATCATGTACAACATATTTAAGCAAAAAAATTAAGGGTAGTATTGGCATGGTTGTGACAATTAAGACACTTAGGAGGGTAGATTAGTAAATTTAACATAATCCAATACCTCACATCTTAAAATCTTATCCCAATTATGCCCTTATGTCCAACTTTTAAAACACAAAATACAACCTAACCTATGATGCATCTTAAATGTGAGACCTTTCAACCCCTCATCTATATTAGTATAAGTGGAATGCCCGCGCGTTGCCGCGGGTATGTATTTTTATTCACATTTTAAATTGCCAAAACTTTATACACCATACTATCATGTATCCAATCCGATCCGTGCTTGATTTTTATTTGCAACATTTAGTTACACACATGATCCAAAGAGCCTTTAGCCTACTGGTTACAAAGTGTTAAGCCTTTTCTTGTGGTGATAATTCAAATTCCATTGGTAACAAAAAGTTAATCCATTAAAAAAAAGTTACATGAATTAATCTATTACTTGGTAATGGTTCTAGGTAACAAAAAGTTAATACATGAATTAAATGTATTGAATGGTGCAATTGATTTGTATTAGTGACTTGTACATAAGGGCATAGATGGAAGAAAATGGTAAAAGTTAGAGATTTATGCATGAGACCTTTTGTATGCCATCTTAAAATGATGGTGAAATTACCTTCTTACCCATCTCTCCTCCTTAATAAGGTAGTAGAGATACTAGTGGGGAGCCCGCGCGATGCGGCGGGGTGGATAATTTACAAGTATAAGTGTAATTGTGTGGTTGATAAATCGATGGGATGCGCGAATATGCAAATATATAATTAATCTAAATCAAATATTTTGAAAATATTTATAAAAATAATTTGAAACATCACCCAAAAATTAGATTAAAAATACAAAAAACTATTACAATAGTAAATATAACATTACGCTACAAATAGATAACTATAGAATTTATACCTTAATGGCGAGTCGTATATCTAACGATAAGTTGTCTCTGGTTAAATGTCACAAAAAAATCTACAGTTTATCGTATTTTTAAGTATGTTAATCTATCTGGTTGTAATACTTTGTAGAATCTATGGGTAATTTAATTCGTTTAACAAAAATCATGTGTGTGATGTATAGTGTGTTGTATGTGTGAGTGTATGGATGTGTATGTATCAAGATGTGACTTTGAGGTTTACTTAAAAATAACTAAATGTATAACTAAAATATCTCCGAAAATTGACATGAACCGAAAAATAAAATAATATAAAGGACCAAAAATATATAGACTATGAGAACACTAAATTACAAAAGATGAAATACCACTTTGTAACAATCAAATTAATAATCAGGTTTGTAATTCATAATATATAATTATTATTATATCTAACTAACTCAACCAATCCCTTAAAAGCCTTTGAATTTTAGGTTGTATTAAATCTCAACTTAAGAGTGTTAAAACTTTAATCTTGTTCGAAATTTTATTTTATACAATGAGCGGTAAAAAATAAGCAGCAACAAGATGATAGTTTATATTTGGGAAAACATGGGAATGCCATTCGCATGAAATAAAACAAAAAAACAAAATCAATTCAAGCCCTGAAGAAATATATGGTAAAAATGTAGATCTACAAAAATATGAATCGACATAACATTTAAATAGAAAAACGTCCTTAATATGCAATAAATCTAATTAAGGGGTAATTAAGATGAATACAAAATTTTGATTAACAGTTACCTAAGGTGAGATAAAACCAACACGCCTTTCTATTCACAGACGGAAGTTGTTGTTGCAGCGAATAAACCACAATACGGCCGGCGGCGTTGAATGGGAGATGAAGTTATGGGGATATTTTTGACCGATTATGGTCTTGGTCGAATGATTATACATATATGCTAAGATATCACCAGTTTAAAGTTCATCGAGTGGTGATCATTGATTGTCGCCACTAATAAAATCTAATTATTAATTGTCACATAAAATGAGTAACATACAAGAAAACAAAATATTAGTGTACACTATGCAATGAACCTAAACATGTTAGATAACATATGCAAGCAAATACACAATCATATGTATTTTAGTATGTATATATTGCGAGTAACGTACAAAACTTATCACCTGATGCTTCGATTTGATAAGACATTTGAGATATGGGTCGTCGAGCAGGAATCGGTGGACGACTATTTTTAAGTTCTTGATGCTTTAGGAATTCCGAGCATAAATGAAGTTGAGAGAATAGGTTAGACTGTCACACCCTCAAATTTCCACTGCGGGGTTTTACCGCGAGGCGCATGACAAACCAGGATTCAAGTCGACGGTCACAATAAACGACACTATGAGAAGTACGTAAACCCAAAAACATAGATTTCATAAGCGGAAGCATTTAAAGAATTTAATGGTTACAAAACAGTGTTCCAAAGTATTCAAGACACTTATTTCAAAACATGCTACTAATCCTAGACGCCATTGCAGACCCGTGCGCCTAGTCCAACCGATGCTACCTTAGCGACCTGAGAAAACATGCCAAAAGACACGTCAACATAAATAATGCTGGTGAGTTCACAGGTTTGTTCAATATGATATCAAAAGTTACCAAAGTGTTACCATGTCCATACTATATCAATGTTACTAAAGCACGCTAGCTAGGCGTATGTTTTATTACTACTACGATTAGAAAACCATTACTAGACTGTTACCAATGTTCGGCCCGAGTGTGTTTAGCAATGTTACCAATGTTACCAGTTCGAGACAATATGCACCCGCCCAGCCCTCCAAGCCGTCAAGTGGGGTCTGTCAAACCCAATAGATCTATCCACATTTCCCCCGTTGTGCATCCCCGCACATTCATGGTTTTCCTCGGGACTTTCAAAGATCGTATAGCAATACAAGTTAAAACCATAGTATGACATATGTTACCAGAATAGTTTAGCGCATGTTTTCTCCCCCAAAAGTTAAAGCAGTAAAAGTGGGGCCGTGAACTCACCTTAGGTTGCGTTCCTCAGTAATATAAGAAAGCCAAGCCCTTGATAATCCCACTACCGGAGATCTATCAAAATGTTCACATAAGTGTTCCGACTAATAACCATAAGGTTATCTAGTCCCCGATTGTCCAGATCGTGACCAAGTATGTTTTAAAACGTGTTTAAGTGTTTAACCGACACACTAGACCGACCCGACATCCCGTTGGTGACTCATTACCCTAACTAATCAAGTACACATAGATTACACACAAGGTTCAAGCATAAAGCACTTAGTTTGTATCAAAAATCTCACTTTTGAATCCATAGGGTCGAACCAGGAAATTATGTTCCACCTTCGCCCCTTTTTAACCCACGTTCTACCCTTTGGAAGCCACCTTCGACCCATTTGAAGCCACATTCGACCCTTTTGAACTGATTCAACCAATATTGTCCAGGTTCGACCCTGGAATTCCACTTTCGACCACCCGATTGGTCGAAGGTGCCCAGGTTCGACCCTGGCAGAATGTTTTTCCCAAAAACGCTTCAAAAACATTTGAGACATCGCGAAACATCACCAAACACAGCAGTTGAATATGATTAACATATCCCCACAAAACCACCACCAATTTTGCCCAAAACCTGTTCATTTTAGCCCTTTCCCAAAAAGGCAAAAATTATGAAAACATCACATCATGCATGAAATCTTTACCCAATTTGGAAACTTTTTGAAATCAATCCATAGTCATCTTAATAGTGCTCAGTTTGTCATGTGTTTGAAAACCTCAAAAAGTTCTATTGATCATACAAGCATGCATCGAGCCCTAGCTTTATTAAAACCCCCCCAATTTAGACATGATATTCTAAATCATCTAATTGTGACCATAAACAATCCTAAATTAACATCAATATCAGCCTTAGATCATGTTTCTAGCATTAGTACAGCAACAAATCATCAAACAACACATAATATCACATAACACATAATTAACATATGTTTATTGATATGAAAACCTATGTTTAATGATAGGGTTTAAATTTAGAAAGATGTTTAGAAGGTTTTTATTGATAAAAACATCCTTAGAACAGATCTGGACCTTTAGGGTTAGATAAAAACGAATTAAAATGCTTTGAAAAGGTTTAGGATTAAGAACACACCTTGGATTCTTGATTTGATGTTGTTGGTAGGTTAGATTATGAAAAACAAGAGCAAAAACTCCTTCCTTAGTGATTAAAATCGTTTGAGCGTGTTTAGAGACGGTTAGGGTTTGTTAAATAGTGAAAAATGACAAAGTTTGGTATTTATACTAGTCCACATTCGCCCCTTTCACCTAGTCGAACGTACCCACATTCGCCCCTTTCTCAGGGTCGAATGTACCTTATTTGGTTGAATGAAATTCTATTGTTTTCACATTCCAGGTTCGCCCCTTCCTCAAAGGTCGAACCTAGATCATTTTCCAGGTTCGCCCCCACGCTGTGGTCGAACCTGGATCTATGTTTTCTAGTTTTTCCAGTTTGTCGTGTTTAACGTATTTTAACGCATCCTAACACATGAACATGCAATCTTAATCTATGTTTAACATATATAAGCATGGATGATCATCTACACATCGTTTAAACACGTATTTGCATATAATCCACCATATAAGAATCAATCTACACATAGCACTTGATTTAATTTATGTAATTTCACCAACAACGGGACCCGGTACTAGTGTATTCCCAAAATGACTCCCAATGGTCCTCCAGACCATTGAACCCTGGACAATCTTATCCTGACCCGACTCAACTAACCTGGTTAAGTCCGTTTATAAATGTTTCTCGCTAAGGTAGACTTAGGTGTTACTAAAATGTTTAAGCCAAACATGTCGGGTGTCACATAGACATCAACGAATCAATACGTGTGCAGAGCGAGAGATATAAGAGGGATATATGACTACTTGTGGGTTTGATTAAGGTGTTATATATTTTGAAGTTATTAAGACTAATAACTTGCATTAGTAATGGCATTGAAAAGCTAGTTATTTAGCCGGTTATATTTGTTTTGTCTTAACCTTTAATTTAGATTTGTAACAACTTTTTACTAACAAAAAGTCATAAGTTAACCTTTTATTATTGTTACACTTATTTCAATTTTAAATAAAATTAAAGACGATTTAATCTTGATGTATAAAGTAAAAAAAGATCTTTAGTTTTTTCAACAAATATACATTATCATATGTCTTGTTATTTTTGTGGCTTAGTTTTAAATAATAATCACAATTTTTGTAAAGATCAAGTAATCAAATGTTATATATAATATATATATATATATATATATATATAATATATATATATATGGTAGGGTTCCGGTAAGAAAATAGTTTTGTGTAGGAAGTGTTTGATCTAGCAATCAATGGTTTAGATTAAAAGTTTAGGTTACTTAAGATTATACTAATTATAATTTAATACTCAAGGGTAGGATGGTCCAATAAGTGTTTTAAAAGAGGGCATGAACGTCATTTTATTGTATTTGATATTTAAATCATTCCTTAATTCACGTTAGTTTCTCTTTCTACTGAATCTTCAATTAGAATAGATTTTAATTGTTTTTCTCTCATATTAACTCACCCTCTTCATCTTTCTACATTCTTTCAATTGGTGGCTTCCTCCTACCATCTTCATTAATATAAAACCATATTGTTCTGTAAACCAGGTCTTTTATAAAAAAAAAATAAAAATAAAGGAAAGCATTATAAAGACACTACTTAATCGTATAAAACACTACTTGTTCGTATAAAACACTATTTATTCGTATAAAACACTATTTATTCATACATGTTAACAAAACATGGCCATAAAAATTGTATAAAACACTACTTGTTCGTATAGAACACTTTGTATTCATATAAAACACTATTTATTCTGCCATGACTTGAAGAATCGAACAACTAATAGAGATTGGCTATATATTTGAAAATAAGGAAGAATTATATATTTGAAAATAAGGAAGAATCGAACAATTGTCATAGAGATTGAATATCTTATGATTGTTATGAAAATGAGGAAGAATTAGTTATTTTAGGATGATTAAATTTCATAAATATCCAGATTTTAGTTGCTAAATTAGCGGGTCTATGATAATTAATAAAATGGATAAAAAGTCTATAATGCCCTTCATCTAAAGATTTAATCAGATTTGATCCAACGGTTGAAAACACTTCCTATACAAAACAATTTTCCTACCGAATCCTCTACCAATATATATATATTCAATTTTATTTTATTTTTTAATATGATTATTGAACTTGGTAAAATAAAAGTTTCGGTTTTTATGTCATCAAAGAACAATATACTTGGTAAGCAATTGTTTTATGTCAATATTATTGTGTTTAATATTTTGTAACTACTTTTTACAAACCAAAAGTCACGAGTTAACTATCATTATTGTTATGCTAATTGAAATTTAAATAAAAGTTGTCTATTTAAATGAAATTTAACAAATGTAATTATTAGATTTGAAAGACAATTTGATATTATGTATAAAGACAATTTTACCCCTTTACCAAGTTACTTAAGTATTGTACCATAAGCATAAGATATTGTATTCACTTAAATTTGGTTATCATCCTTCCCTCACGCTTTATAATATAGTATAGATATAGATATTGTCACACCCCGACTTTTCCCTCGTCGGTTGCGACGTTTGGTGCCTTTGCCAGCGCAGCGGAAAGATGCATCTAAGACTCTTATTTCCTGAACGCCATTGCTAACCCTCTAGGATCCCCGATCCCAATATGTCGACTACTCCAACCATGCCGTTACCAAAGTTTAAACCTGAAAGACATACTTAAAAAGTCAACATAAAGCTGGTGAGTTCATAAGTTTTCTTTTATAAAGGAGTTGTTGTAAGTTCGGAAAGATCATATCTGTTACTACTATGTTATGAGAACGTTAGCTAGACGTTAAGTGTTTTTACTACTACGGTTGGGAACCCATTACTAAACCGGTATAAGTGTTGAAGCCAGCCCAGACGGACGGGATTACCGATGCCTCGGTAACCCCCAAAGTATTAGAGACAATATGCACCCGCCCGGCTCCCAGCCGTCGGGTGGGGTTTGTAAGGCCCAATAGATCTATCCACATTTCCCTCGTTGTGCATCCCCGCACATTCATGGTTTCCCCCTGGGACTTTCCAAAAGGCCGTATAGTAATGTAAAGTAACCATAGTATAACATGACCTTTAGTAAGTAAGTAGGTAGCATGTTTCTTCCCCGAATGTAAAACCAGTGAAAGTAGGGCCGTGACACTCACGCACCCATTTCATTTTTCAAAACATGTTCGTTTGGAATTCCTCAGGTTTTCATAAAAGAAGCATGTCTTCCACCCCGAAAACATTTATAAAACGGTAAAAAGTGGGGTCATGAACTCACCTTAATTTCCATGCTAAGCTAGCAAATAAAGTCCAAGCCTCGACCGGCTTCCTCGTGCCCTATTACAACAAAGGACACCTTAAAGTCTAACACATATAAACCTAGCCTATTATCGGCTAAAAGATAGTTTATCCAACTATCTAGACTCGTGTGTAACTCGAGTACTAATATGCTTTAACTCGACGAACCGATCGTGACTTATCTTACTTATGCGTTAACACACGACATAGTACCCAAGTTGCGCACTTGTCACTATTCGTGTACACACCACGTTGGACTATATTATGAAACGTATAACTTATCCCGAGCCGTAGCTCGTCTTATAATTATATTTTAGGAAAATACTCTTTGATAAAAATATAAGTAAAGTTATTTAAAACCGATCCATAACAAGTGTCGCTTCTTTTCCTAAATCCGTAAGCCTTTAAAGGTTTCAAAATATTAACTTTTTGTATAATTCTTTTCTCCAATACGCCGAGCGTTTTGTAATTCAAAACCGTTAAAATAGAAATGTTTTAGTTACTGAAATCTTTAAAGGTTGACGCAATTGACGCTCAGTAATTAATATGCATTTGTTTTGGAAATAGCGTTCGACGTTTTTCTTTAAATGTTGCAAGAAATCGTTTGTCAAAAATACTTGAAGATTGTTGATAATGAAATATACAACAAATATCTCCTTCATTTATGCTTATAACTTTTATAAAATTTCGGCAGAGTTTCCTCTGTTTTCGTACAAACCAGGCAACACAAGTCGCCTTCAATTTTCCCAAAATCAATATCCAATACAAGACTTCAATTTGTTTATCCGCAATTCCAATTCAAACGAGACTTATACGTTTCGACGCTTTTATATAAACTACATTTATTTATATAAAGACACGACAATATGTATGTATATTATAGTCCAACCAATTTAGTCCGATATCGATTTTATAAGTCACGCCTTTTATATTCAATACCAATCGTCCGACTTAATATAGTTACCGGTTATTATTATTCGGTTCGTTCGCGAGTCAAAACTATTTCGTTCGAATCAATAGATTTATAAATATTCATAATATCCACAATAATAATAACAAACACGAATTAAAGTATACCGATTCGTACGCGCGTAACCCGAAGCCACCTCGAACTACGTGTAGAGCAGAACCAAAGTTTGACCAGCTTTGACCGCGTGTTTGACCAGACGCGAACCAACCAGATCTGACCCGTTGACCCTGTTTGACCGAGCCCGAACACGAACCCAAAACCGAATCTGACCCGACACACCCAAACGATAACCAAACGCCACCCTACTAAACCGGCATCCACCACGAACCACCTCCACCGGGCCGAACCAGAACTCACCAAACAGACCCGACCCGAACCCTATTCTGACTCGAGCCCGAACCAGACCAAACCAGACCTGGTCTGGTCTGTTCGAACCCAAACCACAACCATAATCTGACCCAGACCCGAGCCCCATCGGACCCGAGCCGGAGCCACCCAGCCGAGCCAGCACCTCCGACAACCACCACCATGGCCGACACCACCTGAACTCACCAAATAACAACCTGACCAGCCCCAATCGGACCAAACCCGAGCCAAATCAAGCCACCACGCCACCTCCTGAACCGGACCACCACTAATCAGCCCCAAACATCAC
The DNA here is from genome assembly GCA_030844895.1 of Ambrosia x helenae. Classification (NCBI taxonomy): domain Eukaryota; kingdom Viridiplantae; phylum Streptophyta; class Magnoliopsida; order Asterales; family Asteraceae; genus Ambrosia; species Ambrosia x helenae. Next base: position 89,262,208 of record CM061229.1, read on the forward strand.
CTAACACCACCAATCGGACCACCACACCTCCACCGCCCTTGCCCCCTTGAACCACCATCATCACAGCCCTATTTGGGCTTAAAGAACCCGCTGCCGCCGCCACCTGTAACATGGTGGTCGCCGGCTCATTATTAAGGAGGAGGGAGAGAGATGCGGGAGGGATAGAAAGAGAGAGACCGAACGAGAGGGAGAGAGGGAGAGGTGAGGGAGAGAGTTTTAGAGAGAGAGAGAGAGAGAGAGAGAGAGCCGGTTTAGAGAGAGAGGGAGAGAGTTTTCTTGGTGGCTGCCATGAAAATGAAGAAGAAGAAAGGATAAGATGTTTTTATACCTAGGGTTGTTGGTAGGTGACTTGTACCGCGTATCGAACCGTATTAACGCAAAATGCCTCGGTTTCTATTCTAGGCCCAATAATAAATTATAAAAAGTAGTCGGTTTTGTTCGAAATACAAAACCGAGCATAAATATAATTAATTTCGATGTCCGACGCGTGTTTTCAGAACACGCGTTTAAATCGCATTAATTAAATCGGTCGCAGTTTTCGATTGTAAAAACGGTCAGTAAACTTCCGAAACTTAATAATTAGCAATATCTGTAATAAATATTTATTTTTAATCATAAAAATCACGTCAGTGTACATCGGAAGTTGCCGGGTGTCACATCCTCCCCATGTCACAGAAATTTTGTCCTCAAAATTTGAGGTAGGATATCATCCAAGAACCAATGGTAGTACAACAAAAATAGTCAACGGACTTGCCGGTACAAATGGCACGAAATAAAGTTTCAGAACCAACTGGATGCAAAGTGTAAACAATAACTTTGTCAACAAACACTATTGGCGCACCTCAAACGAAACAACTAGCGCACCAACTTTTTCATTACACACCACAAGGTGTGTCTGCATCTAAGGCAATAACAAACAAGTTGATGAAAGTGAGACATGTCAACAAAACTCATTCATTATTCCAAGTCGATTGAATATTCACCGCAAGGTGCTGTATCAAATTCCAACAATTCGATTTAACTGAAATGTCGACTTTAAAGAAACTCATCGACGAAGTATCAAAGGATTCATTGCCCACAATGGCCTGACACATCAAGATTAGAAAACAAGCATTACGAGCAACGTAATGATAAAACAAATCAATAATGAAACAATTGTTTGATGCGAAGCCCTACAATGGACCTTCACAGGTTTAAAGAATTCAAACATGCAATAGCTGACACGTGTACAAAAATGCGTGTCTAATTTGGTGCCTTTATGATTGAATGTCGAAGGCCACAAATACAAAAGAAGAGAGATGTAAATCATACTCAAAAGATATAACTAGGTTCTACAATATGAACCTTAGAAGCTCAAGAAACAAGATCATCAAGATCTTAAACTGGTTTAAGAAAAGCAAAGTCACAAATGACACGAACAGGGGAGAATCGACAATCACGTCCGTAGCAACAAAAGAATGAAAAACCTTTATCCATTATTTATATATATAAATATATACAACATAATAGTATAGATACCCTCACGAGGTGTTCTTAGAATTATCAAGTGCCTGTAAATCCGCAATAACGTGACGTCTGCGTTATCGAAAATTTACCTCACCAGATCATCCTATTAACCTCCATCATAAGTTATATCACGAGCACTCGTCACATTCATATAATAACACGTATATATAACATAATATAATGTTCGTCGTGTGTGCCGCTTTTCCAAGTGCTCTCCCGTCCGCATTCCAGCTTCGCAGCATCATCGGCAGAATGAGGTGCCTCATTAAGATGTTTCCGACCCAAATCGACCTTGACGACATAGCATGCTCCGTACCCGGGATGCGAAACCACAGATGCTACAACAATCCCTTTGCCAACTCGTCCAACTAACATGACACGTGTGAGCGTTGTAAATACGTCCAATCTTGAGTCGACAACCATTGACGATACGTACTATATATATTTTACATAATTACACACAGTATACAAACAAGTAGATTGTTCCTCATACCAAGAAACAATGACTCAGCTAACTCTATGTGAATAACCGCTCTGATATCTAAAGCGATGACTCGCCAGTCACTAATGAGGTATGCCTAACCACTACGTGCTATTACCCTTTCTATATACCATTATAGAAAATATAAACTTACTATTCACATAAGAAAATAAATGTTCCTTGCGCCGAAAGAATGTACACTAAGCTAGCGTGATATACTAATAGTCACGCAACTGATTTGGCAACGGTTGGAATTCCAGTTCCTAGGCATTCATGCTAATATTATGTCTTAGAAATTTTGGTCCCAACTTCAAAACAAACTCAGGTTAAAGCCTAGATATCTACCCAGGCACCTAGTTCGCTAAAACCTATGGCTCTGATACCAAACTCTCACACCCCGACTTTTCCCTCGTCGGTTGCGACGTTTGGTGCCTTTGCCAGCGCAGCGGAAAGATGCATCTAAGACTCTTATTTCCTGAACGCCATTGCTAACCCTCTAGGATCCCCGATCCCAATATGTCGACTACTCCAACCGTGCCGTTACCAAAGTTTAAACCTGAAAGACATACTTAAAAAGTCAACATAAAGCTGGTGAGTTCATAAGTTTTCTTTTATAAAGGAGTTGTTGTAAGTTCGGAAAGATCATATCTGTTACTACTATGTTATGAGAACGTTAGCTAGACGTTAAGTGTTTTTTACTACTACGGTTGGGAACCCATTACTAAACCGGTATAAGTGTTGAAGCCAGCCCAGACGGACGGGATTACCGATGCCTCGGTAACCCCCAAAGTATTAGAGACAATATGCACCCGCCCGGCTCCCAGCCGTCGGGTGGGGTTTGTAAGGCCCAATAGATCTATCCACATTTCCCTCGTTGTGCATCCCCGCACATTCATGGTTTCCCCCTGGGACTTTCCAAAAGGCCGTATAGTAATGTAAAGTAACCATAGTATAACATGACCTTTAGTAAGTAAGTATGTAGCATGTTTCTTCCCCGAATGTAAAACCAGTGAAAGTAGGGCCGTGACACTCACGCACCCATTTCATTTTTCAAAACATGTTCGTTTGGAATTCCTCAGGTTTTCATAAAAGAAGCATGTCTTCCACCCCAAAAACATTTATAAAACGGTAAAAAGTGGGGTCATGAACTCACCTTAATTTCCATGCTAAGCTAGCAAATAAAGTCCAAGCCTCGACCGGCTTCCTCGTGCCCTATTACAACAAAGGACACCTTAAAGTCTAACACATATAAACCTAGCCTATTATCCGGCTAAAAGATAGTTTATCCAACTATCTAGACTCGTGTGTAACTCGAGTACTAATATGCTTTAACTCGACGAACCGATCGTGACTTATCTTACTTATGCGTTAACACACGACATAGTACCCAAGTTGCGCACTTGTCACTATTCGTGTACACACCACGTTGGACTATATTATGAAACGTATAACTTATCCCGAGCCGTAGCTCGTCTTATAATTATATTTTAGGAAAATACTCTTTGATAAATGTTGATGCATTTGCGACTAAGGATTGGATATGATATTATTAACACATGTTAGTGGGTAGCCGAAGGTGTATGGATATGGGCGAATGTATTATATATGGGCGAAGGTGAATCAAGACTGGGCGAAGGTAGAAGCTGACTGGACGAAGGTAGATTTGGCATGGACTAAAGACCACATTCGACCACTGCAAGTGGGCGAATGTGGAAACTCTCACATTCGACCTGTAGAAAGGGGCGAATGTGCAGATGCTATATATAGATTTTGAGTTTTTGATTATGTAAGAGTGTTATCATTTGTGTCCAGGTTCAGTGCAGGTTTAGTAGTGTTTTTGTGAAAGTGTCTTTGTGATTCTAGATTAACATAAACGTTGTAATTGCTTATTAATTGAAAGTTAATCTATGAAAATGAAGTTGAAAATGATCTTGATTGTGTCGTGATTAGCATCTTATCAATTTGTTCAGATCTAGGGATTCCGCACCTAGATTTGTGACTTGTATGATCATAATATCCTGTTTTAGATAAAATCCAACGCTCACAAAGTGGTATCAGAGCATAGAGGATCATACAACAACAAATTTGATAAGATCAGAGTTGATTTGGACATGTTTTAGACAAATTATCATCTGTTTTTACAAAAACTCTTATAAAACATAGTTTTTGATCGATTTAAAGGTGATTTTGTGGTCAAATTCAAGTTTTCCAAGACTTAAAGTTGTTCCAAATCAAATCAGAAACATAACCTGATTGAGATCATTGAAATCCATGAACTTTTGAAAATCTCAGATCAAAATAACCGTTTTTCAAACAATAACCGTTTTTCAAAAGTGAAATCTGCTGATATGGGGCGAACCTGGAACCTGGACTGAGTTTGTGGGCGAACCTGACTGAAAAGTGGGCGAACCTGAGAGTTTGAGTGGACGAACCTGAAAAATTGTTTGATATTTTTCACATTCGGGTGGTAATTTCCACATTCGACCGTTTTGCTTAGGACGAAAGTGGAATTTGTGTTTGTTTGATTTACATTCTGGTCAGATTCACCTTCGGGTATCACTGTTTGGACGAATCTGAGAGAAAAGGGACGAGAGTATAACTATTTGGACGAATCTAGAAAATTTTTGGACGAACGTATAATTTTCGGGCGAACCTAAAATTTTTTTCTGAAAATTTTTTTTCTAAGTGTTGTGATTTTCAGATTTTGATTATGTGGCGTTATCAAACTACTTCGGGATCAGCACCAACACAACCACAACAGCAGACAATGGACCCATGGACTGTTGCAGCTCAAAAGACGAACACGCAGTCCTCACAACCACTGAACTACATGACAACATCGAGCACGATGCCTCAGAATGTAGCACATCCGGCTTTACAATCAGATTACTGGGGAGTAGCTGCAGCGGCGGTAAATACTCAAACCACTAACGCTATCTCTACCTTGATTAAGGATTTGTCTACAGGTAGTGGAACTCGGCCACCTAAGCTCATGGATATGCAAGAGTACAACCAGTGGCACACCATGTTCAAGATCCATCTGGAGGGCATGGGAGTTGAAGGAGCTGAGGCATGGAGCATGATCGTGAAAGGATATACAGCACCGATTCTGGAGAATACCGGTGAGTTGATTCCTCTGGAGAGCTTGGCTGAGGATGAAAAGAAGAAATACGTGGTGGAGAAGAAGGCGTTCTCTCAACTGACACAGGCGATCACAAGTGACCTGTTGCATCAGTTTGGGACATGTACAACGTCGAAGCAGCTTTGGGATAAGCTGAAGAGGAAGCATGATGGTAACGAAAAGACCAGGAGTTTGAGAATGGAGGAGTTGGTTAAGGAGTTTGATAATTTTTCGTTTATTAATAATGAAACTTTGAAAGAACTAACACCAAGATATATGCATTTATTGTCTGAATTGTCTAGCTATGGTGTACAGATTCCCATGACAAAGCAGGTGGATAAGTTTGCAGATGCTTTGCCACCACAGTGGGATCAGCATGTGGAGGTACTTAGAGAGAAGGATGCTTATCAATTCTGGACCATTTCAGAGTTTATTGAGAAGTTGGAGAACAAAGAGCTGGAGGATAGGAGGAAAGCTAGGAGGTCGCAGATTCCTCAGAATCCAAGTCTGTATTTTGGAGGTACTTCAGTTTCAGCTGGAAACTCGAGCTCTGGAAGTGTTGCACCACATGTTGCATGCATTTCCAACGTCATGGATTCATCAAAACCAACCACCAACTACACACCACCACAATACAATTCCTATACACAACAACCATCATACACACCACCACAATATACTTCCTACATTTCACCAGTCTCTCCAATGCAACAAGCTAGTTTTTACACCGCAAATCAAACACAACAACCATCAAACCAAATTACTCAACATAAACAACCGGTGGTTTTGGATACATCCAACTTAGGAAACGTGACTGTGGAGGTTGCTCAGCAACACATTGCTTTAGTCTCTGCTATGGTTTCATCCTACAATGGATTGGTTGCTAGTCAGATTGGGAACAACAACTTGACCAACGAAGACTACGCACAGATCGATAAAGAAGAGATGGAACTCATTGACATTCAATGGGCTTTTGCGAGTATAATGAGGAGAGCAACAGAGTTCATAGAGAAAACTGGAAGGACTGACTTGGCAACTTCTCCCAACACGACCTATGGTTTCAATAAGGAGAAGGTCACATGTTTTAATTGTGGAGAGAAAGGACACTTCAAACGGGAATGCACCCAGCCACCTAAACAAGGTAACCGAAACCCTTTCAATGCAAACTACCAGAACCGTCAACAAAACCAAGTTTCTTACCAAACCAACAACAACTACCAAAACCGAAACTTTAACAACCAAAACAGACAACCAAACACTCAAAACCAGATTCAAAACCAATCTCCTAATCACCCAAATCGAACAGTTGTACCGATCACTACACCTACTGAGACTCAACAGAATGCGGGTCAAAACCAAGCTTTGGTTACTCAGCAGGATGAGAGGTTTGACTGGTCGGGTATGCAAATAGGGGTTGAAGAAGTAACTACTGGTGGGAATGTAGCTTGTGTTGCTTATCAGGTTGATCTGGAAGAGTCGGTGGTAGTTGATGAGAAGAAAGAAACTGAGGAGAGCGAGAGTGATGATTCTGAGACTGAGATGGAAGTGGAGAGTGAACCTGTTGAGGTTAAGGCTGAGGAGAAGAGATCTGGGATGGTGATTGATTCAGTTTCTGATGTTCCCGAGGAGTGTAAATCAGTCTATTCAGACTCTGAGAGCGAATCAGACACAGAGGGAAGTGTTGATTCTTTGGATGATGATATTGACCAGTTGCTGGCAGAAGCTGATTTCTTGATGACGAGGAAGTCGTGCATAGCTGATGATGCTTTCACCAAGATCGACTACTCAAAGTTTTTCACTGGAAAGGAAGCTCATTTTGCTTTGATGGCCATGACCGAACCGCCAAAACCTGTAAGTTCTGAATCTAGCACTGATGTCATGAGTGATAAATACTGTGGGACTTGTGATAGGATTGACAGAGGAGAATAAACAACTCCGAATTTCACGTGATAGTGCTATTCAAAACTGTCAATCTACTCGCAAAGAGTTAAATGCTTTTAACAAAGTGTTAGATGGCTATAAAAAGGACATTTCTGATTTGAAAACCACTTTGTCATTGAAACAATTGGCCATAAATAACTACATCAATGAAATTGAAAACACCAAGTTAGAAATGGCTGCCATTAAATGCTTTGCTGAAAAGGTTAACAAGAAGTTAGAAAGCTATAAGAATGTTGCTTATGTTGTGGATCATATCATTGATGATAACACCACCAACTACAAGTCTGTACCATCTCCGGTTCTTTTTGAGAACCATAACTATCATCAAGTGATACCGGAGAGTTCGGTAAAATCAGACTCATCATCAGATATGGAATCTAATACCTCGAGTATTGGTGAGCCATATCCTGAAGATGTGAGACCGATTTTGGGCTTAAACAATGAAGGTGTTTATGCTGAGAGTGATAGTTCTGACTCAGAAGATGATGATACTGGTAGTGATAAATCTGTTAATGAATGTGAGATTCCAAAAGAAAATCACATTATTACTACTGAACCAGTATCACCATCTGATCATATTCATCCGATGGCAAAAGCTATTCATGATAAGAAGTCTGAAAAGAGTGAGTTTAAGAAAAAGAATGAGGTCAAAAAGAATGTTGAAAAGAATGAGCTGAATGAACCAGTGACAAACCTGTAAAGGTGTTTTATCGGATGGAAGGATCCGATAAAATCATTGCTGATGAGGAATTTCCGATTAAAAATGTTAACTATTCTAAACTTGATAAAATCTGGCAAGAAAGCACAATTTGGTTTCCAAAACATGAAAGAACCAATGAAATTCCACCAGAAATCTTAAAGAAACTATTTTCAGAAACTCCTCAAGAGCCAAAAATACATGTCACTGAGTTTATTCGACCTGATGATAAAGCAAATGGTTTTCATGAACCTTCTTACTCGAAAGGACCACTTCCTGAGAGTTTAAGAAATCAACAATATAATGATCAATTTCCTGTAAAAACATTTGCTTCACCGAATGCTCATTATGTGTTTGAGGAATATAGAAAGTGCTTTAAATGTGGAGAACGCGGGCATTTACTTGCTCAGTGTCCATATGTAAGGCACAAGAGAAATGAAGTTGAGGTTAAGAATTCCATCAAAAAGCCGATTGATCATTACATTCCACCGCATAGACGGACTGTTCCTCAACAACAACATTTTCATAATCAAAACAATTTTCATATGAGGAACAACCGTCCATTTCATTATGATCGAAGGAATCGGATTGCAATGGAACAATCTTGGAGAAAACCAGTGGTGAACACAACAGCTGATAGACAAAAGGTTCCACAAAAACCAATTGTCAAGTCAAATGTTGGACCTAAGTCTGTTAATTCAGATAAGGTTGCTAAGAAAGTTACTTTCTGTAACAATGTTCAGAAACCTATTGAGAAACCAAAATCTCAAATCCGTATTCTCAAAAGGTCTGAACAATCTTGGACACCTAATGGTTCTCCAGGAGCCTCTACATCAAAGGTGAGTGATAAGAATGAATCTGTTTTGAAAAATCAGAAAACGATTGATTCAAAACAAAAAGTTGTTGATAAAGTCATTGAGAATGATTCTTTGAAAGCCAAAGTTCAAAGGCCCAAGACTCAGGCTTGGGTCCCCCGAAAGAACTAATTGTCTACTTTTTGTGCGCAGGGAGCTTCAGTTGGCCCTATTAGCAGTCTCTGGATTGTTGATAGTGGAGCTTCAGGCCACATGACAGGGGATTTGGCGTTGCTGTTCGACGTGAAGAATATCAATGGAGGATATGTTGCGTTTGCGGGTAATAAAGGAGGTTATATCACGATGGAAGGAAGCGTGAGTAACGGGATTGTGACTTTCGAGCGGATATCTTATGTCAAACAGATAGATTATAATCTGTTGAGCGTCAGTCAAATATGCGACAAACAATTCTCTGTGCATTTTGATGACAAATCCTGCTACATCCTCAAACCGGGCTTCAAGATTCCAAAGGAGTGGGTTATGTTGATGGCACCTCGAGTCAACAATCTTTACATTCTTGATATGTCTAAGGCTATGACACCACAGGGACAGATAACATGCTTTCTTTCCAAGGCGACCGAAAAAGAATCAATAATGTGGCACCGCAGGATGGGGCACATTCATTTGAGGAAAATGAATCAGTTAGTGAGAAATGGACTTGTCGATGGAGTAAACGTGAAACATTTCCATCTGAACGACAAGTGTGTGAGCTGCATGAAAGGAAAACAACACAGACAATCCCATAAAGTGAAGAAGGTTAACTCTGTTGAGATGCCGCTTGAGCGATTGCACATGGACCTTTTTGGACCGGTCAAGCGCAAAAGTCATCTTGGGGAGCTTTATTGTTTAGTCGTCACTGATGACTATTCACGATTCTCATGGGTGATGTGTTTGAAGAACAAAAGCGACACCTTTACAAACTTACAAGTTCTGTTCACTCGGCTGGAGAATATCTACAATTTGAAGATCAAAAGGATCAGGAGTGACAACGGGACGGAGTTTAAAAATGCAAAGATGGATGAACTTTGTGAAAGCAAAGGGATACATCATGAATATTCAGCTCCGTATACCCCGCAACAGAACGGTGTTGCTGAAAGAAAGAATAGGACTCTGATTGAGGCTGCAAGAACAATGCTCGCTGACTCAAATCTTCCAGTAATGTTCTGGAACGAGGCGATTTATGCAGCAAATTACACATTAAATCGGGTTTTGACAGTGAAGAAGTTTGGAAAAACATCTTATGAGCTGTTACACCGACGAAAGCCCAATTTAGAGTATCTAGAACCATTTGGGGCGCCATGTACGATGTTGAATCCAAGCGAGAAGTTTAGTCCTAAAGCTGAAGAGGGATATTTTGTTGGATATGCAACCCCTCTCAAACGGGTATTCAACAAGCGAACTCGTCAAGTGGAGGATTGGGCTAACGTGGAAGTTCAACGTTACACTCAAAATTTGCAAGGCACGGGCCCTGATTGGATGTTTGATTACAAAGATTTCTTTGAGTCATTCAATCTAGATAGCCTGGTTGAAGAAGCTGTGATCCGATTACTTTACGAATGTGAAAACGCGGCAACTTCACCGTTGATGCGTCCAATTACCGTAAACCCCCCACCAGCTTCTAGTGATACCAGTGCTCCTACACAAGAAGAAGAGTTGTTTCAAGAAGCTTCAACTTCATTAGATACTTCAGAATCTGAAGATGAACAATTTGAAGAAGCCGTTCTTGAAAATGCAGAAGATTTAGAAGAGCAAACTGTGAACCCAACCCCAAATCCAGATGTTGCTTCATCATCTAACACGGGTAATGATCAGGATGCTGCAGAGAACTTGACTGCTCAGACGGGAGTGATTGTACCTGTTAATCCGGAATCTCGGATTCATCGTATTCACCCGCTGGAGCAAGTAATCGGTGATCCTGGTAGTGGAGTGATGACCAGAGGGCAGCTTAAAAGCGTTAATACGCCAGAGAGTTTTGGTGCTTTAGCATTGTATGCCAAAATTCAGAAATCTGGTGACCAAAATGATTGGTCGTTTGCATGTTACGTGTCCCAAGTAGAGCCAAGGACATACAAAGACGCTTTGCAAGAAGATGCCTGGGTTGAGGCAATGCAGGAAGAGTTATTGCAATTCCAGAAATTGGGAGTCTGGACGCTCACAGATTTGCCGCAGGGACGAAAGAAAATTGGCACTAAGTGGGTGTTTAAGTGCAAAAAGGATGACCGTGGAGTTATTGTAAGGAACAAAGCCAGATTGGTTGTGCAGGGTTTCCATCAGATTGAAGGAATTGACTACAACGAAATCTATGCACCAGTAGCACGAATGGAAGCTATTCGGATGTTCCTTGCGTTTGCTTCGTACAAGAAATTTAAAGTCTATCAAATGGACGTCAAGAGCGCATTTCTGTATGGTAAAGTCAAAGAGGAGGTTTATGTCGGGCAACCACCGGGCTTTGAGGACCCAATCCACCGGGACAAGGTCTACGTGCTGAACAAAGCTTTATATGGTTTGCACCAGGCTCCAAGACAGTGGTACGAGGAGCTAAGCACATACCTCATCTCCAAAGGATTCAAGCGCGGCCTCGTCGATTGTACCCTCTTTACGAAGAAGACAGGAGATGACTTGCTTCTAGTACAGATTTACGTTGATGATATTATATTTGGTTCAACTAACGAACTCTTGTGCAGGGAATTTGAAACTGTTATGCAGGAGAAGTTCGAAATGAGCGCTATGGGAGAAATGCAGTTTTTCCTCGGCTTACAGGTGGATCAAAGACCCGACGGGATCTTCATTCACCAGACGAAATATGTTGCCGACATCTTGAGCCGATTCCAGATGGAGGACTCTAAGCCGATGGATACCCCGATACAACCCAATCACGGGATTGGAGTCGACGCTAAGGGGGAGCTGACAGATCCATTTACATACAGAGCAATCATCGGATCTCTGATGTATTTGACAGCGTCTCGACCAGATATTATGTATGCAACGTGTCTCTGTGCGCGTTACCAATCGAAGCCGAAACAAAGTCATCTGACGGCGGTCAAGCGTATCCTTCGATATCTGAAGGGTTGTCCATCAAAAGGACTTTGGTACCCTAATGATGATGATTTTGATTTTATTGCTTTTAGTGATGCAGATTGGGGCGGCTGTGACAAAGACAGCAAATCAACAACAGCCGGTTGCCAGTTTTTAGGGAGCAGGTTAATTACCTGGCAATGCAAGAAACAGACTTCCGTCGCACTGTCTACATGTGAAGCCGAGTACATTTCAGCCTCGAGTTGCTGTTCGCAAGTGCTCTGGATCCAACAACAGATGGTCGATTACGGTTTGCAGTTTCTTAAAACCCCTATACACTGTGACAACGAAGCCGCAATTGCTTTAACTAAAAATACTGAAAATCATTCTAAAGCTAAACATATCCGGATTAAATATCATTTTATCCGTGACTGTTATGCTAAGGAATTGATTGACATGGTCAAAATCCATACTGACTACCAACGTGCAGATTTGTTTACAAAAGCTTTTGACAGATCCCGCTTTGAATATCTTTTGAAAGTAAACAATATAAAGGAAAAACAGGACTAATCGGCTCCTCGGTTTATCATTTTTCGTTTTTAGTTTTAGTTTTAAATTTTTGCTAATTGGGAATTTCTCTTTGCTAATTGGGAATTTCTCTTTACTATCATAATCCTCAAAGAAGTTGATGCTTTCGAGGGGGTTGTTTAATCCTCAAAGAAGTTGATGCTTTCAAGTGGATTGTTTCTTTCAAATTTTATTTTGTTTTGTTTTCAGAAAAATTAAAAACCCAAAAATATGTTCTTTATTTTAGGGGGAGTCATTTTATCAGAAAAACCAAAAACATTGAAAAATTTTCAAAATACCTAAAAATTAGAAAAACCCAAAATGATTTCCTGGATAAAAAGAGGAAATGATAGTACATCAGTGGGGATCTGACACAGGCTAAAGAATTGTATAGTTTTAATGAGATGTATGTTGATTATGTGTGATATGCTGATAGGCTTCGTAGACTTTTTATTGCGTGCATTAGTGATACAAACATAACAAACTACGCGTTTGTGGATGAACACCTCATGGGCATATGGTCTTAGTACCGTAATTTCGTCTGATAGGGTGTTTGTACAAAACTCGGAGGTTTAGGGTCGTTATGTTATTAGTTGTCTGGGGATAGCCTATCTGATCTTCTGCTGTAAGTCATTACGGACCTAGATCAGACAGGATGTCTTTATAAAAGAGCTTTATGCCAAAACCTAAAGTTACCGAATTGAGGAACTTTCCATGTTATATGATGATCAAAGATTATCTATAATATCGTATTAATCATTGATGCAAATCATGATTAATATCAGTCCTCAACCTGGTATGGTGCATATGTTACTTTGCTGCATTAATTTGCTGACCTGTATACCTCTATGCATTATATCTTGTACAATTACAGACGACGAAAGCATAATCACGCTTTACAATGAGTCTTTGTGCAGATTACTTCTTGATACGGGAGTATGTCGTGTGTGTGGGAACCACAATGTGTTAGTCTAATACATCTAATTCGTATCATTTTAAAGCATTGCGTAATTGTCTGCATGTGAGCTTATGTGGACAACAATATCAGCAATTGCCGTATCACATATTGTTTCTAATGATAATATTGAACCAGATCAACGCTGTGTTCAGATTTCTCAGAAAACTGATATGATCCTCTTACCGGAAATCACAAAATGTTTACTGCTTTCATTTACTTTAATGCATTTTATTTTGTCGCATTTTACTTTTATTGTCAAAAAGTTACAAAATCCAAAAAGATTTTAGGTGTGTTTTAATATAAATTTCAGAAAATCCAAAAGATTTGCATTTCTGCTTTATTTTTGATATCCGGGGATGCTTGATGGTCGATTTCTGAGATTTGATAACACCATCTGGACTTTGTGACATTCAAAATGTGAAAATTTGAGTTTTGGAAGTTTAACGGATTGAAAAATGTTGAACGGGATTCGAATTCGTGATTTGGCGAAATTTTCAGTTTTTCCATTTCACATTCGCCCCTTAATTGGGTCGAATGTGGAAAAACTATCTCTTTCGACCGTTTTGATCTGGGCGAAGGTGGTTATTTTCACTTCCGGGTGACTTTTCCACTTCCGGGTATCATATTCCACTTTCGGGTCTTTAATTAGGGGCGAAGGTGGACAATATTCACATTCGTGTCTTTAACTAGGGGCGAATGTGGAATTAACCCACATTCGTCCATTTCATTCGGGCGAAGGTGGCACCTTATAAATAGACCTGTCACATTCGAGTTCTCATTCTGAAATTTTTTCAAAAATTCTTTCCTAACAAGACCTTGTTGCTGTGTTTTTCTGTGATTGTGCATTTCATTCCCTTGTGATTGCTGATCATTTTAACTATAATATTGCAGGTATTGGACATGTTTTCAGTCCGTAATCGTTGGGTTTTATACACGGACCTAGGGTTTTATATCTGGATATTTTTGTTGATTGTTGATGAATGATTTTTATTGCCGATCAATTCACATAGGTTTTAGGGGGAGATGATGGAAGGAATTAGGATATAAACATGTTTAGTTGATAATTTTGATCGATTGAACACAAATAACCCTAATTCTAATTGAAAAACCAATGTAAATTGATGTTTTGATAAAATTGGTTATAAACGAATGTTAGTCGGCACTGTTAGTACCCATTAGAATCAAAATTACAAGTTAAATACATCAATGGCAAAATTTTAAATTTTGGGGTAATTTTTCCACATTCGGCTGTTATAAAAACGGGCGAAAGTGAGATTCTTTGGGCGAATGTACACTAAAATGGACGAATGTGACTTTATATCAAGATCATATTCACCTTCGTCCATACAATTTCACATTCGACCACAAATTTCCACATTCGGCCGTTGTTAAACGGGCGAACGTGCAGATCAGTTTTGACCAAAATTTTTTGTATTTTTGTCGTTTTTGTGTTTTGACGCGTTTTATTGATTTTTGTATGCAGATGGCTGAACAACCAGAGAATATTGACACTCCAGCAGTGAATGTTGAGACTCCAGCAGAGATAGCTGTTCAAGATCCAGTCCCCGCAGCTGAAACATCTACACCGAGCAGTTGGTCTTTCGAAAGATCGCACAATTGCTGCGCGTATCTAGGAGACGTGGAGAAGAACACGGAGTTTACTGGCATTATTGAGTTTCTGAAGAGGAGCAGGATTGTACATGCTCTAGCCACACCAACCATCATCTACAAAGACATAATAGAAGATTTTTACCAGAACGCTAAGTATGATTACTGGGATAATCAAACTATCATCAAGAGCAAGATTCAGGAGATAGATATGTTCTTGACTGAAGCCGACATCCGGGAAGCTTTACAGATTAAGTTCGAAGATAGAGAAGATCCCAGGGAATTGTCGTGGACTGAACAGAAGGCGTGCTTCTTAAGGATGAAATACAAAGGTCCTATCACTGACGGATCGATGTATAAGGGGAAGCTGGGAGTGCAGTACAAATACTTTGCACATGTTCTGATCCATGTCTTTGGATGTGTTAGTGGTGGTTATGACGTGATGAGGAAGAGTTTGAGCTCATTAATGGTTGCGTTGACACTCAACAAACCATTTAATGTGTCTGGGATGATACTTGATCACATGTTGGAGATGTTGAAGGGGATAAAGTTTAAGAAGTTTATGTTGTATCCAAGGTTTCTAATGATGATTTTGATTACAAGTATCCAATGCTGAAGAAGGATCCAACAATGATTCTAGGGCAAGATCACATGAATATTAGAACCTTGATGAGGATGAAAGGTTATAAGGGTGTAGCTGATAATGAGAAACCACCCAACAGGAGATTGTTTGGAGCTTTGGCTCGTCCGGATTACACTGATCCAGGCAAGAACAAAGCTAGACATGATGATAGTGACTCAGACAACGACGATCCCTTAGTGTATGTTGATTCAAGTACTAAGCGGAAGCGTCAAGTAGTCAATCCTGGAGCCAAAGGGAAGGGCAAAGGAAAGGCTATTGATCAGGGGAGCACAAAGCAACAGGCTGCTAGAAAGAAATCGACTGCAAAGAAAGGTTCGGGTTTGGTGGATGAAGAGTCTGTTGATTCGGAAGAAACTGAGGTTGATGAACAGTGGGATTCTGATGACGAGAACGTGAGGACCACCAAACGTAAGGCCACTATGGTTGGTGAGTCTGAATTATTGAACCAGTCGATTGAAGAGTCTGAGAGGAGAAGGAAATCAGTTGAAGATGAAGGTTTGGGAGTTGATTTGGCTGAACTGAGTGTTGGTGACACTGTAGTTGTTAATTTGCCAAAGAAGACAAAGAAACAAAAGACGATGGCAAAGAAGTCTAGTGTGAAAGAACTGAGAGAGAAGGAGTTGGCTCAGTTGTTGAAGGGTAAGAGATTGCCTGATGCTGGAACACCTTCCAAGTTATCTTCACCAGTTGCAAAGAAGCAGAAGAAAGGAAAGGAGGCAGAGACTTTACCAATCGATCAGTTTAATATCGATATGGATAAAGTGCTCGAGATGTTTACAAAGCCTCAAAAGGAGAAAGCTGTTGAAGTTGAGCCCTCCAGATCAAAGTCAAAGAAAATGACTGTTGATGATGATGTGATGAAACAGGTCAATAAGAAGATGGAGGACATGATGAAAATGCTGATTGCTCAACAAGCTGAAATCACTAAGTTCAAGCAAAATGAGGAGAAGATGCTCCAAATTGTAGTTGCTTCGAAATCGAATCAAGATGAGATAAATGAAAAGATTCAGATGTTAGAAGCTAAGAATGAGAAGCTTGAGAGGAGATGTGATAGAAACAAGAACAAGATCAAACTGATCAAGGCTGATAACAAAGAGTTAAAGAAAGAAAATAAACGTCTTTGTGGTTTGATTGATGAGTTGTATAGTAGAGCACCCCAGTTGAAAGAGGGTGAAGATGATGATGAAGAAGATGATGAACAGAAAGTTGATTATGATGAATATGATTCTGAGAAAGAAGAAGATGATGATGATAATGATGATGATGGTTCGGATAAAAGTGATGATGATAACAATGATGATGATGATGACAACAATGATGATGATGATGATGCTGAGGGTACAGGCAAGAAGAAAGGTGATGAGTTGAGCAGTGGAAGTGATCATGAAGGAGGAGATGATACTTCTAAGTTTAGTTATGAGAAGAGAACATCACAGAAGAAGAAAGATACTGGAGAATCTAGTTCCAAGAAGAAAGGTGAGAACGTAGACTCGGATGAAAGTATCTTTTGGAACGAAAAGGTGAGATCTCTTTCTGATGATGCTAAACTGATATACAAGAACATGTTGGAGAAGAGGGAGTGGACCATTGAGTTCACTGGATGCTTCGCTGAAATATTCCAGACTGATGATCTAAGATATGAGCTGGAATATGAAGATCCAGATCTTGAGGAAGGGGAACTACCTGCATCTGTGGCGAAAGAAATACTAGATGGTCTCGCACAGAGGGTAGGTAAGACGTTTGAGGAGTTCATGATGGATGAATCGATTCCTGATATTCCTGAAAAGGATATGGGAAGTCATTCAGATGATGTACAGACTCCTGAAAACAATGAAGTTGAGATTGAAGATATTACTCAGGAGGAGTTTCCCCAGTATTTTAGAAAAGAAGATGAGAACGAAGTATTTCCTGACTTCACAGAGATACCAAACAAGTCAGCGAAACAAAAAGCGAAGAGAAGAAGCGAAGAGTTTGTTGAAAAGGTGTTTGGTGATGAAAAGAAAGATTCTTTTAACCAGTCTGATGAGTTGAAGAATATATGAAGAAGTTGAAAGAGATGGATGAGAACCGACCTAAACCTGAAGCTCAAGGAAACTTTTATCGATTTCATAATGCCAAGTTCAAAGGCAGAGCTCTCGGGTGGACTTATCTTGGCAGACTGAAATGTATTGCAGCGAAATGGGAAACCGGAATTCTGTATTTAACAGATTCTGTGATTTGCTTACTCTACCGTATTGGGCGGTGAGAGATTTGTGCAGATTCCCAATGTCAGGTGCTGAGGTAAATGGATCGCATGTCGGTTGGTGCGCAGACAAGTTGGTTTGGGAAAGTCGTACACGATGGAAGAGATTTCAGCCTCAATATCCCAGAAGAAAACAGCATAGGGATATTGATCCTCAAACCAACATGAAGCGTGTGACTTTAATCTACAAAGCACCAAATGTGATGAGAAAGATACCATTGATGCCAATGCCACAGCATTTCAGTGCTGATTTCATATTCTGGTATTACGATTGGAGGAAGGCAGAAGCAGTGATTGTATTGAGGGATGGAAAGGACAAATACAAGCATGTTCATGTATTTGATCCTATGTGGCTGATAAACTGCACATTCGAAGACATCATCATGTTGTTCTTTAATCCGATCTATTATGAACCGAACGACTTTGCTCAGGCGAGGAAGTACACTCAAGTTGTGGGAGTTTGTTTTGCATATGACATAAATGCAGGAAGCAACTTGGAGGGTAAACTTGGCAAAACTGTGAAGATCGCCAATGTATCAAAGCCTGTGAAGAAAACATTCGAGCCGCCTATGACTGATGAGCAGAAGAAGCAGCTTAGAATCAAGCTGATGAATAGGACGATGGACTATCAGAGAAAACTATCCAATCAATAGTCGAGGGGGAGTTTGTTGATGCATTTGCGACTAAGGATTGGATATGATATTATTAACACATGTTAGTGGGTAGCAGAAGGTGTATGGATATGGGCGAATGTAGTATATATGGGCGAAGGTGAATCAAGACTGGGCGAAGGTAGAAGCTGACTGGACGAAGGTAGATTTGGCATGGACTAAAGACCACATTCGACCACTGCAAGTGGGCGAATGTGGAAACTCTCACATTCGACCTGTAGAAAGGGGCGAATGTGCAGATGCTATATATAGATTTTGAGTTTTTGATTATGTAAGAGTGTTATCATTTGTGTCCAGGTTCAGTGCAGGTTTAGTAGTGTTTTTGTGAAAGTGTCTTTGTGATTCTAGATTAACATAAACGTTGTAATTGCTTATTAATTGAAAGTTAATCTATGAAAATGAAGTTGAAAATGATCTTGATTGTGTCGTGATTAGCATCTTATCAATTTGTTCAGATCTAGGGATTCCGCACCTAGATTTGTGACTTGTATGATCATAACATCCTGTTTTAGATAAAATCCAACGCTCACAATAAAAATATAAGTAAAGTTATTTAAAACCGATCCATAACAAGTGTCGCTTCTTTTCCTAAATCCGTAAGCCTTTAAAGGTTTCAAAATATTAACTTTTTGTATAATTCTTTTCTCCAATACGCCGAGCGTTTTGTAATTCAAAACCGTTAAAATAGAAATGTTTTAGTTACTGAAATCTTTAAAGGTTGACGCAATTGACGCTCAGTAATTAATATGCATTTGTTTTGGAAATAGCGTTCGACGTTTTTCTTTAAATGTTGCAAGAAATCGTTTGTCAAAAATACTTGAAGATTGTTGATAATGAAATATACAACAAATATCTCCTTCATTTATGCTTATAACTTTTATAAAATTTCGGCAGAGTTTCCTCTGTTTTCGTACAAACCAGGCAACACAAGTCGCCTTCAATTTTCCCAAAATCAATATCCAATACAAGACTTCAATTTGTTTATCCGCAATTCCAATTCAAACGAGACTTATACGTTTCGACGCTTTTATATAAACTACATTTATTTATATAAAGACACGACAATATGTATGTATATTATAGTCCAACCAATTTAGTCCGATATCGATTTTATAAGTCACGCCTTTTATATTCAATACCAATCGTCCGACTTAATATAGTTACCGGTTATTATTATTCGGTTCGTTCGCGAGTCAAAACTATTTCGTTCGAATCAATAGATTTATAAATATTCATAATATCCACAATAATAATAACAAACACGAATTAAAGTATACCGATTCGTACGCGCGTAACCCGAAGCCACCTCGAACTACGTGTAGAGCAGAACCAAAGTTTGACCAGCTTTGACCGCGTGTTGACCAGACGCGAACCAACCAGATCTGACCCGTTGACCCTGTTTGACCGAGCCCGAACACGAACCCAAAACCGAATCTGACCCGACACACCCAAACGATAACCAAACGCCACCCTACTAAACCGGCATCCACCACGAACCACCTCCACCGGGCCGAACCAGAACTCACCAAACAGACCCGACCCGAACCCTATTCTGACTCGAGCCCGAACCAGACCAAACCAGACCTGGTCTGGTCTGTTCGAACCCAAACCACAACCATAATCTGACCCAGACCCGAGCCCCATCGGACCCGAGCCGGAGCCACCCAGCCGAGCCATCACCTCCGACAACCACCACCATGGCCGGACACCACCTGAACTCACCAAATAACAACCTGACCAGCCCAATCGGACCAAACCCGAGCCAAATCAAGCCACCACGCCACCTCCTGAACCGGACCACCACTAATCAGCCCCAAACATCACCTAACACCACCAATCGGACCACCACACCTCCACCGCCCTTGCCCCCTTGAACCACCATCATCACAGCCCTATTTGGGCTTAAAGAACCCGCTGCCGCCGCCACCTGTAACATGGTGGTCGCCGGCTCATTATTAAGGAGGAGGGGAGAGAGATGCGGGAGGGATAGAGAGAGAGAGACCGAACGAGAGGGAGAGAGGGAGAGGTGAGGGAGAGAGTTTTAGAGAGAGAGAGAGAGAGAGAGAGAGCCGGTTTAGAGAGAGAGGGAGATGATGAGACCTTTTGCATTATCCCCGGTGATCTCGAATCCATCTTTTGCCATTTAGAAACAATGTTAATCCCACCTGTCAATTATCATCAATCACCATAAATCCACAAACTCATTTTTTTCCATTAACAAAGTCTCATGCTTAAAAAAACTATTTGACCCACTAAATCCAGATTCCTAAAAAATAATTAACATCAATGTTTGTGTATCAAGCTTCAATAAAATGCCATAGAGAAAAAAAAAAAAGAAAACACTAAATAAAATGAAAGATACGGAAATGAAATAATGTTTGCGTATCAAGCTTTAATGAAATGCCATAGAGAAAAAAGAAAAAGAAAATGATAAATAAAATGAAAGATACTGGTAAGGAACCTGTGATGATAGAAGGGTTTTGAGGCGAGAAACCAAAGAATTGCGTTTGGTGATTTATGTGGTGATTCTTCTTGCTGTTGATCCCATATAAATAATATCTATATCTATATCTATATCTATATCTATATCTATATCTATACTATATTATAAAGCATGAGAGAAGGATTCCAACAAAAGTTAAGTAATTACAACATATAATGCATATGGTACAATACCCTAATGAAGTTAGTAAGGGAGAAAATAGTAATTTTACCTAAGTATTATTAAATTGATCCAATTATCAACTTAATTTTAAGGTGCTTAACAACCAAAGCACACCCCAAAGGTATTATTTCAATCAATATGCCATAAATCCAAATCACACCAAAGGTCTTTCATATGCTATTGTGCAAGTTAGAAGTGAAAAGGAGCCGATCAGGTTATAATTTTCATTCTTGCATCTCCATTTTAGGTGAGTTTTGAAAAGAATCTTATGTTGGTTTAACTTTTTTTTGATTGAGTGGTTTGATTAACGTTTTAAATGTTGGTTTTATTCAGGTGATTACGAGCTAATTATATTTTAGGGTTTTCTTCTTAGTCAATTACGCTATTGCCAGGTAATTTTAAATTGATGGACTGAATGTATTTTTCCATATATTCATCAGATACTTTTAAAATTTTAATTCTTGGTTTCTCTTCAATAATCCTTTAGTAATAATCATTCTCGTAGTTAGATAATTTTTATATATGGGAGTTCAATTTTCGTAAGTTATATTAAGTAGATCCTCTTACTTTCTTTTTATTTGTAGTCAATAGGCCCTATACTCATTGTTTTTTATCATGAAATTCAAAATATGGCTTATTGTTGATATATTTAACACATATTTTGAAGTTGTATTCATAGTACTTTTTCCTTCTTATTGTTCTCTGTAGTTTCATAATTTTGGCTTGCCTGGTTTTTCCTCTTTCATGGTAGTCAAGAAGATTAGGAATATGTAAAAGGGGCTTCCTAATGTTTTCTGGAAATTTTTAGGTAGAAACCATGTTTTTTTGTTTAATATAATTTGATTCTATAATTAAGAGTATTGAGTTATGGATAAAATGTGTTGTTATAATACTATAAGATAAGATGTGCTTGTAAGTTAGAATCTTGTGTTATTTATGCAATGACATGTGTTAGAATCAATGTTATTATGTTTAGTAGTATGGAGTTAAAATATGTATGCTCTTATGACGAATGTGTGAGGTGATGTGTAATCCTTCAATGTTGTCATGTCCTTTCTTCTTGTAGGATCTTGTGTTTCCTGATTATTTAAATAGCAACAATATCATTTTCAAAGCCATTTTCTAGATGCTTATTTATGTTATTATATTTTGCCTACTATTTACATAATGAATCTCATAGAAACGCGTTACCTTATTTAATTAAAAAACAAGTTGTTTCACATATACAATATATAAAGAATTGGGGAGAAATGTCAAACAACAAAAACATATTGTATGCCTAATTTAGAGTTCTTTTATGCCTACTACACGTACCTATAAATGCAACATATGGTTACATTGACCAACACATGACACCAAATGAAATGATCTTCGTAATTAATAAACTCAAACTGATGACAATATAGTATTAAACACCTTTGCATAACATTCAACTCTTGACTTGCCACTCTACCCTACCCACCACACAACATGAGCACTGAAAACAAATCCTTCAAAAAGCCCTCATCAAAGTTACAAAGGTATGATGCTTTCACTTTTGTAAAGCAATGTAGTTTTATACACATATAATGGGTCAATACAGTTTATTGGTTATGTCAAAACTAATTCGCTGCATATTTAACCCGAATTCGTTGCTTGACATTGATACATAATTTACAAATATGAAAATGTACATACATCTTATCCACATAAAAAGAAGCGTAACTAGAAGCACAACCATGAAAATTATTCTAGCTGGAACAAAACCACAACTTCTTTTTACCATAAATAATAGGCTGACTAACTAACCGTAGTATTTCGATAAACATCATCAACAAAAAAAATGCTTTCCTTTTATATTATCACATTGAAAGGTAGATATGGCAAACTTTGTAAAAAACAAAATCTTTCTCTTTTCTTCTTTTGTAGCTATAAACGTACAATGAAAATATTGCACAATTTGTAATAGACTGTTGTATTGGTCAACTAAATGTTCAACATTATTCCTTTGAAGCAATTTGATTATGTCTTACAGTGAACTAATAATATTCATTTTAAAAGAGGCATGACCGCATCAAATGTCACACCCTCAAATTCCCACGTGCGGAGTTCTACCGCGAGGCGTGTGACACACCAGGATCCAAGTCAACGGTCACAATAAACGACGTCTAAATGTAAAAACATACGTAAACAAAAACCATGCATAAGATTAAAACCAACATTCAACAGTGCGGAAGCATTCAGATTTTACAAAAGTCATGCAGAAATAAAACATAAGTTCAAAAGTTAACAATTCCAAGACATGCAAATGAGACCCTAGACGCGAGACGACTCCAGTGCGACTCCGTGCGCCTATCTGACAGCTGCTACCTTAGCGACCTGAGAAAACATGCTAAAAGAGTCAACATATAATGCTGGTGAGTTCACAGGTTTTATTTAAACATTTAAAGTGATCCTTCGAAAACCGTTACCATCACAGTTACTACTATGCTTGTGAGAACGCTAGCTAGGCGCAGAATAAGATACTCATACGGGTGAAACCATTGCTGACTATGCCGTTTACTGACCCTTAGTTTCCTATGGGCTACCGTCATCACTGGTAGACCTTGTTTTATTAGAGACAATATGCACCCGCCCGGTCCAACCGTCGAGTGGGCTTGTCAGTTCCCAATAGCGCTATCCTTATTTCCCCGCCATACGCCCATGTTAGTGGTTTCTAAGGGACTTTTTGATGAACCGTATAGTAATAATAAGTAAGCCATAGTATAACGTGAAAAAGAGTCATAAGTCATAAAAGAGTTTAAGATGAAACCAAGCCATAAGTCATAAAAGAGTTTTAAGCATGTTTCTCCCCCGAAAGCAAAAACCGTAAAATGTGGGGCCGTGAACTCACCTTAGGTTGCGTATTCCGTTTATGAGTAAACCGTCTATGTGATATGAGTAAACCGTTTGTAAGATATGATAGTCCCAACTATTGGCGACCTATCATAAGATATGTGTCAAGTTAGACTAATAACCCGTCGGGTTCATTAGTCCCTAAGTCCAGTCCATGATCATTATGTGTCCGAAAAGCGTGTTTGACCGACAACCAGACTACGTAAGACAAGACTCGACATCCCATTGGTGACCCGACATTCCACGTGTTCATCTCATACTCAAACATACACAAATCATGCAACTTAGTACTTAACATGTGTTAAAGTTCAACGAGTCTAACACATAGGTCAAATAACGCACAAACAAGTCCATACACGTGTTACTATGTTACTAGGCATGTCACGGGGTTCCTAGCATGTTCCTAGGTGTCGAATCGGGTTTCGGAATGTCAAAATACACTTATAACAGCAGTACACGCGATTAGGAACTTAGCATGCAATTAGGAAAAGTCAACATGTGATTGGGGATGGTCAACAGGCGATTGTGATGCTAATCGCCTACCTTAGCATGCGATTGAGAGGCTAATTGCCTGCTAAGAGGCCTAATCGCCTGGCACATCAGGCGATTAGGAAGGCTAATCGCCTACAGCTGCTGCGCGACGCAATTTCGCGCGTTTAACCCTCCAAATCAGATCCGAAACATGTGTAAACACCCAATATCAATCCTAACACATTAACAAACATATTTCAAGCAAAACCCCTAAGTTTTCATCATTCTAACAGTCCCGAATGCGAGCGTTTTCCCAAAATAGTAAACTTAACATGTAAACATCACATTAACATGCAAGAACTTGCCCTAAATAGCAAATATCCAGATTTCATCACATAACCACGTTGTCCGATAGTATCCTACTACTCTAGCATCATTCTAAAGCAAACCCTAACATCATACAATCAACAACACACCTCATAGAATCCTTAATCATTCAAGATCATTCAAATGGGTCAAAACATCAAACATCAACAACACACAACCAAAACCATCCAAACTCCTAGGACATCATCATACTAACTCATAACAGCCATGAATACCTAAATATCACAAGAACAATCATGTTTCAATCATAAAAATCCTACCTTTAAACACAAATAACACATATAACACGCATAAAGGTTTGGGTTTGTTTAAAAACGGTTTTTAATGGATTTTCAAAGACAAAAAAATTTATAAGTCAGGTCTGGACTTTTAGGGAACAAAATATAATCATTTAATGGTTTGGGTTTGAAGAACACACCTTGGATTTAAGAGAAAATGATGGAATAAGCTTGGAAATGGTTGTTTTGATGTAAAAACGAGTTCCAGAGGGTGTTTGTGTGTTGGTATGGGTTATGGGACGGCTAGGGTTGCACAAATGGTGTTTTAGAGGTCAAGGGTGGTATTTATAGGCGTTTCTAGTCGTTTAAAACACGTCAGGCGATTGTGCATCCTTTTCAGGCGATTAGGGCTGCTAATCGCCGACCCTATCAGGCGATTAGCCCCCAATCGCCCCCTAAGCAAGCCTAATCGCCCCCTAAGAAAGCTAATCGCCCTCCTGTAGGCGATTAGGCTTCCCTAATCTCCTGCAGGAGCTGGTCTTGGGTATTTTGCGCGTTAAACCCCGTTTTAACATATGTTAACACGTTTTCACATACCGACAAGTCACATAATGATTATAAACATATAATACATGAAAACAAACACGTTCACACTCGTTCACCAATTCCCGGGACTCGAGACTTGCGTGTGTTAAAACCCAATGATGTACGACTCGACTCGACTGACCCTGTCATGTGTAATGTATGCGCGACTCGCTAAGGTAGACTTACTAAGTTTTCAAAAAGTTAGTTACCAGAGTTTGCCGGGTGTCACATCATCCCCCTGTTGAAAGAATTTTCGTCCCGAAAATTTCCCGAAGTCGAAGAGAGAGAACAAATAAGAAGAAAAATTTTCCGGGTCGTCACATCATCTCCCTGTTGAAAGGAATCTCGTCCCGAGATTCTTTTGGCTTCAACAGTGATGAGTGTCGACCTCTGTGTGCCCATGTAACGTTTCCCCAAAATACAACAAGTGAAGGTCATGAACCAAACGTGACAGTAACAACTGGGAAACCACTTTTTCAAATGTGAGTATGAGACAAGAGACCCCCGATCGAAGGCCTACTGGAGACTACTATGATCGGTATAACTAACCCACTGGTACCGTCCAAGTAGCATCCCCAAAGGACCCTCATCGACCCAAAGAATGAGAAACAGAGACCAAACCACAAAGAAAACACCCGAAAACACGAACACACAACAATGCGGATAAAAGTAAAACCAAAGCGTAACAAGAGATAAGAAAGAATACGTACGGGTAACAGTGTCTGGGTCCACCTGGTTCTCCCTAGCACCGATCACATAAGCATGAGCACGAGTAATCCAGCCACCGCCTTCATTGTCTCCATCCTTCCCTGCAGTCCCTGTGCCCCCTTGATTAAACTTGGGACAGCTTCGCTTGAAGTGCCCGCTTCTCCAGAATGAAAGCAACCCTGGTTCCCCTGTGGAGCAGGGGTAGTAGTAGAAGCAGTCAGAGTCGCCCTGGACGAAAGATTGACCCTACAATCCTTCGCAAGATGCCCCGTCCGCTGACAACGCTCACAACGAAAACTCTCACAAGTACCATAGTGATGAAAACCACAACGCCCACACTTAGGCTCTTCCCAGCATAGCCCCCTTGTTTATGATCCGACGTTGACCCTGAAGCTTCAGCCTTCTTCACCGCCGGTTGTCGTTGAACCACCGCTGAACTCCTTTCCACACTTTCCCACTTCCTTTTGTTATCCGCCGGCGCCTTCACAGAAGAGCCTCTAGGAGGCAAGACACCCTCAGAAATCTTCAAGTTGGTCATCTTGGTAGCCGATCGCACAGCCTCTGACATTGTAGTAGGATCCCTAGCAGACACCAACCCAACAATCTCTGGCACCAACCCACAAGATACTGCTCTATCCTCCTGTACTCCGGTGTCGACAAACCTGGACACATCACTGCTAGCTCGTTGTGCCTGATCGTGTACTCCTCAACCTTAGAACCCACCATCTTAAGATTCCCGTACTCTTGTTCCAACCTCTTGATCTCCTCTCGCGGGCAGTACTCATCCTTTAACCTACGCACAAAATCCGCCCAAGGCATGGCGTTGGCCTCCCCGAGACCAAGTGTCTGAGTGACGCAGTTCCACCACGTCAGGGCGGGTCCTACAAAAGTCCCCGAAGCAAACTTCACCCAATCCACTACTGGAGTCTCACATAAAGCAAACACCGACTCAGTCTTCTCCAACCACCGAAGCAACTCCACAGCTCCCTCCGTACCCTGGAAGCTGAGGGGCTGACAATCCTTAAACCGCTTGTAGGCAACACCTGCCTGAACCGGAGGAGCAGTAGCTCCCATAAAAGTCTGCTGGGCAGCCTGAAAGGCAGCTAGTGCAACGCCCAACTGTTGCTGCATCATCTCATTGAGCTCATCATACGTCAAGGTGATGTTACCACCACCTCTACCCCCACCAGTGCGGCCTCCACGTCGTCCCCCAGTGCGTCCTCCAGTGCGTCATGACATCTTCTGAGAAAGAACAAGAAACAAATACTCAGACCCATCACCAACGCTAAACCAAGAGAATATGAAAAGCCTAGGATCGGGTTTGAACGTGACCATTAATCCCAAAACGAGATCCACCAAGTCTTCCATGCATTTCAACTTATGATTTCGTGTGCACCCAAAATGATAAATTGCTCTACATGGTCCTCAAGGCGTGCCCCGAGCTCGAACCTCAAGTCACCCGGTACCCGCATCTTAGAAAGATATTACCAGCTCAAAAGATCAACAAACATGTTCCCTCGACTGCAAAACCGAAGAAGAAGATAAATGAAGCTAGGAATAACCAAGAATGAGATAGGTAATATGACACTGTGTGGTAAGGATACCGACACCCCGACAAGGTTAGTATGTTTAGCAAAAGACACGACTCAAATGTATGTGACCGTCTAGTGTGTGAGACTCGGCTATAGTCTAGACTCTACATGCAGTCCTAGTTCACTATAACTATTGGCTCTGATACCAATCTGTCACACCCTCAAATTCCCACGTGCGGAGTTCTACCGCGAGGCGTGTGACACACCAGGATCCAAGTCAACGGTCACACTAAACGACGTCTAAATGTAAAAACATACGTAAACAAAAACCATGCATAAGATTAAAACCAACATTCAACAGTGCGGAAGCATTCAGAGTTTACAAAAGTCATGCAGAAATAAAACATAAGTTCAAAAGTTAACAATTCCAAGACATGCAAATGAGACCCTAGACGCGAGACGACTCCAGTGCGACTCCGTGCGCCTATCTGACAGCTGCTACCTTAGCGACCTGAGAAAACATGCTAAAAGAGTCAACATATAATGCTGGTGAGTTCACAGGTTTTATTGAAACATTTAAAGTGATCCTTCGAAAAACCGTTACCATCACAGTTACTACTATGCTTGTGAGAACGCTAGCTAGGCGCAGAATAAGATACTCATACGGGTGAAACCATTGCTGACTATGCCGTTTACTGACCCTTAGTTTCCTATGGGCTACCGTCATCACTGGTAGACCTTGTTTTATTAGAGACAATATGCACCCGCCCGGTCCAACCGTCGAGTGGGGCTTGTTAGTTCCCAATAGCTATCCATATTTCCCCGCCATACGCCCATGTTAGTGGTTTCTAAGGGACTTTTTGATGAACCGTATAGTAATAATAAGTAAGCCATAGTATAACGTGAAAAAGTGTCATAAGTCATAAAAGAGTTTAAGATGAAACCGAGCCATAAGTCATAAAAGAGTTTTAAGCATGTTTCTCCCTCGAAAGCAAAAACCGTAAAATGTGGGGCCGTGAACTCACCATAGGTTGCGTATGCCGTGAACATACACAAATCATGCAACTTAGTACTTAACATGTGTTAAAGTTCAACGAGTCTAACACATAGGTCAAATAACGCACAAACAAGTCCATACACGTGTTACTATGTTACTAGGCATGTCACGGGGTTCCTAGCATGTTCCTAGGTGTCGAATCGGGTTTCGGAATGTCAAAATACACTTATAGCAGCAGTACACACGATTAGGAACTTAGCATGCAATTAGGAAAAATCAACATGTGATTGGGGATGGTCAACAGGCGATTGTGATGCTAATCGCCTACCTTAGCATGCGATTGAGAGGCTAATCTCCTGCTTAGAGGCCTAATCGCCTGCCACATCAGGCGATTAGGAAGGCTAATCGCCTGCAGCTGCTGCGCGACGCAATTTCGCGCGTTTAACCCTCCAAATCAGATCTGAAACATGTGTAAACACCCAATATCAATCCTAACACATTAACAAACATATTTCAAGAAAAACCCCTAAGTTTTCATCATTCTAACTGTAATACCCCAACCGATGGCGGAAACATCGAGGTGTCACGTAAGAATGAGTATACAGTAGCATATGGTAACCAAATTTTAATTGAAATAAATTTAAAGTGCAAATATCCAAAAATAGAAATACATAATGAGTTTTAATGTGGAAATCTAATACATCACAAAGATCAAGCAAGCATAGACTTCATATTGTCTTCATGAAAATACTCTAGTCTTCATGCATCATTATTTCCTGTTGAGTTGTAAAAATGGGGGGGGGGTCAACTAGAAGTTGGTGAGAATACATAATCCATGTTAAGCAAATAGTTTAAGTATAAAAGTTTAGCAATTCATATGTCTATCGTAAGTCTACATGAATAAGTATAATATGTTGAATCGACATAATCAAACCTCCGACTAGTTTAGGTCCATCCCGTCATCTACGGTTCACCTTAGTAATATGTTGGAACGATAACAATCACCCACGCTACCTATGTAGGAGGTACACGTATCCGGGTGGGGTTGTCAATCCAATAGATCTATTATTGAGTATCGCCGGCTTGGCCATAGCTAATGATTATGTAATGTTGAAACTCGTTGAAACTGTTGTTGACTAATTCATGAGGCAATAAAGTTTACAACTAGACATGCATGTTGAATTGCTTAAATAAAATGTTGCAAGTATAAAGAATCGCATAAACATGGTTACGTAAACTCACCTTAGTATAGTATTAGGTCTTGAGGAAAAGTATGAGTGTAGCCCAATAGATTGCCAAGTATTACCCTATGTATAAGGCAACAAATAAGTCTAAGTCTATCTAGTCTACAAGTATATTCTAGGGTCTCGATTTGGGGATATCCATTTGTTGAATTTATAATAAAATGTTTTAATAAATAAAGGGAAATTTGATAATTAAATAAATGAATGTCTTTTTATAAAGTTTGAATTTAGGATGTTCACAATAATGTGTTTGAAGTATAAAAATAATTTTTATAAAATTATTTTCTTTAAAAAATAGAATATTAAATCTATTTATTACAAATTGTCAAAATTTAACTTTAATATTTAAAAATACTAAAATTAAAGAATTATTAGTTTAAAATTTATATTTCTGTTCTAAATAATCAGAAATAAATTGTATAAAATTTTGGTGCAAAAATATTAAAAATTGAATTTATTATGATTTAATTATGATTAAAACTAACAAAAATTGATTAAAAATATTAAATAAATGATTTTTCAGAATTAAAAATCATTTCAGAAAATTTTATCATTATGCAAACTCAGAATAATATTTGTGGAAATTTATAAAATTGTTTTGATATTTTAATGGAATTTTATAAATATAATAGAATAAAATTGATTTAATTATTATATATATTAAATAAATTAATTTTTGAAAACTAAAAATTGTGGGTGAAACTTTAACATCAGATTATCTAAAATTAATTTTTTTAGAATTTATAAAAGAGCTTTAATAATTAAAAACGAATTTATAAAATTATATATATCATATATAATTATTTGAAAAAGGGACAAAAAGGGGACGCCACTGCCGGGACTCGAACCCAGGTGGCTCAGGAGGCAAGCATCAGTCACAACCACTTGGTCCAGACCAGTGGTTGTGATTATTTCCGTTTCATTTAAAATAAATATACTATGCAAAATCAAGTTTATCCCCAAATTAAACATCACGAGCCCTAGATTCTGCAATCATTTGATTCACACATCAATAGCCCAATTAACCTTAGGGCTATTGATGTGTGGATGCCGGTGATCAAATCCCACAAAAACAATTATTCTTACAACATTGTTACGAGCTCGATTGATCGGTCAACTTGAAAAATCAAAAACACGATCGTATAACACGAACAGAGGATAATTAAGAAGAATTGGAGGTTAAGAGAGATGTATTGACGAGTTGTGATTGCTCGTGAATGATCAATTTATAGTATTATGCTCTGGATTGATGAAATGGTAAGAGTTGACTATACATTGAATGTTATACGCGTAAATGATAAATTGGGTATCAATTGATTGTTAAGAATCGTGTATCCTAGTCATAATGGACCGGTAATCGTGTAGGAATGCCAAGAATAGATAAATCACGAGTTAATATTGATGTTGATTGGCAATCGCGTATCACAGTTGACTTTCTAAGTCAACTGTGAGGATTTGAAACAAGTTATATAATAATAACAGTTCGGGTTTTGAACAAACAAGAGTGCCAGCCCAGTTGGTTTGTGTGTGTGATGTTGCTGGGCCGGTCTTTGGCGCGGGTTCGATTCCCGGCCCAAGCACCTTTTTTTGATAATTATCCATGACCTAATCCATATATATATATATATATATATATATAATATGTAGTATTAGGGTTACCAAAATGCAATAAAAATAATTAAATGCGAACAAAATACTAGAACTTGACATTTTTATTAATAATGGTGATGTAACGTACAAGTGTAATTGCGAAATGTTACAGTCTTCCCTACTTTTAGGAACTTCGTCCCGAAGTTGGAGTTGGAGAGTCTGGTGGAAAAAGATGTGGGTACTTAGACTTCATCTGGTCTTTACGTTCCCAAGTGAACTCTGGGCCTCGTTTAGATTCCCAACGAACCTTAACGATCGGAATGCGACTGCGCTTGAGTTTCTTGACTCCTGTATCAACAATCTCGATGGGTTTCTCGATAATGTGCATGCTTTCATCAATTTGCACATCCTCAAGAGGAACATGAAGGTTCTCATCTGCTAAGCATTTCTTGAGATTCGAAACATGGAAGGTCGGTGAACATTGCTTAGCTCAGGTGGAAGATCAAGTTTGTAAGCCACTTTTCCAACTCTATCAAGAATTTTGAAGGGGCCTACGTATCGAGGAGCTAGTTTTCCCTTTCTACCGAAACGAATTACTCCTTTCCTAGGGGATACCTTAAGTAGTACAAGGTCCCCAACTTGAAATTCCAAGGGTTTACGACGTTTATCAGCATAACTCTTCTGACGACTTCTAGCCTTGAGAAGATTATCCTGAATAAGTTGAATTTTGTCTGTGGTTTCCTGGATTAGTTCGGGTCCAGTGATACGGGCTTCACCAACCTCAGTCCAACAGACAGGTGAACGACATTTACGACCATAGAGTGCCTCGAAAGGAGCCATGTTAATGCTGGCGTGATAACTGTTGTTGTATGAAAACTCAACCAAAGGAAGATGAGAATCCCACGCGCCACCAAAATCGATGATACATGCCCTGAGCATATCCTCAAGTGTTTGGATGGTCCGTTCAGTCTGACCATCTGTTTGAGGGTGATAAGCAGTACTCAGGTTCAACTTGGTACCCAAAGCATCTTGCAGAGAATCCCAAAAGTGAGAGGTGAAACGACCATCGCGATCAGAGATAATGTCCAAAGGTATACCATGACGACATACGATTTCACTTACGTACATCTTTGCCAACCTTTCCACAGAATACTTCTCACGAATGGGTAAGAAGTGGGCTGACTTAGTCAAACGATCGACAATTACCCAAATACTGTCAAAACCTTTGGGTGTACGAGGGAGTTTGGTGATGAAGTCCATAGCTATGCTCTCCCATTTCCATACAGGAATTTCTGGTTGTTCAAGCATACCAGATGGTCGTTGATGTTCAGCTTTGACCTTTGAACAAGTGAGGCATTTTGCAACGAAAAGAGCAATGTCTTTCTTCATACCAGGCCACCAATAAGAATAACGAAGATCTTGGTACATCTTGTCAGCTCCAGGATGAATAGAATAACGAGACTTATGAGCCTCGTTCATGAGAAAAGTGCGAAGATCATCACGGTCGGGAATCCACAGTCGATTAAGAAAATAGAGAAGACCATCAGGTTTGGTTTCAAGTTGAGTTTCAGCACCACAAGACATTTCATCGTACATGTTACCTTGGGTGACTGATGTATGTTGAGCCTGAAGAATGCGATCTTGAAGATCAGTACGAACTCTCGCACATTGAAGTTTGATACGCTCTTTACGACTAAGTGCGTCAGCCACAACATTCGCCTTGCCAGGATGGTAGCGAATTTCGCAATCATAGTCGTTAAGTAACTCAACCCAACGTCGTTGCCTCATGTTAAGATTTTTCTGGTCGAAGACATGTTGGAGACTTTTGTGGTCCGTGAACACCACACATTTAGTCCCATAAAGATAATGTCTCCAAATCTTGAGAGCAAAGACAACAGCGCCCAATTCAAGATCATGGGTGGTATAATTCTTTTCGTGAGTCTTGAGTTGTCAAGACGCATAAGCAATAACCTTTCCTCGTTGCATGAGAACACAACCAAGACCTTGGTTTGATGCATCACAATAGACCACGAAATCATCATTACCATCAGGTAGAGACAAGATAGGAGCTTCACAGAGTTTCATCTTAAGAGTTTCAAATGCTTCCTCTTGTTTTGGTCCCCACTCATAGGGTTTACCCTTGTGAGTTAAGGTAGTGAGAGGAACAGCGATCTTGGAGAAATTGGCGACGAATCAACGATAATAACCAGCCAAACCAAGGAAAGAACGGACTTCAGTTGGAGTTTTAGGAACACTCCAATTTTTCACAGCTTCGATCTTTGCGGGATCAACATGAATTCCGTTCATATCAATGACATGTCCCAAAAATTGAACTTCCTTAAGCCAAAATTCACATTTTGAGAACTTGGCATACAGTTGTTCTTTCTTTAGGAGACCCAAGATGGAGTGAAGATGTTGCTCGTGATCGGATTTTGATTTAGAGTAAATCAAAATATCATCGATGAAAACGATCACGAATTTGTCGAGGTAGGGTCTACAAACCCGATTCATTAAATCCATAAACACTGCGGGAGCGTTGGTCAATCTAAAAGGCATGACCATGAATTCATAGTGACCATGAATTCATAGTGACCATATCGTGTACGAAAGGCTTTCTTGGGAATATCTTCATCGTGGACTCTAAGCTGATGATAACCAGAACGAAGATCAATCTTCGAGAAGTGGGTTGCTCCTTGAAGTTGATCGAAGAGATCGTCAATCCTAGGCAGTGGATAACGATTCTTGATGGTGAGTTTGTTGAGTTCACGGTAATCAATACACATTCTAAGAGAACCATCCTTCTTTTTAACGAACAAGACAGGGGCTCCCCATGGAGAAGAACTAGGGCGAATGAACCCTTTATCAGAAAGTTCCTGTAATTGACTGGCAAGTTCTTGCATCTCAGAGGGTGCAAGACGATAAGGAGCTTTGTCGACAGGATTAGCACCAGGAACAAGATCAATTCTAAATTCCACTTGTCAAGCAGTAGGCAAACCAGGTAAATCCTCTGGGAAAACTTCAGGATAGTCTCGAATAATTGGAATGTCTTGGATACTTTTGCCTTTGTCCTTCTTCTCTATCACGTTAGCTAAGAAGGCTGTATACCCCTTTCGTAAGTACTTTTGGGAAGTAGTACAAGACATGAGCTTAAGCTCGCCACAGGGTTTCTCACCATAGATCTTTAAAATCTCACCAGATTCGAGAGGAATGCGCATGACTTTCTCAAAACACAGAATTTCGGCACGATGGGTTGACAACCAGTCCATGCCTACTATAACATCAAAACTTCCAAGATGCATGGGGATGAGATCGATAGGGAAGGTATGATCATCGAGGTTCAACAAGCAGTTACGAATAATAGAGTCGATCGAAATAGACTTCCCATTAGCTACCTCTACCACTAAAGGTTCCTCTAGATTAGTGTGGGGTAAGTTAAGTAAAGGTTCAAACTTCAGTGACACAAATGACTTATCAGCTCCCGAATCAAATAATATGGATGCATAGTGGTTATTAATGAGGAACGTACCATTCACCACTTCGTTGTTGTCACGAGCCTGGTTAGCATTGAGGTTGTAGGCGCGACCTCGAGCACCTTGGTTCTGGTTGCGGTTCTGGTTTTGGTTTTGGTTGCGGTTTTGGTTCTGGTTATGGTTTTGGTTACGATTGGGGCAATTGTTGATATAGTGATCAGGGCTGCCACACTCGTAGCATTGACCACGAGCAGGCCTGTTGTTTTGTTGGTTAGGAGCTGGGTTGTTTCTGGCTGGGTTGTTTTGGTTGTTTTGGGCAGCAGGGGCTTGACAAGCGTTGGTGTAGTGTCCATACCGCTTACAGTTATTACAATGGCGGCAAGGTCTACCAGGAAGATGATGGTATTGACAAGTGTTGCAGAGAGGGTGAGTCCCGCCATATGGCTTCTTGGCTGGGTTTTGGGCAGCAGGTGGAGTGGTAGCAACCATGTAGTTCCTAGCCTTGCGCTTTTTGTTGCTTGAGGTCTCAGGCTTGACTTCAATTGCGGGCTGGGGAGTGTCTTTGGCAACCGTCTTCTTAGTGCCCTTACGGAAGAGAGTACCGTTCTTCACGTGATTATCAGTAAGAGTGGCCGCTAGACGTTTGGCCTCTTCCAAAGTTGCAGGATTTCTTCCCAAACGGTGTCCTGGATTTGCATGGGCAGACCACCGATGTACTTCTCGATGGCTACCGGCAGGGGAGTGACCTTGTGAGGCAACAATAAGCTAAGCTCGTGAAAGCGGGTGTTATAGGCAAGGTTTTCCCCACTATCTTGAGCTAGGGTGTGGAACTCATCTTCAAGCTTCTTAACCTCGTTGCGAGGACAAAACTCTTCCTTCATGACCTCCTTGACTTGGTCCCATGTCATAGCAAGAGCAACTTCGGCCCCACGAGTGCGCTTTTCTTCATTCCACCAAGTGAGTGCTCGTTTGTGGAGAACACTCATGGCGTAACGAACCTTGAAGTTGTCGGGGCACTCACTATTGATGAAAGTATTCTCAATACCCTCAAACCATTGGAGGATTCCTGTAGCTCCTTCTTCACCACTAAACTTTGGAGGGTTACAAGAATTGAAGTGCTTAAGGATACAGGCTGGGAGACCATTTCCATTCCCGTTGTGGTTTCCATTTCCATTACCATTGCCGTTCCCGTTCCCGTTGCCGTTACCGTTCCCGTTGCCATTCATTTGGATGACTTGTGCTAGTAAATTGGGAACCAGAGTTGCGATTTGCTGCGCCATTTGTTGAGAAATGATCGCAGCCAGTTGGGCATCGACACCATTGTTGTTGTGGTTAGGACCGTGGTTATGGTTATGGTTGTCACCACCTTCTTCGTGGTTCTCACCATTGCTGTTACGAGTGCTTCGATGTGGAGGCATGATCTGTAATAGACACAATGAAATGAATGAGATTATATAAGGAATGTAATCATTTATTCATTAATTAAAACGAATAAACGAAAACGTTGACTTATCAAAGATTCTAAGTTCTAATAACATATGAAGACATGCTTTAGCCTATAAGTGAACACTCATCCCGAGAATTCCCAGGTAGGCATCCGGGTCCCTCGTCTGATTGGGATATATGCGCAATGCCAGCCTAGACAGAAGACTCAGAATACAGGCGTTCACCCTTCCAGATTGCACGTGTTCGTTATTGAAATCTAGAACTTCGACGAGATCTCAAGGGGGTTCAGGTTAAACCTGAGGATTTTGTTCTATTAATCTAATGGTGGATCAGGATTGCAGCAGACGAATAAGAGTAGTCACATGTAGGCTTAGGGTTATATAAGGTATAGGATAAGGATAGGATTAGGGAAGCAATTAGTGTTACAAGTAAGAGAAGCAAGTACTGTTTAAGTACCTAAGGTTATAGTCTAGATTATTTTCTAGTAACCTAATTCCCTATAACCAAGGCTCTGATACCAATCTGTAACACCCCAACCGATGGCGGAAACATCGAGGTGTCACGTAAGAATGAGTATACAGTAGCACATGGTAACCAAATTTTAATTGAAATAAATTTAAAGTGCAAATATCCAAAAATAGAAATACATAATGAGTTTTAATGTGGAAATCTAATACATCACAAAGATCAAGCAAGCATAGACTTCATATTGTCTTCATGAAAATACTCTAGTCTTCATGCATCATTATTTCCTGTTGAGTTGTAAAAATGGGGGGGGTCAACTAGAAGTTGGTGAGAATACATAATCCATGTTAAGCAAATAGTTTAAGTATAAAAAAACTTTTAATAATAATAAAAAGAATTATATATATATATATAATTCTTTTATACAATTAGTTTGGGACAGAGAGAGAAAACGCAGAGAGAGAAAGAGATGAGAGAGGGTGAACACACCCATAATCGCCTGTCACCACCGTCCACCACCACCATCTCCGACGACAGTACGCCACCACTACCACCACTCTACCCTCTGTCTACCCTCCCTCCTCCTCTGTTTTCCCTCCCTCCGACGACACCCACTACTACCACTCTACACCCACTACCACCACTCTACACCCACTACCATCACTCAACACCACTAACCACTTGTTTTCATTAACAATCCAGACGAAATAATCCAGACGAACATATACAAACCAACACAAACCCCAAAAACAATTAGGGCTTCAGTCGTCAACGGTGTCTCTCCTGTTATCTCTACACAGTCAATCGAAGCCCTAATTGTTGAAGCCCTAATTGCTTTTGGGGAAGAAGCCCTAATTTGGTGGGGGAGCGGTTGGTGAGGTGGGAGTTGGGTGGCGAGGCAGACGGTGGTGAGCTGGTGACGGGTATTGGGTTTTGGGTGGGGGTGAACAGTGGTGGTCGGCGGGTAGTTGGTTGTGGTGGTAGGTGGTTGGTGGTGATGGTTGTGGTGGTGGTGGGTGGTACACAGACAAAGAGAGAAGAGAGAGATGAAAGTGTGTACATGTGTGTGTTTGTATGTGTATAATATATATATAGGATTTGGATCATTTGAGAACCACCATTTAGGGAGAGAACCAAAGAACCAAGTGTGAACACAAAAACCCCTCCACCAAAAAATAAAAAAAAATAATAAAAAAATTATATAACCTAAAAAAATAAAAAAATAAAAAAAGTAAAAACACCAAAATGTTTTTTAGTGTTAATCTTTCTGAAAAAAAAAATACAAAAAAATAAAAAAAAAATAAAAAATGGCTTTTTTTACGTCATAATTACGTCATATACCGTATGCACATGTGCATTTCACTATTAGAGCACACTTTTGAATAAATTATCAATTGCCATAATGAAATGATCATTAAATGGACGTGATATGATATATAAGGTGGAAAAAAAATTATTCAATGATCTTTAAATAAACGCGAAGTGCATTTCACTATTATAGTTAGGTTTTTTTTTCATGGGTTTAGCTTTAGGGTTTAGTTTTTAGGTATGATGGGAATGAGGTTAGGTTTTTTGAGGTTGTTGATGAATAAACTTAAAAAAAACCTATATAAAACTATAAAATAAGATAATCGTACTACATGCACATGTGCATTTCACCATTATAGTTAAGTTTTTTAATGGGTTTAGCTTTAGGGTTTAGTTTTTGGGTATGGTTGAAGAGGTGGTATCTTTTGGGGGGGGGGGGGATGGGATGGAGCGTTTTGGTTTTTTGGGGGGTGTGGGGTTAGCTGCACATGTGCATTTCACAATTGGGGGGGGGGGGGGGGGGTTGGGGCGGTGTGGGGGATGGGGGGTTTAGGCTTTTAGGGAGTGAGGTGGGTGGGTTTAGGTTTTTAGGGGGTGAAGGTGGGGTTTTTAGGTTTTTTTTTTGTTTGTGTTGACAATGGTTCTCTGGTTCTCTCCCTAAAGTTGGTTCTCGTATGATCCCTACCCTATATATATATATATATATATATATATATATATATATATATATATATATATATTGATAAAATAAACTTAAATAAAAAAGACACCTTCATTGTGGGCCCACATTTTTTTAACCAAGTGTATAGATTTTGCCACGTGGATTGCCACGTTGGCACTTAACAGAAAAAGTTAACCTTTTAGTTTGGGACCAACAAAATAAAATATATGACAATTGAGACTGTTATCTTACAACTTTCAAGTTGAGACTGTTACCTTTCAACCTCTCAAAATTAGGATTATTAAATTCCATTTCCACATTAATAAATAACATACTTTTTAAATCACAGACAATATTTTTTAACGTTGTATGCAACTATGCAAGATATCACATGACGTATAGTCGTATACCCTTTTATTATATAAAATGAATTAATCAGACACTTTAAATTATATGTATAAATATTTTATTAAATACAAGTAAAATGTATATTTAACCAGAGCTGCCGTCATCGACCTGATTTCGTAGGCAACTTGTTGGCTTTGCTGAATTCTAACTGGCAATGAAAATCGAAAAGTCAATTATTGTTGGTTGATCAACTAAACTTGATAGTTGGACGGCCTAGGAGACAAAAACACTATTTTATTTTTGTTTCGAAGTTGACTAAGAGCATTCACATTCGGTCCACTAAATGTATGTGAGTGTGTCCACCAAATTATATAGGGTGACTGTAAGTGGTTGTGAGTAAAGGAGAGAGAAAATATTTGGTGGAAACACTGTTTCACCCTAAATATGAAAACCTACTGTTCACCCCTATATATATTTTAATATTTTGTGAGAAGAGAGAAAATATAATGATAAAAGTATTATTATTTTAATTAGGAGAGAGAAAAAATTTAGGGGTAAAGTAGTGATTTTTAGTGTAATTTGATGGATGTGATTTGGTGGAGGGGATGAAAATGCTCTAAATGACTAGTGTATTTATTTGGATAAAAATGGGTGTTCTAGTAATGTTTTTTTTTCTTTTTTTTCTATTAATCTTTTTTTGGAATGTGATTTTCTATGTTGTGTCATATTTTATCACAACCCCCAGATGGAGATCCCCTAGCCACTCTACAATGATCAGACTATGTTGTCTTAATCGGGTCCACGCTGACGCGAGAGTGGCCGGCAATCATGTGTAGTTTTTTTTTTTTTGAACGGCAAATTTTTACTCCTTGTGGGACTTGAACCCATGACCTTCTCCTTAGGTGTTACTAGAAGTTTTGCTTCTACCATTAGGCCACCAACCTCAATGGCGGCAATCATGTGTAGTTTATTGGTAAAATTTGAGAGTGTGTAAGCTGTCATTCAAATATATATAGATCTTCGAGGTAATAAAACCGAAGGTGTTATCGTTTTATAGGGATTAAATTCATAACATGAGCTTGCTATATAGAGTATAGACATTAGACCATGTAAGGCCTTAAGCAATTAATTATTTTTTTTTTAAAAGTGAACTTCATTAACGCAAAAAGCAAGTTCTCAGAACGAGAACCGCCAAAAAAGCAATTAATTATTTATGTGTATTTTTAACTGTTACATCATAAATAAGGGATTGATTAATTAAATTCTCTATATAGTGCGATAATAGGCCCCGCAAATACGAGTTATTTGTTTTTCAATCCAGAAAGAAATTTAAAAAGAAAATGGTATAAGTGTAATATTTATAGCTTCTCTTTCATGGCTCTTGATTTTCTTTCTTTCGTTATAAAAAAAAATATATATATGATACTAATTGTACTATGAAATCTAGGACGTTGATCTTGTTTTGATCAACGGTTGGGTGTTAGGCTGTCCAATTTTGACCTTTAACGGCGATATTTTAACGGATCTCCGCTAAAAGTCAAAATTCTTGTAGTGTTTGATTGCTTGTTTATATGTATGTAAATCGTACAAAATTCAATAATTATGAATCGCTTAGTTTGATTGCTCGCTATGTATAGGTAATGATACTAAAATTTCAAAATATATAAACATATTAATTTATTGTTCATATATACGTAGATATTTGTGTATTTGATCCTAACCCTATATATATACATATTTTATTGTCCATGTATGCATATACATAATATACATATGTATATTTTAATA
This sequence comes from Ambrosia x helenae, assembly GCA_030844895.1. Classification (NCBI taxonomy): domain Eukaryota; kingdom Viridiplantae; phylum Streptophyta; class Magnoliopsida; order Asterales; family Asteraceae; genus Ambrosia; species Ambrosia x helenae. Next base: position 89,303,269 of record CM061229.1, read on the forward strand.
ATATATCAAAAAATTCGTTTGATGGTTGCTCGATACATATAATAGAATGTGTACGTAAGTATTACAAATTTAAAAAATATTGTCATTAATAAAATAAAAAAACTAAATTGTTAAAATTTGTTCTACATTTTCTTGCAAAATGTTGGTACTCCGAAAGGAAATGATTTTTAGAAATCGATAAAATCAAATTTTACAATAGCCATTTGTCCCTGGTTAATACCGATTTCTTATCTCGACCCGCAAATGAAACGCTGTTTTTGGAATCATTTACACTTGGAAGTGACTTATTTTTTTTAGAGCGCGATTAGTAGCCGTATTAGGAAAAGAGCAAAAGTGGTGAAGTTGCTGACGACCCGTTTAGCGACTTCTCCCACTTAAAAACAAGCCACTGCCATGTTTGCTCATTGTGGAAGAGAATGTTTCTGAGGTCGCCAAATCAGAGTGAGTCTTCTCCATGAAGCTGCTGAATGATATTGAGGTATCATTGATGTCGCCAAATAAGAGTGAGACTTCTGATGATGTCGCTGTATGGATTTGAGGCTTTTATCATGATAACCCAATACTATTCTAAAACAATCGGTTTCGTTTTATCAATTATAAATTGTTTATTTGATTTTTCATGTTTGTCAACAAAAACAACCATCTTCAAAGCTAGTTACATATACCTGATTCGCTACAAACAAACTATGTGATGACGTGGGTCCTAAAGTCCCCACGTTTAGTCCCTTGTTTAAAAATAAAGCAATGTAAAGTGTTAAAAATGTCTGACTTAATGGAGCTGAGCAACCTACGTAGGGCAGCACAAGGCACCCTAAGCTGCCATACGGTAACGCTATACTGAAAAGTGAACAGTAATTTCATTGGAAAAGTAAAAAGGTATTTTGACTCTTGCTATGGTCAAAAAGTAAAAACAAGACACAACTCCAAGCTGACCTACAAAATAGCAAAAACTAAAAGTATACCAAATGGGCAAATCTTCTCTGCAGGGACTAAGAATGAGAGTCAAACATTACCAGGTATAGTAGGAAGACTACCTTATGAGAGCTCCTAGGTAGAAATCCACTGTCTATACTAGTGGGTTTACCCGCGCGTTGCCGCGGGATCCAAATAAAACCTTACAAAAAAAAAAATTAAAGCATTGTGGGGCGAGAATTTGCAATGGACAACCCGATCGGTTTTGACATATAGTAAAGATGACTCATTAAACCAAGACGCAATGCATGAAAAATACTCACATCAGGTTATAGCCTTGATGGTCAGTGGAGTCGTCAACCAGCTTCTTTGTAAATAATTACAACCTAAATATTAAAATTTGACATATACAAATGTGTTGACAGATCTAAAATATAGATTTATTAATTATTATTCTATTTTCCCCATTCTTGTATAACAAATTTTATTAGTTATTCCTTTTTTTTTCCTTTTACTTTTATACAAACAGATGATGCCTTCTCTAAGCTATTACCATTAAGATGATGAAGAACAAGATAATTGAAGAATATTGATTGAAGAATATTGAATGTTGAATCAGTTACCACTACTAGAAAAAGGCCTTTCCTTGACACTTTTTTTTATGACATACCTCATTTAATGACATGCAAAAGTGCATGTCATAAAAAAATGTCATCTTTGATAAAAAAAAAATGATAATTTCTTGACGTTTTTTTACGCGTGTCATTAATTTTCCGTCATAAATAAAAAAGCATGACGGTTTTGAAATTAGCGTGTCATGATTTTGTGTCATCAAAATTTAAATTCCCTCCACTCTTGTGTGTCAAGAAGTTTGGGATAAAACCCCCCTCTATCTTTCTCTCTCTTCTGGAATCTGGATCATATCCCTCTCTCTCAAAATTAAATTAAGAAAACCAAACCCTAACCGATTCGCTCGATCTTCTCTGTCTGGATCTTCACAAAGCACAGCACCACCTCCGTTGATGAAGAAGGGAACATTCTTCCTCAGCTTCTGATTCAGATGACGGTAACAAGATCTCAGCCATGAAATCCAAGGTTTTTAGTCTCTTTGCTAGGGAAAAACCTGTTCATAAGGTCTTCAGTGGTGGTAAACGTATGGTACCCTTCTTAAACCCTAACCCTTTTATTTTATAAATTTTGTTGTTTGCTGCTGATTCAAGATTTGTGCCCTAATTGATGGATCTTGTTATATTTTGTAAAAATTGTTGCTTTTCTTTGCTCATAATGAAATGGGTATGTGTTGATCTTGTTATATTTTGTAAAAATTGTTGCTTTTCTATTGCAGGGAGGTGATCCTTATGTTGTTACAAAAATTCCACATTGCGTCTTGCTTATCTTGGTCCCTTGCTTTATAAGCAAAAAGCAAGAGAAAGCGCCTTGTGTTCGCCAAGGCTCGTAGGCGCAATATTCTTGCAATATTCTGCAAAATGCCGGGCTGAACAGGTTTGAAACATCCGAAATGTGGTGGGGGTGATTCGGGGTCGGTTCCTGAATAGGTTTGAAACATCCGAAAGAAGGTTGCAAAGATTGTCAGTTGGGTACAAGAATGTGATTGGTGCTAGGAGGGCCTCATGAAGTATGGCAGATTATGAGCTTTTTGTTAGGTATTTTGTGTTTAGTTGTAGTCTTGTTTTCACGGAGTATGGCAGATTATATTTTAGTTATGTGGTTGAGTTGAATGCTTAGCATTATTAGAAGAACTTGCATGTTCACTGAAATGAACTTGATTGCCATTTGTGTGCACTAAACCGTTTAATTCTTTTATTTCAGTTTGCGCAGGGAATGGTAGCTCTATTCAGTTTTGGTGTGATATTTGGACTGGACATGAAGCGTTTAAAGATAAATGTCTGGCGTTGTTCAGGTTGGAGAAGTATAAAAGATGCAAAGTGGCGGAAAGATTTACTCAGGTGGGGGATGGCTGCGACGTTCGCTGGGAGTGGTCTAAAAGCCCGGAAACAGTAGAGGAGATTCAGCAGCTGCAAGCGATTTCAACACTGCTGTTGGAGGTTCGGCTAGATGGTCATAGTGACTCGTGGAAATGGGATAACGATGCTGCAGGTTTTTCTGTGGGGGCTGTTAAAAAACTGTTAACAGTGACAACTGCAGCCGAGGTTTTTAACTTCCCGTGGATCCATTGGGTGCCCCTTAAATGTAACATTTTATCGTGGAGATCGGAATTTAATCGTATTCCAACAAAAGTGGAGCTGGATAAAAGAAGGGTGAATGTAGGCGGCTTGGAATGCAGTTTTTGTGATGAGTCTGCAGAAACAGTGCAGCATTATGTCATCTGTAGTTGTTGAAACATCATAATGAATTAATGATGATATAATAACCCTTTAGTCTAGTATTGCATGTTACAGTGTTTTTTTAAAGAATAGCATATTACTTGAACCACATACTTTTTCATCTTAAGTTGATGCATATTATCCTTATACTATAACGTATATGTTGATTGTTGTGATGTTTGCCAACCATGAAATCTCTGTATTTTAATTGTGTAAAATATTTTTGATATTATGACTCTTTATCCCTTTATCTTTAATACATCTTTTTTCTAATTTTTTGGTTATGTGCATCATTAATGAATAGGGATGAGGAAATAGCAACTGAAATAGCATGGGTTGTCGTGTATCTCTCAGCTCTTTCACCGGTGGCAACTAGCGTGCTTGTGAAGACCGATCTTCTTCAATTACTAGTCGAACGCTTGGTCACGTCAGATAGTTTGCAATTGCTCATTCCGGTAACAAATATAGAACTTTTTGGGAAGTTTTACACTTGATTTTAAGTATAGATTAACGAACTGAGTATGTATTCAGTCTTTTAAAAAAGGGACATAGTTTGTACACCCCAAATTCAACCAGGACATATTAATTATAAATATACATTGTCTTTCACAATAACGACCAATTTTGACACATTATCTTTCACCTATTTTGACGCCTTGTTCATTATGTCATCTGTAACGTTTTTTTTTTCTGCTTTCAGTGGATTCCAGAATTGAAGCATTATGCCCCAGGAGTCCCAATCTTCCTTGTAGGTGCATTGTGTCTTTTACGCGGCCTGTGCGTTTTCGCCAACCTTTTTTTGGGCGGCTTTTGTTATCTATGTGTGCTTTTAGGAGGTTCCTTCTAAATGCAGGCGCTTTTAGGAGGTTCCTTTTTTTGGGCGGCTTTTGTTATCTATATTTGATGACCACGAACTCGCGAACAGGTTGCGCTTTTTTGGTAATGGCGATTCTATCCGCCTTCAGCCAGAAATTGTGCTCTCCCTTTCTCTAATGAATCCCTTTTTTACTATAGAAATCTATTATAGGATACGCCTAAACCAATGGTATCCCATGTTTACGATGACGCATTACATATTTCTTTCAGGGAAAGAATTTCACGGTCAACGGCGTTATCGAAGACATCCAAGCGACCAAGGAATGGCATTAATTTTATTGTTGTCTCAGGTTGGGGGAGGAGCGGATCATTACGGGGATGAGGACATGGATGTCGTACGCGATGAATGGTTAGGCTACGCCGCGACAATTATTTTCAAATGATCGAAACTTGTTTGAAGGCAATATAATGTCGATAAAATATATTTTTGTAAACGTTAAACGTTGTCTCGGTTTAGTTTGTAATTAGATAAATATGGATTATATAATGAAATGATGTTTTTGTTATTAGTTTGCTAATTATTTTGCATATAATAAAATGACAATAAATCCAGGAGGGTAAATATGTAATTTTACAGGAAATTTTTTTTAGATTAAAAAATTATGACACGCAAAGAACGTCATAAAATGTGTCGCTAAAAACTGTCATAAAAACGTGTCATTAAAAAGTGTCATAACGAGTGTCAATAAATGCTGTCATAAATGTGTGTCATAAACAGATGACATGCGAAAATATGTCATGTTAAATTTATGACACCGCCATCCTTGACATTCTTTTTCCTGTCATCAGACCCCTTTCTTGACACGCAATGCATGTCAAGAGAGAGCTTTTTTCTAGTAGTGTACAAACTAATGATTATGACAAACAATTATCATTTTCATAACTATATAACACATAACTTCAACTTTATTAAATATAATAAAGTAAAACCCCATAACTATTAAACCCTTCAAATGATAACTAATTAACACACATTTACTTCTAACATTCAATGTGAAAGAAGTTTCTAACATCAATGCCTTATATTTAACTTCAATGTATACACAAAATATAGATATTCCCTTCTACATGTGATATCTATATGCCAATCTTTCCAGAAAACAGTTGACTATTGAAACTACATTTATAAAAGGGAAAATCGTGAAAATAGCCACTTGACCAAGTGACTTACGAGAAGCCTCATCGGAGACGCCTTAGGTGCTTCGAACTTGGTGACCCGTGGGTAACTGACAAATGCTTCAATTGAAATTGCAATTCCCTGTGCTGATTACTTTAATGTCATATGGCTATATAATACATTTTCCACTTGTGATAACTCTTAGTTCTTTTTAGATGTATGTATAAAGTTCACGTGACGAAGACTTGCTCTACCAAGTTACACGAATATCTAAGTAATTGTAGCTTATGGGCTTGTTGTCTTAAAATTAAAAACTTTTCGATAGCAGCATCAGCATGAACTATACAAGGAAAACATACCATCAAATTTAAAAAAAAAACAATTTAATAAAAAGTGTCTTAACATAAATCAGTTTTGTGTAAAATTTAAGTAGTTCAAGATTACTTTGTCATACCATCTCAAAGATACTCATGAGCTAAATAACCCAATGTGCCAGAAAGCTCAATGGAGATGCAAAGCATGCCACTTACTAATCCATAAAAGAACATCTGCATATACAAAAAAAAAAGCATGAGATATTTAAGGGGAGTCGCGCCAAATTATTTGATGTAATGTGTATCCTAATACTTGTGTTGTACTTACAGATTAACTGCATAAGGTTGGGTGTATCGAGCAGGCTGCAAATGTGAGTGATGTTATGACGGAAATAGCTAAGGCTCAACATGCTTCTAGTTTAATGTAGTGTTAAATGGTTTTTTACACCACCTACTTTCCACTGAGTTTAGAAAAATATGGTTCAATCATAACAGTTTTTCACATTGTTACTAAAAAAGATCAATCCAACAACCAAGCAACTACAAATTACAAAAAACTACAGCTTAAGCATGCATACGAATGAAAAAATTTAAGTGGAATGAATAAACGAAATTAGTTGCCTATTATGATTTATGAATCAAGATTGAAATTTTTATAGTTTCAACATGTAGAAACAAATACTAAAGTTTAGAAAAACTAAGTAATTGGTTAATATTATAAACTATATAAATTATAGAAACTAACCCTGTACCACATCATCATCACAGAACAATCTTATAATCAATTACAAGTAATAAAAATATACATGAATAGTTTTAAAGTATAAAAATAAAACAACATCAACACGAATTTGAAAAACGGATAGTTGATTAAAAGAAAAACTAACCTACAAGAACTTCAAAACTGGCCGTTGAATTCTATGTAGGTCAGTGAGGTTTCTTTCATCATCATATAAATACCACGAATTTGGAACCGCAAATAAACTAAAAACAAACAATACAAAGCCTAAAATAACCACAAAGCATGAAAAATTACCAATAACTTGAGAAAACAATTACCTGTAATACGGCTGATTTGTTATGAGGGTAAGAAATTGGAAGGAGGATCTCTTAATACGGAGGCACACCTTCAGGAATATGATGAGTGGGTAACTGACAAATGCTTCAATTGCAATTGCAAGAACCTTTGAGTTGTCTGAGAAGTAATAAAGAAGTAAAGGAGGGAATTGAAAGAGATGGGTATGCTTAAAGGGCAATGATGGAATAACCGGCTCAATAATAACCGGCGCGCGTTGTCGTTCTAACTCAATAATAACCGGCTCCAACATGTTATATACACAACTGCAAACTTTTGACGTTGCTTAAAATACCAAAACTTTAATTATTTACTTTATATATTTTCAACAGAGATTTTTCTTGTATTTGAATTCAGTACCTTTGTATCACATCAAGATACGACTCTCCACGAGGATATCGATACCTGAGTTTGTCTTTCTTTCTTGACCTTTAAAAAAAAGACTATTGAATGGAAAGGTATAAAATTATATAAAAAAATCGAATATTTCATATTTAACATACTCGTATTCTTCAGGAATGTTCTTCTTTATTTTTTCATACGTCATACCGTCACATACACCAACATTTATCTCATCAAGTGCACGCCATTGTATCTATAACGTAAAGAAAGTACACAAATTTTACAAATGATAAGTGATCAAAGAAGCAATTTATGTGACATGTAAAACTAACCTTGGGAAATCCAACAATTTGATTTGCAGTCAAAATTGTTCGTTGCAATGTGCTTGTCCAAATCTAGGTGCATAAATAAAAAAACAATATAAAACATTGCAAACTTTGTGCAACAAACAAAGAAAATGCAAATAGTAAAATAAGTAATAGTTCTTACATAAGCATTTTTTTGAAGGCAAGATAGTTCATGTAGGCCTTCAATTGAATGTTATAATAGGAGGACTTGAATTTCACAATCAATCTCATTCAATTTGATCCTTAGAGTTACGGAACTTGAAGGGACAAGAGGTTAATGATCTATATTTATGAAGGAAGAAGGCAAACGATTGAAGGGTATGGATGGAAGAAGGAGGGTAGTATTGTAAAAGTCTTTTGATATTGTAAAGGAGGAGGTGGATGAAATGCCTATATTACCCTCTTAAGTGTCTTAATTGTCCCAATTATGCCCACAATACCCTTAAATTTCTTGCTTAAATATGTTGTACATGTTGCTTGTTAAGTTGTACGGAAATGCAAATTACCTTGTTGTACATCACTCCTCCTTTATAATGTATTATAGATTATAGATTATAGATAAGGAGACCCTTAGGTTGTCATTACACACACACACACACACACACTCATTCTTTTCATCCTTATACTCTCTACTTCATTTATACCCACCTCCTAAAGAATACATACTTATTCTCACGCCGGAGTCCAAACGCAGGAGGCCCCCTCCTGCATTAAGGCTAACGGTGTTTGCTTTATTGTGTAGGTCAATCCAGCAACTTAAAGACCCTCTAAACCTACCACCCTCGTAACCTTAAAGATGAAATGTGGGACATGTTTAAACAAGTAAAAATTAATCTTCCTTTACTTGATGCAATAAAACAAGTACCCGTTTATGCTAAATTTTTAAAAGAATTATGTACACAAAAGAGGCAACAAAAGAAGAAAATGCCTATGCGAGTGAATGTTACCGGGCAAGTAAGTGCGGTTTTTAAAACCTAATCCCGGTCATTTTCCTTGTTGTAGCAACACTATGCAAATATAAAACTGTCATTACATTCATAGACTCCGATCCCCAAAACAAGTTGAAGAAAACCTGGAGTCGATATATGAAGAAAACAACTATCGTTATATATATTTGATGCAAGTACAATAACACATCAAAATCATTTCAATTGACTCCACTAAAACCTCCATGGATTCACATCAAACTCAAATATAAAACAATACAACACGCAAAACAAAAATACATCAAAAGAAACTGCTAGAAAAAAAAAAACAAAAAACAAAACAGAAGCAAAGTCAGAAGCGAAGTCCGGTTTACAGGAAATTGGTGTGGTTAGGTGTATATGTTTTCAAGCAATAATCTTCTTAATGTGGAAGATAGAATGCATGAGGCATCAGTATAATCATTTAGACTATCCTTTATTTGCCTAGACATGTTGAATGAAGCCGCTAATCGATTAGGAGACTTTAGCTTGAAACCTTAATATCATTCAACGACTTCAATGGAGAAGCCTCAATCTGATTCAACGACTTCATTGAAGCCTCACTTTGAGTTGGCGACTTCAGAAACATATTCCTTTCCCCAATGACCAGACTTGGTAGCTGGCTTGTTTTCGAGTGGGAGAAGTTGCTGAATGGATTAGCGACTTCACCACTTTTGCTCTTTTCCTGATAGAGCTACTAATTGCGCTCTCAAAAAAAAAAAGTCACTTATTAGTGTAAATGATTCCTGTTTTTGACATTCAAATATTGAATGATATCACTTCATATTTGGAATAGTTCCTTGTACATATACCTTAGTCAACGTTGTAATTAGGTAAATCACAATACATACATGAGTTCATTTGAACTACTTAACATTCTCTACACAATCTAATACTATTCCTAAAATCTACACCATAGTTTAGTATAAACTTAAAAGTTAAAATTCACAACTTCATGAAAAGAGACAACTTACTACACACAGGGCCGGCTCAATCAACTCGGAGGCCTAAAGCGAAATAAAAATTCGGGGCCCTTCTGCAAATTCTTTTTTTTATTTGTAGTTAGTACAGAAGCTACTAAGAATAAACATATATAGCACATAACAATTTATCAACTTGGTGGTTTTCCGAGATGTCAAAAGTATCATAGTTTTAGGTTTATAGAAGCTAAAAACACAACGAAACCATAAATATTTCTTTGTTCAGTATTATATGATATGAAAAAAATATAAAATTTTGAGGTTTCTCATCAAAATCACTTAACCTAGATACGTTACAATTCACAAGTATTATATATTTTAACTGAGTACAAGTTAGTACTCTAATATTTAGTACACTTTAATACGCTTTTTGTTTTCTTTAAAATTGAGAATCATAAATCCTTATCAAATTAAACACACCACCACACAAATGATAATAATGTTTATAGAAGTTTACTAGGCTCTTGCATTTGTCATTCAAACATAAAAGCAAAGCTTTTACTAAAATTATTATAAATTTATATTTATTATCGAGACTGAATATATTGACAAAAGAATATTTTATGTTTGGGTTATTCCAACCCCAATTTACAGAATACAACAAAGAAAGTTAAAAAAAAAATTTAGCTGGGCCATCGACCCTTGGATTCGAACCGGGCTGTTTATGGAAACAACATGCGCCTCTAACCGGTGGACAACAATTGAATACTCATTTTTGTTCAATATAGTTAAATTATATTCCAACTTATACCTATCTTTTGAATTGGGCCCTAAAATTTTGGGGGCCCAAAGCCCTAGCTTGTTTTTACTTGCATTTGGGCCGGCCCTGACTACACACCCTCGTACTGACAAACAAAATACACTTAAATTATTTTTTACGACGAATTTCTTGCTTCATGTGGAGGCAGTACGGTTTTCGAAAGAACGCCGTAACCAAGTCTGATACATTAGCGCGGGCCTGATTAAGACAACGTAGTCTGGAGCAGACCTTGGCTAGGGCTGTCAATTAGGCAGTGTGACATTGGCTCACTCATATAAATGTCACCGTTAAAAAAAGTTATCGAGTAAGCTTTGTAGTCTTTAATGATTTCTTTCATTTGTTTTGGATTATTTGAAGTTAGAAAAGTCTATGAATTCTCGCATATGGGTTTTAAATCATTACATATGTGAAAGATAATAAAAGATTTAGACGTTAAAAAATGATCAAAATCCAACGGTTTATAAACACACCTAATAAACACTCTACCTAAATCCAACTCTTCAAAATTAACCCATCTAGAAATCAAAAAACTTGTACATGTACAATCCAACATTTTTCTCATAAAATAACCAATTAAAAAACCTTTGAAATAGACAATTGCCAATTAACGTATACCCCAAAACTTTGAAAAAACAGATTACTTGCCAACACCAACTCTACCTTCCCTCCTCTACTTAATACCACTATCTTCCTTCACCATCACCACCAACACACAACCAACAATGGTGAACTTAGTAGCCATACAACAACCATTGATCATTAGATTAATGAAAATGGCCGGAGTTCAAACCCATGCAGTCGAAATCGAATCCGGAACCATCATGAACTTCTGGCTCCCTAACGAAACCATCCAAAAACCAAACAAAAAGTCCAAGACCACCACCACCATTCCCCCGAAAGCCGAAAAGCCCGTAGTCGTGTTAATCCACGGCTTCGCGGCTGAGGGGATAGCCACATGGCAATTCCAAATAGGTGCACTTACTAAAAAATACTCGGTCTACGTCCCTGATCTTCTTTTCTTTGGAGGATCAATATCGGATAAGCTGGACCGATCACCGCGGTTTCAAGCCGAGTGTTTGGTTAAAGGTTTGAGGAAACTAGGGGTTAACAAGTGTGTGGTGGTAGGGTTTAGTTATGGCGGGATGGTGGCGTTTAAAATGGCGGAATTGTACCCGGATATGGTCCGGGCAATGGTGATATCCGGGTCGATTCTTGCTATGACGGATTCGATAAGCGAACAGACGCTGAAAGGGTTGGGGTTTTCGTCGTCTTCGGAGCTTTTGTTGCCGGATTCCGTTAAGGGTTTGAAGGCTTTGTTATCGGTTGCTAGTCATAAGAAGCTTTGGTTCCCTGATCGGTTACATAAGGATTATTTGGAGGTTATGTTTAATAATAGGAAGGAGAGAGGTGAGCTTTTGGAGGGTTTGATTGTTAGCAATAAAGATACCATCATTCCAGAGTTTCCTCAGGTATCATAACAGATTTAACGACCCGAGCCGAGCCAAACCGAATGTGAACTCGTTTAAGTTTGAGTTCCACTTGTTTGAGAGCTTAAGCTCGAGCTTAGTTCATTTTAAAAACTATTATTTAGTTATTTTATCTTCATTTGTATATTTCAATTATTTTTTGTCTATATGTATATCATATATTAAATAAAATATATATAGTAGGCTCGTGATCCTAACCAGGCTCGATAATTGTAACTTTGACTCGGACATGTTTATTAAACAAACTTATTTTTAGATTCATGCTTGGTTTGATTTGAGCTTTTAGCGAGATTGTATCAAGTAGCTTATGACGGTTTGACTTGTTTACACCCCTAAAACGGAGTAACAATTTGAAATTATTATTTGTTTCAGAGAATCCATCTTCTTTGGGGTGAGAATGATCAAATATTCAAGATGGAGCTTGCTCAGAACATGAAATGGTATAGTTGCAAATTAATTTTCTGATGTTGGTATCCTTTTTAATGGATTTGGGTTCTGATTCTGATTTTGGATTTGATGTTGTTATAGGCAATTGGGAGAGAATACAAGTGTTGAAGGGATAAGTAAGGCAGGGCATCTTGTTCATATAGAACGACCATGTGTCTACACTAGATGCCTGAAGAAGTTTCTTGCTTCATTACCAGCCGATGAACCTCAAAAATAAGCTCAGTATCATCATCATCATCATCATGTGTCAAATCTATGTTGATTAATTGTTTATTCAAGTGAATTCTATTGTATCATTGTGTGCCTCAATCTATTGTGAAAATAAAGTGAAGGGTTCATTGATTTCTAGATTATTTTCTCATTAAACCACAATTACATTCTACTAAACGTGTTTAAAGGTAGAAACATAAGCTAATGAAGAAACGAGTAAGACTTACCTCAACTGAGGTGTGTTGGGTGTTATACTCGTGGTTGCTGCATGGTATATTCATTTGCCACACTTGTATGAAAGAAGGCGACCGCCTATAAATCACAGTGACTCGTAATAGCAGACACAAAAATGGTGTTCGCCTGGTAGGTTGTAATGGTGTATCATCGATCCTCAACAAAGAAGGGGTGAGCTCTTTTATATAGGACGCAGTGGCGAAGCTTGACCCGAAGGTTCGGGGGGTCGGAAGTCACCGGGGGTTCGGAAGTCACTGGTTTCGGGGGGTCGAAAACCAGTTTCGGGGGGTCGAAACCCTATATTTTCAAAATTTTCTATACGGATACTATATAATCGGAACTTCTGCGCGAAAATCCGAGGGGGGGGGGTCGGCCGCCCCTCCCCGCCCCTACAAACCTTCGCCACTGATAGGACGTACACGGGCTGGACATCATTAACACATAACCATGACGATGGGCCTGGGCCTTGCCTCTGTTACAAACCAAAATGATGGGGCTTTTATAAATGGTTGATCAAGGAGTAAAACGGCATAAGATACAAATACTTACAACGTCGAATTCGGCTCGAAATGAAGAAGAACAGGCCGAACCTTTTTAGTCGATTTAGGAGCTTCTAGATCGTGTTTTGGTGATTTTTTTTGTGGGTTTGAGAAGTGTAAACGTGCAGAAATGAGATGGCAAGATCAATTTATACGTTGGTCGATCGAAACAGGCGTTTAAAAGTGTTTTAAATGTTTCGGTCGTTACACGATAATAACCAAATTAAAGCTCGAGTTTTAGGGTGTTTATGATCGTTATTATGATGGGAAATACATTACAATGCCTGGAGAAACACTTGGAAATAATTTATACGAAATAATACACATTAAAATTGGTTACGAGAGTCGCCGGAATAAGTCGCCGGCGGCGACTTTCTTGGCTGGATCACGAACAGGAACATAAAGGTGGGAAGGACTTTTAAAACTTGTGATAATTGGCAGAAATAGTCCCTCTATAAATAACTAGGTTTGTTTTTAAGGTTTTTCAGTTAGTTTTTCCTTTATAAAAACTAACCAAGTTAACCAACTTAACAAAAATTGTTTTTAAAACTGTATTAAAACTTGAAAATTTTATAATATCCCTTCCGAATAACGATTAAAACGTAGAAACGGTCCATAATAAATGTAAATGATAAATTTTAAGTTTGCTCTTAAATTAAATTTGAATACGACAAAAATTACAGAGACTAAAATAGAAATATTTGAAGGATTATTATTGACAATTTGATGAAAGACGAGGGTGACGGATGTCACAGATTTCCAGCTGAAGTTTGGATGATTCCTCCAACTTGGGTTGTAACAATTTCCATAAGAGTTGCTTGACCTGCGGTTCTGACCACCTACAAAATGTATTTGCTCCTCCTGGTGAATCAAAGGGCATTCAGAAGTAGCATGCCTTCCCCTACACATCTCACACTTTTCAAATTTTAATTTCAATTCTTTCACTTCCTTAGTCAGTGCACCTAAAGCAGCAGCCACACTAGTGTCCAATGCGACCTGGTGAACACCTCGAGCTAGTGAGGTGGTACTAGGTGCAGGAATAGAATTCATGAGTAAAGCTCGCTACTCATGGTCTGTCTGGGCAAAACTTTTAAATAATTCACTGCATTCGGCCGCAGTTTTCTTACCCATCATGTGGCCGCCTGCAGAAGTATCAAAACGATTCTTTGCCTCATAGGTTAAGCCATTGAAGAATTTCTCTACAAGGTTCGAATCAGTCAGACCATGTTGGGAGCACCTGCTAAGCTGGTTTTGAAAACGCTCCCATGTAAGATAATAAGGCTCATTAGGTTCCATCCGGAACAAATGGATCTGATCGCGAAGACGGGAGGCCTTGCTAGGGGAAAGTACTCATTTAGAAAAGCTTCTTTAAGGGCATCCCAAGTGGTAAAAGTGTCAGTAGGGTGAGAGTCGAGCCTAGTGGCAGCTCGTCCAGCAAGGGAAAATGGGAATAAATGGAGGAATTTAGCATCATCTGTGGCCCCCTATAGTTTAAAAGTAGCTAGGATGCGAGTCAGGCGGGCAACGTGAGCCGGGGCATCCTCATGTAATGGGACTGGGTAATGGGGACGGTTAGGTGGTGGGCTGGGTGGTCTAGATGTAGTGGGACTAAGTAATGGGGAAGACGAACTAGAAGAACTAGAGCTAGAAGAACTTACCTCTTCAAGCTTAACTCCAGCAGCTGACTTGCTCCTCGAATGAGTAACAGGCATAAAACTGCAGAGTAGAACACAAAAAAACGAAGAGATAAGCAGATAAGAGAAAAAAAAATAAGAAAAACAGAAAAGACTCAAAATAAAAAAATAAAATAAAAATAAAATAACAAATAGCACAGATATTTTAGTTAAGTTCAATCGAAGCTAATTAACGCAATCGCCAAGAGTCCACGGTAACGGCACCAAAAACTTGATGTGCTAAAAGTAGTTTAATAAAAACAACTAAATTAAACCTAAAACTAGACACCTAGTAATACTCTAGACTCTTTAAAACTAAACTACTGTCCGGCAAGTGAACCTATAAACTCTAGTAAAGCTAAAGCAAGTCCATATATCAAACCCACGAGACTCTAATGGAAAACGGTAACTAGACTCGAAAACTTATCTAAAACTCAAATAAAATGATTTATTATTTTAAAGGGGGGGGGGGGTTACTGAAAAATAAATTGCAATAAAATAAAGATTAACCAAGACTAACTAAACTGAATAAAAAACGAGAACTTAGCTGAGCTGAATTCAGATGATGACAAGACACTACCTAGACTAGACTCCTAACTATGCCTGATAAGCTTCTATGGTTATGGAACTGATTTGGAACCGGGATCTTAAAATACTAAACATCAAGAATAAACTAGACACCCTCGACCTTTCTCAAGGGGAAACCCTAGAATATTGTTGTGCTGTTAAACTACCGGTTGGAGTACAAACCCTGACAGGTTATCTTTAACTCTTATGATTGAGTACCCGCTAGACAATCTACCTCACAACGCGAAAGCCTCACTACACTAGGTGTAAGGGGTAATTATTGAAACCTAGATCTAACTTGATATGCATGAGTTGAAAGGGAAACTAGGCATATCTTCTTACAAAGCCTCTAACCTAGCAATTTAACAACCTAGACATACCAACAAGTCCTCATCTAACAGCTATTGAACTTGGAAGAATACCTAAAATCTTCTAACCACCAAATATCACTCATATGGTAAACTCACGACTATTGATCATAAACTAGTTGCTACACAAAGTCTGCAACCTAACTAGCACTCATACATGAAATACATTCACAAAATTTCAAGTGGAGTGAATAAGTGACAATAAAAAATAATAGATACGCACATACACCAGATCTAGAGAAATCAAAATCTTTACTAAATTATAAATCCAAAACAAGTTCCAAAAACCATAGAAAACGCAGATCAAAACATATTTATTTGTCTTAGACTAGGTAGCTATAAGAGTTTTAGCCACAAAACATCATCAAAACAGAAATCAAAAGGTTCATAATATCAATCAACATGAGTTTGAATGAGAAAAACTAAGAAACGATTACACCGAATGATAAACACCCGAGGAAGTCGATCCTCTAGCTTCAAATCTTGACCCTTGCCCTTTCCTTGCCTTGGAATCACCTTGAGCAACTCATCTTTCGTCTAAAAGTGCATAATGAAGCATAATATGATGATTAGGGTTTTTAAATTTGACTTGGGCTTGAAAAAAAACACAATTTTGGGCTTTCTGATGGCCTTCATGTTATGCGACGGGATGGTGGGTAAGTGGTCGCGTGACATGAAACACCCAAAAACTGACGAGGGCATATAAGGGTAATTAGCTCAACTTGGTAGGGGTAGAAGGGAGTTTTTGCTGAATCTGGAGATCTTTGTGTCATGCGCCGGGATTTAAGAAAGCTGGTCGCGTGACACGACGGGGTGATTTTTGCAAAATTATTTATTTTTATCTTCTCTTTTCACTTGTGACTCATCCGGGATCTCGTAAAGCACCGTTTACGCATAAATTTGCCTCTTTTGCCATCCGAATTCCTGTGGCACATAAAATACTAAATAGAAACTGAAAATATATATACACGACACACACTGACTCGACAACGACGTAAAATATGTACAAATAACCGATGTATTTTGCAATACACCATGGGACCATATCCCTTAAGTTAATAACAATGGTAAGAACCATTTTACTCGTGTTATATTCTAGTATGTTAAAGAATTGGTATGAATTAGTAGTCGTATACATTAACTAACACATATAAAACGAGTACCGAATACTATATGATAGACAGAAAACTTAAAGCGTACCACATGTTACATTGTTTAAAACTTGGTCGGGTATGTTCATGGTCGGGTATGTTTACAACTTGGCCGGGTAAATTATATATATAAAAAAGGCTTGAAGCAGGTGGGGATAAAAGATAGAAACAAACACGTTACCATATTTGTTCAATCACCATTTCCCTGTTTTAGAGCCACAATGCGTATATTGAAATTGCGGGTTCGAAGCCTGAAATACTTCATTGCCATTTCTCCCTCTTATTTTCTAGCATCAGAGCTGGCTTTTGGGTGGCAAGCCGCATCCGGTCCGAGGCCTGATTTTTCAGGGCCAATATATATGTGTGTGTTTAAAAATATAAAAATAAAAAATATATCGAGCCTCTTTAAAATTTATAAAATTTAAAAATTATTGGGTGTTTATCTATATCTATACTTCTATATCTATACTATCTATACTACTATATAATAGGTTCTGGATGGCAAGATAGTAATTTTCATTTAATTTTAAGACACATAAAAACATTGTTTTTGCATTTGGTACAAGTGTTAATGCATAAATAATTTCTCATTTACAATATCGTCCCTCTACATTTTAGCATTTAATAATATAGTGTAATAAATGACAAACAATAATATAGTGTTATTATATCTAGCATTTATATTTATAATGCAATAGTATTTTATAAAAGCTTGTAAAAAACTTATTAACTTATACTAAGAATAATACATAAAAATTTGACTAACATATTCAAACTCAAATAAAAGAAATAGGCATCGTCCCATTCGTGAATGACTGGGTTATTAGGAAAACCAAAATAATTGTCAAACAAGAATACATGATGACTTTTAGTTTAAAAGTACAACAATTAAATAACTTATTAACTTATACTAAAAATAATACATAAAAATTTGACTAACATATTCAAACTCAAATAAAAGAGATATGCATCGTCCCATTCGTGACTGATTCGGTCATTAGCAAAATCAAAATAATTGTCAAACAAGAATACATGATGACTTTTAGTTTAACAGTTATTGTATATGTAATAAAAGTTTACGGTTAAAATTTACAATCTGAAAAATGTTGTGTTAATCAAGAGAAACATTATGGCTATTGTGTTAATCAAGAGAAACCTCATGGTTTCTTTGATCAAATGTCATGGTTTCTTTGATCCATGTATACAACACAAACTTCTCCTTCACACCTATGGGTGTCTCATTAGATGAAACAATCGCCAAGATGAGAAATGGCATATATACGTTCGGAGCATATTCGGGAATATACTACAAAATCGACCAGTTAGTACTATGGGATGGCAAAACCATCCCACACGCCATTCTTTATTTTTTATGGCTTCATTTAGAGTATCTAGCTACTTTTTTTTTCAGAGACTGAAATCTTCGTCTGATTCAAGTTTTCAGTATTCTCCCGCATCAATTTTTATTTTTTATTCGTGCTTTCAATATCAAAGCACTTCCACCAATGTAATTGTCACACAAGAATACATGATGACTTTTAGTTTAAAATTATTATATATGTAATAAAAGTTTACGGGTGCAGCCCCGCCGCAACGCGTAGGTTCCTGCTAGTATTATTATTATACTATATAATACATTCTAGATGGTCAAAAGGGTAAAATCACCTCTATTTTAAGATGGGAGTCCAAAGGTCTCTTTACAAATCTCTAACTTTTACCTCATTTCTTCCCTTTATGCCCCTCATGTACAACTTTTAATGATAATAGTACATATCTCTAATACACACACTTGTGAATTGTCACACCACGACAACGGCGGAAACACGTGGCGTGGGCGAGAAAGAGAAATGTTTCATAGCCAAGATTAAACAAACACATAATTTAGAAAATAAGCATTCATTAGGCGGCGGAAAGTATTTTGTTTAGGTACATGTCCCAAAATGTAGTTTTTAACAAAATAAGGATTTTCAACTATTTCCCAATCCCATAGGAAATATTAGTAAATCCCTAACAAAAGTCTGTCTCGTCTTTATTTCGCCCGCCCTAGCCATTGCACGCCTTCACACTCTTAGTTACCTTAAAGATATGTTAGGGAAAACGTCAATATATAAATATATTGGTGAGTTTCACAGGTTTTGACACACAAATAAATTAACATTCATTTGTAAATAAGTGCGCATAACGAAATAAGAAATGTGCTACATATAACATTAGGGTAGCTAGTCCTAATATCGATGAATTCTGTAACATTACGCATTTAAACTTGTACGTTACACGATCGTTATTAATAAAACGTCAAGTTCTATCATTTGTATTCTCAATTAATTATTTTGTCGCATGATTGGAACCCTAATACATTATATATATATATATATATTATATATGTAGTAGTGTGTAAAAAATAAAACAAAAATAAACGCTTGGGCCGGGAATCGAACCCGCGCCCAAGCCGGCCCAACTAAACACAACACTTAACCAACTGGGCTAGCCATCAACTTGGAATAAATCCGGACACATATTAATCTTATACTTGATTTCAAAACCTCACAGTTGACTATGGAAAGTCAACTGTGGACGCGTATGTATGATCAATCACAATTAACTTGTGATTGATCCATATATGGCAACGATACCTGTATTCCGGCCTTGTATGACCTGTATACACGTCAATTAACAATCAATCATTGACCAATTTGGATCCTATACGCGTATAGACTTTAATGATTAGTCAAACCTTCCAATTAACCCAACCATCGACCCACACTATAAATTGGACATCTACGAATCATTACAACTCGCTCATACTCTCTTCTCAAACCTCAATCTTCTTCCAATCACACTGAAAATTATCATTCTAATCGCTGTTTGACTTTTGGCTTTGACCGGGCAATCGAACACAAATCAACACTGTGAGTTTAATTTTTTGTGTGGGTTATGTTCATCGGCAATCACACATCAATAGCCCTATGATTAATTAGGCTATTGATGTGTGAATTGATCAATTGTAGAAGCTAGGGTTCGTGCTTTGTGATTTGGGGATAAACTCAGTTTTACATCGTGTATATTATTATTGTTAAACGGAGTTCATCACAACCACTGGCCTAGGCCAAGTGGTTGTGACTGAGGTGCATAACCAAAGGCACCCGGGTTCGAGTCCCGGCTGTGGCCTTCCTTTCTTTTCTTTTTTTCATTTTTAAAACAACAAATCATTATTATATATATTATACATTTAAAACTTATAAATTTGTTTTTAAATATTAAAACTATTTTATAAATTCTAAAAAAATTATATTTATTAAATCTGAGTTAAAAGTTTATTTACAATTTTTATTTTTCTAAAATTCATTTATTTAATATTTATAATAATTAAATCAATTTTATACTATTATATTTATAAAAATCCATTAAAATATCAAAACAATTTTATTAAATTCTACAAAAATTATTCTGAGTTTGTATAGAGTTAAACTTTACTGAAATAATTTTTAATTCAGAAAAATCATTTATTTTATATTTTTAATCAATTTTTGTTAGATTTAATCATAATTAAATCATAATAAATTCAATTTTCATTATTTTTGCACCAAAATTTTATACAATTTATTTTTAAATATTTAGAACAGAAATATGATTTTTAAGATAGAAATTCTTTAATTTTAGTATTTTTGAATATTAAAGTTAAATATTGGCAATTTGTAATAAATAGATTTAAAAATCTATTTTAAAAGAAATAATTTTATAAAAATTATTTTTATACTTCAAACACATTATTGTGAACATTCTAAATTCAAATTTTATAAAAAGACTTTCTTTTATTTAATTATCAAATTTCTCTTTATTTAATTAACATTTTATTTTAAATTCAACAATTGGATATCCCCAAATCGAAACCCTAGGATACACTTATAAACTAATTAGACTTAGACTTATTTATTACCTTATTATAGGGTGATATTTGGCATTATTTGGGCAACACTATTATTTCATCTTTTCAAGAAGTTTAACATTTGCTAAGGTGAGTTTTACATAGTCCCTTTTATTTATCACCATTTTTGGGGTGAAACATGTCATAACATCATTATTGCAATTCAATCATCAATGTGTCTATGTGTTTTCTATGTTGCATTATGTCTTGAGCATGATTAGAGTAAGCACCATTCTAGCATAATCATTAACTTCGTACAAGCCGACGGTATACATTGATAGATCTATTGGACTGACAATCCCACCCGGATACGTGCCTCCTACAAAGGTAGCGTGGGTGTTTGTTATCGCATAACATATTCAAGTGAACCATGAGCGTATGGTATGTATCATATTATAACAGTCATCAGGGTTGATTATGCACTCGATTTATTTCTAGTATGTTCTCACATATGGGCTAGATTGACATGACACATGAATTGCACAACATTTCTATTCTATTATCAAAAACCTATGTAATTCTCACCAACTTTTGTTGACCCAAAATATTTTCAAAATTAACATGTTTCAGGTAACAATGAAGCTGAGGCTTGAGTTAGCATGAGGATTTAACATGAAGTTTTATTTTAAGCTATTGAAGTTTTGTTATTTGATATTATGTATTGAATTCCTAGACATCATTTTATATTTGGATTTTATGTTTGAATAAATTATTTAAAATTTAAATTATACCATGTGCTACTGAAACAATCATCAATACGTGGCACCCCGATGTTTTCGCCATCGGTTGGGGTGTTACAAATTCCCCATGAGCCCATAACCAAAACCAGACTATTTCACATTGCCCCGCAAGTTGTTTACATGGTAACAACTAATTTAGAATATCGTCGCACCCCGTGGTCCTTCCGTGTTGATCGTTAATCAACCAGGGTGGGTCTCGTCAAGAACCAATAGTACTATTCCCATATTCTATGGCTGCATCACATTGTATAAATGGTTACGGTTAACTGCGGAGACTTCACGTCCCATGTGACTTTACCGTTACCCATGTGCCCATCTTATGTACCATTTCATACTTTCACATGTTACCGCACATATAATACTTTCTTACTTACATATCTTTCCCCCAAGTTTAAAACATTAAAATAGTAATGGGCCGTGAAAACTCACCTCAAGTGTGTCACGAAATCAGAAAACAGTCTTTGCCAAGTCCAATGTGAGACTATCTACACGTGTCCTAATTTAATAAGGCACTGGTCTCAGAGTGCGTGTCTTACTGGCAAGTTGTCTTTCCCCAACTCCCGACACCACGTTTACATATTCGGTTTAATTAGGAATATACCCTAGTCTTAGGTCCGTTGGTGATGATTTATCCCGTTACAAGTTTCACATAATCTCATAATATAACCGTTGGTATTTATTACCAAGTTAGTTGGTTTCGTCATCGCGAACCCCGATCCTTGCCCGTTTTCCTTACACGTCATGATCTTTAAACATATTTATCAATATGTATTTACTAACTTGTATTAATATTTCATTATATCTTCGGACTCGACTCATTTTTATTATATATTTATTTCCCCATAAAAATAAATATACAAAGATCTTGTCGAACGAGATTCATTTTATGTTAAGTATTTATTTTTCATATAAGTATACATATACTTATAATAACATACTTAACTTATTTTATTTCTTACAAATCCTCCCATTTTACTTTCAACACTTAGGAAAGTGTTTATGTATATTTTTTACCCTTTATCCTCCTTACATATACTTTGTTCACAAAATATATACTTATTTTCTTACTTGGAATAATTAGTCCGTAATCGCCGCAATAATGTATACTCGTATCTTGTAGGAGGTTATACTTGTATACTTATCCGTCTGATTTACTTTTTGTCCGATTTATACCTTGTTCGTTTTACACTTTGTTCATTTTACACTTTGTCCGATAGCTCGCCGCATTAACATACGTCCGCTTCCCCGATTTCTTAACTTATATATATATATATATATATATATATATATATATATATAGTTGGAAATCATACTTCTTGCCGGTTTACGCATTTTCATACTTTCGAAAATATATAAATATATTTATTGAAGATATATTAACTTGGATGTTTTATTCCTAAAAATTCTTACAACACTTTTACATCCCCATAAATGTAAAAATGCTCATTTTTATATAAAACATCTCAAGTTACTTAAATTACCATTTTTCTTTCAAAAAAATGTTAGTGTTTATATTTTCCAACACTTATAGTAAATTTATATTTTTATAAGATTCTTTTTAATAAAAATATCATCCTTACAAAATAAAATATTTGTGTATGTTTTCTTACTTTTACAAAAGCAACCCTTTTAGAATCTAACTTTTCATTCTTAACCTTTTACTTTTCAAAGTTACATTTTTCAACATAAAGTTTCCAAAATCACATTTTACACCCATGGACTTTCCAAAGTTACTTTTCAAACCTCTAACTTTACAAAAGTTACATATTATTCCCAAGACTTATAAAAATGGCAATTTCTACTAAAACTAGTAAACTTTAACATGTCCAAATTTACAATAAGTGTTCTTTTCACCATCCAACACTTTTATTAGTCTCATATAGTCATTTTAAGTCTACTAACATGTTTGATTTAAGTCTTGGAGTCCATTTGTTCATACTTGTATTTTTAAAGTCTTCAACTTCATTTTTGTGATTTTAGCTTCTTTACATTTTGTTACACATATTTCATGTTCAAATGGTTCCATTAGTCATAATATGATGATCAAAATCATTTTTAGGTGTATTAGGTGTTACTTTATGTTTTTCATCCAAAACAACTTCTAAAAAAAAAAAAAAATACTAGAACATACAATATTTTTGTAACAAAATAACATCACCAACCATCCTAAAACTCATCTTTATGACCATCTTTGTAAACATTTCATTTCATTTTTAGAAAACACACAAAACCTCGTTTAAAAACTTTGGTTAAAAGCACCCTAAAAACAACTTGCAAGTTAAGCATATAAATAAATAAACTTGAACAAGATAAGTTTTAAGAAACTTACTACTAGCACAAGGCTAGGGAAGTCACAAAAACACTTTATTATGAAAGGGTTATGTGTGTTCTTCCAAGGGTAAGCTCCTAGCTTGATAACACACTTGATTTAGGGTAGAAAATTAAGTGATTTTAAGTGTTTGAAATTGAAAAACAAAAATGGTTGTGAAAAGTGTGTGTGTGCCGTAAGTTGAGTAATGGGATGAGTTTGCCTTTTGTTTTGAAGTTTATGGAAGAAGCTTGATTATTATAAGGCTAATTTACATGTGATAAAACACTATATAATAATATCTTTTAAGCATGCTTCAACATCATAATTACATACACTTACAACCAACATTTAGGAGGCTTTGGTGGGAGGTTAAAAAATTTCACTTTGTATAGGGCATTTTTTGACACTTGGCATGTGGTCCCATTAAGGTAATCAAATTAGGTTAGGGGTGTAGTGGTAAGGTGAAAATTTTCACCTTGAATGACATTATACATGACATCATTTTTATATTATTTTTTATTTAATATGACTTTCAAAATAAAAACAATAATATTTCATACAAGTTTTTCATTCAACTAAAAAAAATACAATACCATACTTGAAATTAAAAAAAACATAGTAAAAAACACACACACGAACGAAACTTGAAAAAAATTACGACATAATCTAAAGCATGTTGAGAAGTTGAGAGAAACCCATTGTACCCATCATGTTCGGGTCGAAGTCATTTGGGTTGAAGATTGGTAAAGGTTGCGTTGTGTTTGGTCGAACGGCGTTTGGGTTAGTGGGTCGAGATGGAACACCGAACGGGGTGCGAAATGGATTCATTTTGGGTGAACGTAGAAAGAAAATGTTTAAATTATAAAGAGTGTTTTTATAAAAATAAAGAGAGAAGGTGTAAAAAATTGGTGGATAAAGAGGGTTTAAATAATAAAATTGAAATTAAATTTTTTTTATTCAATGGTAACATTCAACGGCTAGTGAATTGTGATTGGTCCAAACAATTTAAAAAACACCGTGGAATTTTTGGCCTTGCCCAAAAAACGCCCTCAATAACTTAAGGGGGGGGGGGTGTACACATAACGAGGGGGCGTTTTTTCCCCTAAAACGCCCAAATCCTTGGCCGACTACGCATGGTCTTATATTACAAGACTCACACACCATATACACCACACACACACTTAATAGAAAGCAGAACCAAGAGAGAGAATGACGTAGAGAGAGAAAGGGACGCGGAGAGAGAGAGAGAGAGAGAGAGAGAAGATGGAGGTGGCATCTGTCCGTTCCTTTAGAAGCCACGCCGGAGCATCACCGTGTGTGGCGGCGCGTCTCTTCCTTCAAAGCATGTGAAGCCCTTCAACACCCGGAACAGAGGAGGACGAATCAGATGGAGGCAACGGCTTAGCCACTCAAACAGAGGAGAGGTCTGGTTCCTTATCACAATAGGAGACGACGACGGTGGTAAACCATGGTCAACGGTGGTTATAGATGGCAGAGGGTTTCAGCAAAGCTTGAGAAGATCGTGTGTTAACCTATCGAGTTGGAAACGGGACAAGGGGTCGGGTCGGACGGTCAACGGAGCAGCCAACAGTCAGCAAGTCAACCCAGTCAAAGCTAGTCAACGAGAACTAAGACCTAATGTGAGGTATAATCGAACTAACTAACTAATTATGAACATTTATATTTGTACTAGCTTTTATCCCGGGAGTGTCCCGGGGTTGAAAAATATAACCATTCTAATAATACTAATACTAATAGTAATAATTATTACTCTTGTAATTAAATAAATAAAAAAAATAACCTTGCTATAAGGTGACACCATGTGTTGCAGTGTTGCGCGATTCTTTCTCCTAACTTCTCTTGATGAAGTATACTTATCCATCTTTAGAAGAGTAAAATTTCAATGATAGCATGGCGATTAGGCTAAATTTCAACATTGTATATAAGAACCTGGTTTAAAAGAAAAAACATGATTAATGAATAACCTGAACACTTTGTACTTTTTTTCCTGTATGAACGAAACCCCATAAAAAATAGTCGTTTTTTTCTCCGTTTTTTATATAGCACTATGGTACTCGTTGGAAAGATAATAAAACGCTCGTTAATTTGGTGTAATTTTTTTTCTTTAAAAAATCTCGTATATAAAAGAGATTAACGTTTAAAAATTATGGGAGGAAACATTAGAGAGAAAAATCTAACTTTGTTTTTAAATTTTTAAAGAGATTAGGGTTAGATAAGTGTAGGAGAATGGATGAAAACAAAATAAAAAAAATAAATTAAAAACTATCACCTCAACGTGCCACGTGACAAATTCAAATGAGAGTTGAGGCCTCAATTGAATGACACCTTATCAATATTCAATTCTTTTATTATAAGTTATAGATTATAGATTATAGATACGTACCGCGTGTGGACTCGACGAGTTTGGTGAACGAACTAAACATACTAATAATGGATTATATTAGGTTAATATTATATGTTAGCGTGAACACTTAAACCTAGGACTTGAACATGATATTTGTGACACAAGATTGGATATGATTATAACCGTTATGTATTGAGTAAAAATGAACATGAATTGGAGCGGATGTTACCTCGACACCTTGGACATTAAGACCTGAGATTTGAACTCTACACTTGGATATGAATGTGGAACATAAGATTGGAACCAATACTTACCCATTAGCAAATAGTATATGCCTAAAACCTTGGATTAGAGATGTAAACTTGGAAAATTGAGAGTAGGACATGGAATTGATTAAACCAGCGTTTACTAAGGTATATTATATATGAACATATAAATAAGAACTAAATAATAATGGTGATGTTTAGACACCAAGACATAAGTATACATTTGAAACATAGAACTTTAGGATGGAGAAACCAGCATATAATATTATTTAATAAAACATGGTGAACCTTGGATGGCTTGGATTAACGGGAATGCTAGATGATGGACAAAGTAACTTAAGGTTTAGACTTGACGTTTAGAATGTTAAACCACTGAGAACCAAGAGACACGGCTTAGGAAATAATAAACGCTACACACCTTTTGATAATATAAACTAGTAAAACTCACCCGCGCGTTGCGGCGGGAATTCGGTTAGCATCAAAGTACGGTTCGTGACGTTATTGATACGATATAGGCACTTGATCTTGTGAAAATCTAGAAAATAAAAATGCTAAATACAAAGTATAATGATACTTTCACAAAAAAATAACGATTTATATTGTTCGTTTTCGTGGTGAATACAGCTCCATAAACCACTATGTAAGATTGGTTATTCTATTGACACATGACACCGCACGCTAAAGCGTGTAAAACGATTCGTGTTCAAAAAAATTAAAGTTGGTTTTCTACATCATGCCGGTGTGACACTGACACCATGTTACTAATAAAAACTATAAATATGGTAAATGAATAACAAATGTCAACAATTTTTTTTTAAATAAACCAAGAATTATTAATTGCTTTAGTAGGCAAAGTTTCAACATTTAAACCTTTATATGAAACGTCTATTGTAATCCTATAACAAACCTAAAAAAATGGTCAAAAGGAAAAAAAAAAAGGGAAAATGACAAAAATAGCCTGTTGACCGGACGTTTTGCATAAATAGCCCTCTCCACCGTTTTTGGAGAGACGGGACACGGCTCCCAACGAGCCTGAACCGTCTCCGAGACCGTTTGGTTTTAGAGCCAATTGCCAACCAACACGTGGCGTTTCTGATCCCGAGGCTGTACCGTCCCTCTCCAGACGGGTCAGAACTCTCTTCCAGACGGTTCATGTTTCCCATGCCGGCTGCCCCTTCGGTTCAACCGTCTCAAAAGACGGTTCACCTTTCCCCATGCCGGCTGCCCCTTCGGTTCAACCGTCTCAAAAGACGGGTCACATTTCCCGTACCGGCTCGCCTACGGTTCAACCGTCTCTCAAGACGGTTCATATTTCCCAACTCCGGTGAGTTCCGATGACCGGGCGACGCTTCGGTTGTCCAGCTCAGCCCTATAAATACCGTTCTCCCGTCCCATTCCCGTCACCCCAACACCGTCTAAACACTATCCACCACTGTCCAACACCGTCTAAACACTATCCACCACCCCACCACCACTGTCCAACACCGTCTAATTCATCCAAAAATGGCACCGCAAAGATGGACCGAAGAACAGGAAATTGCCCTGATTGCAGCATGGCGTCATGTTGAAGAAAGCACCCACCAAACCAACAAATGGTTCCGAATATTGCACGAATACAATCGGCTCGTTGGAGGGTCAGACCGAACAACCGAGTCCCTTAGCCGGAAGTTGACCGATTTGACCACGAAGTGTCAAATCTTCAACGGGTACCACAACCGGACACTTCAGGACGTACCCTCTAACTTTCCCGAAGACGTGGCAATTAGACACAGTCAAAGACAACATAAAAACAGGGAGCGCAAAGAATTTAAACACGTGTCTGCCTGGCAAATGATGAGGGATCGTCTTAATTAATTTGTAGTTTATTAAACTTTTGTAGTAATCTAAGTTTTTTTATTAATGCAATGAATGTTTATATTTTTATTAATGCGATGAATGTTTAAATTTTGTTTTTTATATTAAAGTAAATATTTCATTAAACAAACTATACTATTACAATCACAAATAAACAAACTATACTATTACAACAACAATAAAAAACTACACTATTACAATAAACTTCCTAAATTTACTTCCAGAACTAAGAACTTAGTTTGAAGTAATCGTAGTGTCTAACCAACTATTGAAGACTACATCCTAGTGTTAGATGTTTTGTCCTCCACAGCGGTGGTAGTAGCAGTGGTCTACATAGACGTTGTTTCGAATGGTGTATGTGCTCTACACAGACAAGTCCGAGACGTTTCCTCGTTTTATGTAACAATAGTTCTCAGTGAGCACACGTCGAAAATCGAGACATAAATTCGGAAAGAGAACGAACTTGCCTCAAATGTAGACCACCACATCATCGATCCATTCTACACGGGTTAAACCACGCGCAGATGGAACAACAATCCAAGTAGCCGTACGCAGATGAAACAACAATCCAAGTAATCGGACAATACTTTCGTAAGCCGGTAGGCTTCGGCTGGGAAAGTAAAAAACGTCATTGGTTTGGAAGATGAAAGCTTTGAGGAGAGCGGTGGGTGCAAATTTCGTTAAGTGAATTGGGGTATTTATATACACTCGTGAGACGGTTCAGACGGTTCAGACGGTAGCACAAAACGGCTTAAGACGACTTGGGAAATGTGACCCGTCTTTTAAGACGGTTGAACAGCCGGCATGGGGAAAGGTGAACCGTCTTTTGAGACGGTTGAACCGAAGGGGCAGCCGGCATGGGGAAACGTGAACCGTCTGGGAAAGAGTTCTGACCCGTCTGGAGAGAGACGGTACAGCCTCGGGATCAGAGACGCCACGTGTTGGTTGACAATTGGCTCTAAAACCAAACCGTCTCGGAGACGGTTCAGGCTCGTTGGGAGCCATGTCCCGTCTCTCCAAAGACGGTGGAGAGGGCTATTTATGCAAAACGTCCGGTCAACGGGCTATTTTGACCATTTTCCCAAAAAAAAAACAATAACAAAGATGAATCCAACCTGCAACCATAGCAGAGCATTCAATAGCACCCTTGGATGCTGTTGAATTAAAACATTATAGTTTAAGATATTTTAAAATTTAACCATCTTATAGCTCCTCTCACATTCACAAACAAAAGGAAACCAACTAAATTTTCTTTGCAACAAAAAAAAAAAAAAAAAAAAAAAAGAACACCTCAAAGATGGCTCAGATTCCCGAAATAATAGATAGCTGCAGGGGGTTACCATCTATGCCTTTGCTTCACCATCATTTTTTTGTATTAATTTCAGATTCAGCACTGCTGTTGACAAAGCCAGAAGACATCAATTAAAAGGAAGCAACATGATGGTAGACACCAAAACATAGAAACACAATCAAATCACCAGACCACCAAAAAGACTAACCAAATTAACTTCTCTACCACAATAACAGGCCAATAAGACCAACGACCATAACAAACATCGTTCAATTTCAAGGTAAACATACAGAACAAATCAGAGCCCACAAACACTACTCGTTGATACAACCGATGGGAATAACCAAGATGGGTCATCGGCCAAAGAAAACTCACTATAAACACACGTTTGAGTTGAGGCAACCCCGAAACCACCAAAACAACAACGGTGGTCTCTCACCGTACAACCAAAGGCAGCCTGAATCGGCCACCAGTGGCGAACCCAGATGACCCAGTAAACCCACCAAATACCTCCGTTTAACAAACACCACCCAACAGCACCGCGTCATCGCAGTATAAAGACGCCACCTAGGATAACCTGAATCAGTCATCCGCAGCGGCTACAGATGAAGCACTAAAACACCGTACCACCGTTGCAAAGACGAAAACGTCATAACAACCATGACCAAGCGCCATGCGGCGGTCGTTTGTAGAGACAGAAAGACCCGACAGAGAGTTATGAGGTTATAGCACCATCCAGCACAGATCAAAAGGAAGACGACGAAGGTAGCGTACAAAATCACCGTCTGAAACAGACGCTGACCACCATCAAAGCATGCGCTATCACCAAGACCCACCACAAACCAAACCGAGGACGGCGCCAACGTCACCAACTGAAAAGATACACAGAGAGGTTTTGAGGTGGGATCTTGTTTCATGTGTGGTTGTTTTACTATTCATATTCAGTTTAGTTCAAGGGGCAGGGCGGGTGTAGAGGATGGAGATGGAGACGGTGGTGGTGGTGTTGGTGTTGGTGATGGCGTGGGGCTGGCGGTGGGTGAGATGCTCCCAGAACATGGTTTATAGTGGGTTAAAGAAATGTGTTACTAAGAGCATTCACAACCCATCCCCCATCCCCAACCATATAATTTAAGGAAAAATCATAGTTTTCTAAATTTGCCACTCACTTTTGCAAAATCTCTCACATCCCATTCCCCATTCATATCCCCTATAAGCTTTTTTTATTATTATTTTATTTCTTTACAACCAACATTAATTCAATCCACCTTTCATTTGTATTATTTTATTATTATTAAATGATATGGGGGAAGGATGGAAGACCCCATATATGGGGGCTCAACATAGGTTTTTTGTAAATTTTAGAAATGGGGTATGGGGAAAGGGGTTGGGATGGAGTGAGTTTTTGTAGGATTTTCTTAAATTTTAAGAATGGGGGAGGGAATGGGGGATGGGTTGTGAATGCTCTAACGTGTGGGTTACAGTGTATTGTAGAGGTGATAGGTGGTGGGAAAAGAGGTGAGCTGTATTTAAAACCACAAAGCCATTTAGAACACCCCTAGGTAAGCCTTTAATTACAAACATGGCAAGACAACTATTCATCTTTGGTTTTCTATTATACATAGTATAATTACACTTATAATTATATTACTCTAGAAACGGGTAAGTGTACTAATACATACATACCAGAAGTACAAAACAAGAGAAGAACATCGAATTGTATTAAATAAAACACATACGCTCGAGTTCGTCCACACGTGTAACCGCAATGTTAGTTAAATGCGCTAATGTTTACACGTATATCAGGACTTTGCATATGAAACTTAGGCGGGCTCCGGACTTGGTATACCATACGATCGTGTAACTTGACATGATGTGACACGCTGCTAAGGTGAGTTTGGTGCACCATTCCCCTTTTATTGTTTTAACTGTTTTGGGGTGAGCATATGCTTGTGTGTGTGATTTAACTTATTGATGTGACAAGATACTTGCTGCCGGATACCAGAAACTGACACTCATTAACCCAGGGGTTAGGCCACTTAATATGTGGGTAGTACTACTTGGGGAAACCCCCACACACAGTGGACTCGGGACTAGGGAACCGGGAAACCCTCCACTGAGGTCTATAGGGTCGTTATGACATGTATTTTGTCATGTGAATCCATAATGGCAGTAAATGGATTTTGTGTTTAAGATTGAGGTGTCGCTTGTACATCACCATGTGTATGTTGTGTGAACTTGAAAACTTGTTTATGAAATGATAAAACTGTTTTGGATCCAGTTAGCTACTTATACGGACTCACCAGCATATTCGCTGACCCAAACCTATTTTTAAGCATGTGTTCAGATATTGCAAATGGATGGATGACGATCACGAGATATACGCTTGTTAGAGGCGGATTGGAGATTATCATGGTAGACGATTCAGACTATAAGTGGGCGGATTAGAGCATTAGAGATAAGTGTTGGTAAAGGTGTGGATCGATTTGTGGACTATAACGATCGAGGATGCTTCGACGACAGCCGCGTTTCGTCTCTGCAATAGAAATTAGTTTATTTATATCTTGTATTTATAATATTTGGAACTAAATAGTTGTACAAACATTTAATATTAGTCATCGTTTCTTTCGTTGTGCAAGTTTGCACCAATCTGTCGTTACGTCCAGCCCCTCCTGGTCGGGGTGTTACAGTAGATGACTAAACGGCAGCGGAGAAGGCACCACATGTAGATGACTAAACGGCAGCTTCGTATCAAGCAACAGAGGCAATGACACTATTAGGGTTCATGGGACCGCCCGGATCTGGTTCATGGGGTTTTGGAAGGTACAATTTAAAAATTGGTTTTACATTCCTCTCTGTTGGCCCTCTAAATTACACATGAGACTTCTTTCATTCATTTGTTTTCTGTTATCTATTCCTTAGAAATGTGAGAATCATTGTTTCTTTTTTGTGGTGGTAGGGTCTCTTTGTTTTTTGAGATGCAAAACGTATGACATTTTAGTTAAAATTTGAGTGAAGTTATGATGTGATATTGACTAAAATTTGAGCCACGTTTGAATCTTTATGATCTTCACGACATGGATTATGCAGTTCTGATGTAATTTGTATTAAAGTTTAAGTCAAGATAGAATTTTTATAATCTTTATGACATGGGTTATGGCATATTTGGTTGTTGGATTATGAAGAGAGCCTTAATTTGTTATTCTTAAAGTTGTCATGTAGAAAGGAGTTGGACCAGTCAACCATTCAACAGAAGTTGAAAGCAAGATCATTTTGGTATGTCTTTTTTTTATTTATATTTTTTATTTTCAACAGTATTATTATTTCTCATAATTTCTCAATGTTTTGCAAGAATTATATATATTGTTTTTAATTTTTAATATCCACAGGTCATATGGCAGCTCGTATAAAGTAACGGGTCAATATTAGCTTATATTACAATTAATAAACCATATGGCATGTTGTTTTTTGTTGATAGCAATTACCATCTCATAGCAGTCAACTATTACTTTTAATATTTATTATGACAATTAGAAGTTGCTATGTGGCTTAACATTTAGATTGGAGAAAGTGACCAAGCCATAAAATGTATGTGTTATTTTGGAAATTGATATTTTGAATAACTGGGTATGCTATGTAATATGCAATTATAAATTTGTAATCTTCATGGTGTGAAAGTTGATGCATTTCTTAGAACATAATTTTGGGTTCTATATAATTTATGCAATGTAAATGATGAACATGTTATAAAGATATATGTTGATGCTATTCTTATGCCACGAGTATAACAAATTTTTGATGATTTTAGGTCCCATTTAGTGGAGCAAGGTTACTTACTGATGCCACAAATATAGAATTTTTCTTGATTGTGTTATTAGTTTAAATCATTAGATGTATTTAGGGGGTGTTTGGGATTGATTATTCAAAACAGATTATGCGTTTTGGAAAAGCAGGGGTGGAGCTGCTTATAGATTATTGCGTTTTGGTAGCCCAAAGTTTTCAAAACGCAATCCCAAACACTAAAAACTGATTATCTGCGTTTTCAAAATGCTATAATTTAAAAATCAGATTCAAAACGCAATCCCTAACACCCTCTTAGTAATTCTTTTTCCCTTTAATTTCCAAAGATCCAAGGTAATTTCAAGGGAGCTTTGCTATTGACATGTTTCTTCTTTTAGCAACATTGATGATGTTAAACTTAAATGGTTATACGATCCATCATACCCTCTTAACAATATTGCTACATATCCCTTCATAGATTGGACATCAACTATTAAAGCTACATGTCTAAGTCATAAAGCTAAACTATCAATTATACATATATATATATATATGTATGTATATATACCAATTATGTATAGCCAAATATTGTGCAGCCCCCTCGCAACGCGCGGGTTCTTGCTAGTATTTAATCATGTAATTTAGTTTGTGCATGTTTTCTAGTCAAGAAACCAAAACTTAGTTTGGTCTATGTTTGAATCAAGTCTCACTAGAAAATTTAAAAATTTAATAAATTAAGTTACAGATACACGGATTATCACAATGCTTATATTGGCAAATATGTTCAAATTGTCCAAAGTTATAATACCCCTAGAAGATAATCAACTTTTATATGAAAATAGAACTCACCCAAACTAAATAAACACACGGGATAACAATATTTTTGAACACATTTCATATAATGGCGATAAAAGATAATAATTTATGTTACCACAATAAATAATCTTATCTCAGCTAAACTTGTATGAGTTTTAAAACTTTAAACTATAGTGACTGAAGTCTTCCTATAGTTAAAGTCAAGCTAACCAAAGCACATTTTTTATACCATTCAACGCAATCATTTTTGTTTTCAATTTTAATCATGATAATTACGTGAAATTAGGTTCTATAGCTTTTATTAGTTGATTAATTTTTAGGCATTTTATGATAGATTGATAATATGATATACGTGTCGTTAATTAGGTATTAGTTAAAGGATTGTATGTTTGTTTAGAAAATTTAAGGTTGGTGTAGTCTTTTTTTGATTTGCTTTGGTAGGAGAAATTCCATGGTCTAAAAATTATTATTTCAAATATATCCAAGTCCAGTCTTTGTTCTTGATGATTCAGTCTATGTGAACAACTCATCTTCACCGGTGAAACGCACTCCAATTACCAAAAAAATGATAATCGATCATTGTCTTGGATTACAAACTTGTAGATGATAACTAGTTTGGAAATAGTAAAAAAAGCTCAAAAGTGTATTTCTAATGAACAAAAATATAAAACCATATATGCTACACCAATTATTAACAAAAATGTTTCTAATCTACTTAACCGACCAATTTCAATCTGGACGCTAGCATCTTTTGGCCTGTTAACATCTCTTAAAGATGTTATAAGGATGCCAACTCCCCCTCCCCCCTATATACATATATATATACTAATTCTTTTTTGCTTCAGTTTTATTCCAAATTAGAGAAACAATAAGCATTGGAGGTAGAGAATTCAATGGGAGGCAAGAACCAAGGTAAAATTTTAATGACCTTTATCAGTTAATTTCTTTTTCATCTATTTTCAGTTTGAAGTTCATACTTTTTGTTAAAAATTAAGAAAAAGAAGCAAACCTGAAGCAACTCAGAAAGAGTTTGTTATTTGAGGCAAACCTAATGCCAAGCTTCTGTCATAAGGGTCCACCGCCAAAGGTTGCGGAAAGAAGGTAATTAATAAATCATTTAGCTTCTAATGGTTCGTTAACACATATATTGTTGTCACTACAAAGTATTGATTATATTTATACAAGATCGATGTGTTCTATTTAACTAAACAATTCTAACGAGCATTAAGTATCCCAAAGTCTTATCTCCAGTTCGTACAATCTCGCTAAGAAAAAAATTCATTATTAGCTTTATGAGGGTGTTTGGATGTGCCTTTTCCAAGTTATTATCTGATTATTTGCTTTTGGGTATTTTATATAACAATATCACTTTTGCAAATACATATCCAAACAGTCCTTAAATGTTCAAATTTGTAGGTGGAATTGTGGAAACATCCTAAGTGGAGCCTTATATGAAGGAGTGGCAGTTGGGGATACGTAGCTAGAGGTTGACCCTATAAATGAAGGATTATCTACCGGCATGTAACTTTCAAGCTGTAAGTAATTACCATTCATTTGAAAGGTACTAGGATATGTAACTAGAGGTTGACCCGATAACTTCTTTTATTGTAATTGACACATTAATTAATAATACTTAGTGTGCACTCTATGCGCAATGGGTTCACTTGTTGCCAAGATGTAAGGGGCTAATGCACTGTTTGACCCATAATAAAGCATAACTACGACTTGGCTATTTGCTCATATATCTATATTTATTTCTATTCAAATTGAGGTTATTCTTTTTTTTTTTTTATAATGTTTGTGTTCCTGTTCAAGATTCCCATGGTCTCAATATTGAAGCACAAAACTCCTGTTGAGCTATGTGGAACTAAATACACGTGTCTTGGCTTATGAATTTGCAACCACGTGATCTCTATATGACATATTGCATTACATGAACACTTGTTTGCACTTTTGTTTTCGTGTTTAAATTAACAGATATATATATATAAGTTGAAATATAATTGGTGTTGGGTTGTAAAATCTATATAATATGCATATATACATGCAGGTAGGAAGGATCTGCAAGGAGCATAACCGGGGCCCGTGCTTGATTGGGTGCAGCGGGTAAAGATTTTTGTTGATGCAGCAAAGAGACTGGATTATTTACATGACAAGGTCCATCTAATTCAAAGATATTAAGTCTAGCAATATGTTGATATTTGAGAATTTAAGAGCCAAGGTTGCTGATTTTCAACCATTCAAAACAATCACCTAGATATGGCTGCACAATTGCATTCTACTCGTGTTTTGGGAATTTTTGACTATCGTGTGCCATAATAATACTTATATTATAAACTCTATTCATATATATGCGTCTACCTAGCGGAAAAGTGGACGGGATGGTTCGGCTCACTGGCTGCATTGGACAATTTTTTAGCTGTTGAGTCAGGTTGGGCAAGTCTATCACAAACTTACAAATCACAACTTTTCATTTCTAAATGGACAGTGACCTTCATATGATAGTGTATACAATATCATATTATTAATACATGCTTTTGTCATGTAATGAACTTTATCATTTAGCAAGGTGTCTTCAATGGCACGATTATTTAGATGACCAGACATCTTACACAAGAGTGATGTTTATGTTCATATTGGTTTGTTCCAGTAACATACCTTTGGTTTATTAAGATTTGTTCAATAATGAGTACATGGTTTTTGTGGTGAACTGCAATCAGTTATAAGTGGCGGTGCACATTTCATTTCATTTTTTCTTTCTACGAATACTTGTTAAAACATAGTGTGTAAATTTCTATTCTTTTTGCGTAACTTGCGGCAAAAAACCTAAGTATCATAAATGTTGTATTGTAACTCATTTGTGGATCTCGTTGCAACACACGGGTAAACCCACTAGTATTACATAACTTGAAAACTGATAAACTCAATAAATAAACACCGTATAATTATCTTTATTATAAAAAATGTCATTGAATTTTGAAAAAAACTTTGATATACATAAATTACTAAATTTAGAAGCAATTTTATATTTTTATTTTTACTCACTAGTAAAGTAGTTAAAAGTTATTTTTATAAATCAAGTAAATAAATATAACAAACTCTATATAGATATAGTGGAGAGTTCAAATGAGAATAAATTTTCTTTTAATTTTCTTTTAAGAAGAATTTTTTTATTTAAATCAATAGAAATCTTTCAGTTAACAGTTGTATTTAATGTTAAATAAAGTTTTAAGTTTTTGTAACTCCCATTAACTAGTTAAATAAATGATATCATAATTCTTTTTCAAATGTATATCTTTAAAGCAAAGATAATTTATACTGAAGGATAAATTTTGGTTTGTTCAGGATAAATGAATGATGGATTTCTACATGTGTAGGATAAACCTAATGATAATTTTGATATGTGTATAATAAAAGTATGATAATTTTGATGTGTGTAGGATGAATTTTGATATGTGTAGGACAAGTTTTGATGTGTGTAAGATATAATATTTAAAAGTAATTAAATAGATAATTAATGCGAAATGAGTTAAAGTATTTGATGCAATTTCTTCTTTTTCTTCTCAAATTAATTTTTTTCTCAAATGATCACCCCTATATGTATATTACACAAGATATAATAAAATTTTAATGAGTTATTAACACTTAAAAGTATCAATTAGACTATGTGTAACGGGCTTGAAATTTAAAGCTCCATCATGAGGCATTGTGTGACATGTGAGTCCTATATGAAATGTGAGAGGTCGTCGGTTACCTGTTGGTGTCAGGTGATCACTTGTCAGAACCCTAGATCTATTCACACCAGCCACCGCTTGAACACCCAGTCACCGCCGTTGCTCGCCACCACAACAACCACCGTGACCTGGTACTCTTTTTCCCTGAGATCATATCAGAGTTGGGGTTTAAATAATGCCATTGCAAATATTATCGTTAGAATGGATGGATCTGATTGGCCATCGTGAAATCTTTCATGCCATTGCCTTCCATGCCCGATAACGCCGAAGGGGCGGGCTCCGCCGTGAATTTTGGGGTGAAACCCTGCTTCCACGCCCAATTTCTTTTTCTATAACTAAGACTACAGGGAGTGGAAGGGGGAAAGGGGGATGAAGCGCCATGTGACACTTGTGGAACTCATGTTTGAAATGTGAAAATTGTGGGTAGTGGAGGGGGGGGGGGGGAAGGTAGGCATGATGCGATACGTGACATTTTTTTTATAAACTAATTAAAAATATTAAAATAATAACAATAAAATAATATTAATAATAATAACAATCAAACATCCAAATCATAAATCTATTCATTTTTTGATAAACATACGCAACCACCACCACTCCAAGGGACTAACGCCAAGAAAACGCCACAAGGGGGCGGTGTATATGAGCGGGAAAGGGCTTTCACCCCGTACCCCCACTCCCTGCACTCTAATAGTTTTATTTTAATAAATAACGCGTCCCAAGTGAAAAGAGTCATGACAAGGCAAAAATACATTTATGATAACTATATTGTCGTGTACAGCTTGATATTACTAATTTGGGGGCTGTTTGGTTGATTAAGTGCTTAATGGTTAAGATGTCTGAATGATTAACATGTCTGAATGGTTAAGTGCTGAATCATTAAGTTGGACCTCTTAATGGTTAATTTTCTTGTCCCACATCAGTAGGAGAGCCTCACTAAGATTCAGCCTAGTTCAGTGCTTAATTGTTAAGCAACATCTCAAATTTTAATGATTCAGCCTTAACCATTGCATTCAGAAGCTGAAACAAACGCGCTAAATGCTGAATCATTCAGCACTGAATGATTTAGAGCCCCATTAAGAGGCTTACCAAACAGCCCCTCAGTTTCACCTTTAATTATAAAATCATACCTCATATATGTTTTCATTTTTTTGTAAAACAAACACTTTATAACTTCATATAAAGTCATAAAGAGCCAGCAAAAAGCTGGGAAAGAACAAACACCAAGAGAAAAACATACAATTACACCATGTTTGCGATACTCATTATATGTCAAGTTCTGATAAGGTATACCCGTGATCTTATACTCGCAAGACACTATAGAAAGACAAAAATGCTCTTGACTTAACTTCAGTTTTTATCTAAGTTAGTGAAATGGACGAAAATAGCAAAAAATTCAAACCTCGGAAGTTCCATTGCCAAAAAAACATTTTTTTTTGTATTGAAACAGCAAATTGGACCAAACCTCATGAACGAAATTCACAGTTAACTCCTTTAAAATTTAAATAATCAATAGTTTTATTATCTAATCATTTTCAGTATTTATTACATACATTTTTTAATACCACTGCCAAACCATTTCTCATTAATACCATACCATACTGTCCATTATCCATGCATTCAAATCTTCCAACTTCATTAAACCGCCACCTTCATTTCTGTCTGTCAAATCACATACAACCACCAATGGTGAACTTTGTAGCAATACAAAAGGCATTGCTAAAACCATTGATGAAAATGGCCGGGGTTCGAAACCACTTAGTCGAAATCGAACCGGGAACCGTCATGAATTTCTTGGTCCCAAACGAAACCATCCAAAAACCAAACAAAAACTCACACACCACAATCATCGGTCCCAAACCGCACAAACCGGTCATCGTTTTAATCCACGGCTTCGCAGCCGATGGCCTCTTCACTTGGCAATTCCAAATAGCCGCGCTCACAAAGAAATATTCTGTTTACGTCCCGATCTTCTCTTCTTCGGGGGATCAGTTTCCAATAACCCCGATCGATCCCCGAGTTTCCAAGCCGAGTGTTTGGCGAACGGGCTGAGGAAACTTGGGGTCGAGCGGTGTGTGGTGGTGGGGTTTAGTTATGGTGGGTATGTGGCGTTTAAGATGGCGGAATTGTACCCAGAAATGGTTCGAGCTATGGTGATTTCTGGGTCGATACCATGCATGATTGCTTCGCTCAATGAGCATACGCTTAATGAGTTGGGGTTTTCGTCGTTGTCGAAGCTTCTGTTGCCGGATTCCGTTAAGGGTTTGAAGGCGCTGTTATCGGTTGTGACCTACAAGAAGATGTGGTTCCCTGATCGATTCCATAAGGATTACTTGGAGGTTATGTTGAATAACAGGAAGGAAAGAGGTGAGCTGCTGGAGGGTTTGATTGTTAGTGATAAAGATACCATCATTCCACAATTTCCACAGGTATGATAGTAAAGAAATGAGTTTACCATTTTATTAAAATAATAATAAAATGATTTATAATAATGATATACTCTCGTAATTCCTAGAAAATATAAACTACAATACTATTTACAAAAACTAAATAAACAAAATAAGATACAAACAACTTTGTTGTTAACGGGTTATGCAAGGAGTGTCTTGTAAGAACACAATGAACGGGTTATGATCATGACTTATGTAATAAGTCACATACTAACCAAACATCAAACGTACAACCACATCAAGAGCAAATCATGACGAATGTAGCATGCGTATTCAGATTAAATATACGAAAAGGAGATATGTCTCTCTCTCTCTCTCTCTCTTTCACTCTCTCTCTATCCTGGCGCTTCCAGTACCCGTGTGTGTTATGAGGGAGAGAGAGAGTTAGTGTTTGTGTGTGTGAGCAGGAGAGGGGGGAGGGGTTTTATAGTGGGGCGTAGTAGATTGTTTTCCCCAAAACCATTAAATAGTTTTGGGGGGAGGGGAGGACAAGTGTCCTCCCTTTGTGAGTAATCGGTTTTGACCGGGTGCGGGTTTGGGTTCGTTTCGCATATCAATTTGGTCTCGTAACGTGTGTTATAATAGTATTTTATATATACAATTGTTCGATTTTCAGCTTCGGACATAATCGTCTCATTTATTTATTGGCTTTAATTAAAATAAATGAAAAAATTTTTGGGGTCCACCTTGGGATTTTACAGAAGCACCCTTAACTCGCACTTGCACATGCGTGCGCGTGTGGCGTGGGCGATGGGCCTAAGGTGGCGCGTGTACTAGCCCGCATGCGCGCATGACCAGATGGCGTTCAAGTCCTCGCACGTGGCCCAGGCGGGTGACATAACGGTCCGTGTATGACGTAATTTTACTTAACACGTGGATGATGTGGCGTCCGCATGGTGGGTTCCACATAACACTGGTGGTCATCCGTGGATGACGTGGCATTATGCGCTAGGGTCTAGGGTGCGCGCAAGAACAGGTAGCATCCTGGTCTCGTGTGATAGCTTCCGCTAGACTGGCAAAACAGTTTAGCAAACGTGCTCACAGTTATACGTCAGTTGTGTTGGTTAAACTGACTGTTTCAACTCGTCATAAGTAGAAATGAGAGTTACAGTCAACCACTTAAATCCGTTTAATTAGAAC
This sequence comes from Ambrosia x helenae, assembly GCA_030844895.1. NCBI lineage: Eukaryota > Viridiplantae > Streptophyta > Magnoliopsida > Asterales > Asteraceae > Ambrosia > Ambrosia x helenae. The sequence continues at coordinate 89,344,647 of CM061229.1, forward strand.
TAAAAGCCTAATTTATTGTCTTCTTTATGATGACATTAATGGGGTTGAATATGTATTCAAGAGTGTTAGTATATAATGAACATGGAAGTTCATTCTAAGCACGAGTTGTAGACCACTCTCTAAAGACATCATTCGGTTTCTAGTAAACATGAGAGGAGTACTCTCAGTTCTCATATAAAACAACTTTCTTTTTCCTATGTTTCATAAACTCGAATTATACCTAGTGTTATCTCTGGCATGAGAGCCATCTCCGACAGTACACCACTGTTTCGGTTGTTGTACCCTGGGAGACAGACCACATGAGAGGAGGCGCGGAATGTGTTTTAAGGGAAGCATGTCAAACACGTGTCTCAACCAAAAACATCAACTTTTTGGTTTTTCCTATTCTTACAGTGGAGCTTTCCTACGAGACGGTATGGTTGAAGTTTTCTGAAGACATCGGCTTGAATCAAGATTCGGCACATTTTTTTTGTATCTTATTTTGTTTATTTAGTTTTTGTAAACGGTATTGTACTTTTTATTTTCTACGAATAACAAGAGCATCGTTATTATAAATGGTTTTGTTATTATTTTAATAAAATAGTGAACCAATTTTATTATTTTAATAAAATAGTGAACCAATTTCATACATTTTGTCCTTGTGCTATGTTCATTTTTGTGAGTGAGTTTTGTTTGAAATAACTTTTTTCGCATCTGGGTCCTAATGATTTTAAAAGTTTATTGTGGTCATCCACTTGACTAAGCCACTCTAATTTGGTTGTTAACTTGAACGATCTTTTTTCTTATCCATTTCATCTCCACTTCTTTGAAACCCTAATTCTCTACCCCACCCACTCGGTCATTCCACACACCATCTGTGCGTGTTTTCATCAAATAAGGAGCACCACCGGCAGCCACCATTCGTCTAAACACCAAGACACACCAGCTACAATCAATGGCAACCACCATTGTCTCACAACTAAGGAACGCCATCTGCAATCACCGAAAACCACCATTGTCCTTGTGTAAACCCCCATATCTGCAACCCTACCGCCACCATATGTGGCAACATTACCGTTACTACTCTTCTAGAGTTGCCTACCACCCATGGTAGAGTTACCTCCTCCCTTTCTTTTTCTCCTCTCTGTCCCTGATTCCAACCACAACGCCGCCTAATTCCGCTGGCATGATACTTGTTGTCTCCTCTGTGCCCAGCTTGATTGTGGGACATTAGCTGTCCCTGCGATGGCATGCTCTGATTGGCTAAATGTTAATAAGTCGTTAGAATCTTCTTGTTGGAGCATTCTGATTGGCTGAACATGTGCCACATTCTTGGCACACGTCCCTTACCTCTGATTAGTTTGTACATAATCATCATTTCATACTATTTGCCTCCCTGGTCTTGCGCATGTATAATAATGCGTGTCCTGACTTTAGAGTTCTGTTGGAGCTAACGTCAGGTGCTGCTGATACGCCACTACAGTCATGTGCCATGGGCCTTCGTTGGTGCGTATGTTGCATGTTGCGCATAGTTGTGCACTTGTTAGCTACTTTGCAATGCTTTTCTGGGATGCGGGTAACCCTATTCGCGCAAGGATTGGGGACCCTATGCCTTCAGTTGTTTTTTCTAATTAGAATATAATTAAATATGTTAACAATTACTTGATTTAGACTAGAATTGAGCAATATCATTTTTCGGTATGATTAAAGAAGTCTCACATAAGACGATTGAAGGTGGCCGGAGAAAATGACCGGGGATCGAAGGCTGGAGGTTATGGTTGGCGATTTATAATTAAAAACTAATGAATACAATAAATACATAGGTAAAAGGCCAAAATGCCTCCAATTTGACGTTATAAAATGGATGGAGTTAACCAGTTGAATGACAACGACAAGATTTTGAAACCACAATGACATATATCCGGAAAAAAAGAGATGAAACTCACAATAGTAATCAAACCTCATGAACAAAAATGACTGTTTACTCTAAATTCAACAACTATTCAAGTATTTATTATTAATGTTTATATTTTATTTTAAAGGTAGTATCTATTATGTATTTAGTTATATTAATCATACATTTCAAGAAGACTCAAGCCCGCAAGATGGATGTAGCAGAAATGAGGATGCTTAGGTGGATGTGTGGGTGCACAAGGCTTGACCGAATAAGAAATGAGATTGTTAGGGGTAGGTTAGGTTTGGCTAAGATTTCAGAGAAGATAAAGGAGTGGAGATTGAGATGGTTTGGGCATGTGAGGAGGAGGCAGAGGTCAGCGACAGTTAGAGTAGTGGAGGAGCTGACTGTTGACGGTAGGAGGAGTAGAGGTAGACCCAAGTTGACCTGGGATAAGCGTATTGAACAGGATTTGATAGAGCTGCACCTCTCTGAGGACATGGTCCAAGATAGGAGTTCGTGGAGACGTAGAATTGAGGCTAAGGATTCTTAGGGACTGTTTCATATATACCTTTTTGGGTTATGCCGCTTTTATTGCACGTCTACTTTTGTTTTAATGCACGACACATGCTATGTTTCTACATGGGTTATATTGTTTCCTTGGCATACATACCTTTGTTCTAATACATGACACTCCCAATGTTTATATAATTGTAGTATCCCTTTATTAGTTTTTTAGTGTAGTTTATCGGTTTTTTTTTTTTTTTTTTTTTTTTTTTTTTTTTTTTTTTTTTTTTTTTTTTTTTTTTTTTTTGCCGAGCCGGGGGTCTCTCTGGAAGCAGCCTCTCTATCCGCAAGGATAGGGGTAAGGTCTGCCTACATCCCACCCTCCCCAGACCCTACTCTTAGCTGTGCTATTGTGTGGGATTTACTGGGTAAGGTTGTTGTTGTTTTTTAATCATACATTTATATATAACATTACTAGTGTTTAAATAAATATCTATAATATACTAAATATAGATATATAAATAGTAAGCTCTTGTAGGGGTGAACATATGAAAACCGATAACCGAAAAAACCGAAACCGAATTGATAACCGCACCGAAAATAACCGAAACTGAATTAACCGATCGGTTACGGTTACATATTCGGTTACGGTTTCGGTTTTCCCTTCTTCCATAACCGAAATAACCGAAACCGAACCGATAGTTATATACTTAAGTATTTTTCATACATATATCCATGTATTTAGAACATATTTTCATGTATTTCCGGTATATTTCATGTATATCTATGTATTTAAAATATATCTTTTGTCTAATTCATGTATTTTCATGTATATCCATATATTTGAAGCATTTTTTATTTGTTTCCTTGGTATTTCATGTATTTTTATTGCGTTTTCATATATATTTGTATTCTTGAAAAAGATCCAAACACTTTATAAACTACTTTAAGTTTATAATTTTGCACAAGTTTTATGTTTGGATATTAACCGAACATAACCGAAACCGAACCGATAACCGACATATTATTCAAATTAACCGAACCGTCATAACCGATCGGTTTCGGTTATGGTTTTTCCTAAAACCAAACTTCGGTTATCGGTTTCGGTTATATGTAAAAAACCGAACCGAACCGACATTTGCTCACCCCTAAGCTCTTGCATACCCGAGCTCGATAAGTGAAACTCGGGCTCGAAATTATTTATTACTTATTTTTGGACTTGAGCTTTTTTTAGCTCAGCTTAATTTAAGCTTTCCAACTAGCCGATCTGGAGTATCTTAAGAGTGGCTTAACTCATCACACCACTAAATTACATACTAACAATATTAGATGATCATGTATTTCAGAGAATTCATTTTCTTTGGGGTGAGAATGATCAAATATTTAACATGGCGCTCACTCAGAACATGAAAAGGTATTTATAGATTCTAAGACCAATCATTGTCAATGGATTCAGAATTTTATTTTAGATTTTGCTGTTTTTATAGACAATTGGGAGAGTCTACAAGTGTTGAAGGGATAAGTAAAGCAGGGCATCTTGTTCTAGTAGAACGACCATGTGTCTACACCAGGTGCCTAAAGAAGTTTCTTACCTCGTTACCAGCTGATGAACCTAAAAAATGGCCTCGGTATCATTGAATATAATATATGATAATTAATTGTTTCATCAAGTGACTGGGCTTGTGTTAATGTCTACTTCACTTCAATCTATTCTAAAAGGAAAATAATGATTTCATTATCTCATTATTGATTTCTCATTTATTTTGTCTTCAAACAACATTTAGATAATACTAAATGTGTTTAAGGGTAGACACGTGATATTATTTGACAAGTGACAATGGTGGATGTAGCATTGTTTTTATTATTTTCGAATATGTTATAAAATTGGTATTGTTGAGTATTAGATACATAAATAATGTATGTTGAAATTGTAATAGATGCCAAATCTATTGGTGTCACATGATACTTTTATTTAGTGTTTGGGTGTGCATATATATATCTAAAATGGTATCGATATCAGTATATGTTATAAAATATATTCCATATATAGGTTTTTTATAGCCATGATTTAATGAGCTAGACTAGTAAATTACAATAGCCATTGAGTAGGCATTTAAAGTACTAGTTTACATACAAAAAAGATCACACAGAATATTATTACTTTTTTTTTTTTTTTTTTTTTTTTGAAAAATGAACTTCATTAAAACACACCACCAAAACCGACGACTCTCTCTAAGACAGAGAAAGAAGCCGAAAACCAAAGAAATCCAAACAATACAAAATAAATACTCTACGTTACATCAAAAGAACACCAACGGCCCCAGTCAACATGCCCACCCTTAAACCTGTGCTTGTACCATAAGAAACCCCACGACTTGATGTCCGCCAACATATTAACCACATTTGAATCGACACCATTGAAAATCTTCTCATTCCTAGCTCTCCATATACGCCAACAAGCAATGATAATAATGCCGTGTAAAATCTCCTTCCTAACTCCCGTGGAACCACTAAACTCGTGGAGGAGAACCAGATCCCTCACGTGGAAAACAAATGGTCTTGGAACTTTGCACCAGCTAGCAATCTTATCCCATAACCCATGCGCTAAAATGCAACTTGTGAGAAGATGTTCAATTGTTTCATCGTACGAATCGCACCACACACAAGAGATATTACCCACCGCAATACTTCTTCTCGCTAAAGCCACTTTGGTAGGAAGACGATCCAGAAACGCGCGCCACATAAAAATGTTACATTTGTTTGGCACCCACGAGCTCCACCTGAATTCAAAAACATGGTTGGAATCCGTCTGTCCACGTAACCATCTCTTGACCATAGCAACATCAAAATCCCTGCTAACCCCATTGGACCAATACCAAGAATCTTCCTATCGCTCAAAGAAACCTGATATAGAGAGTCTTCAAGAGACAGCTTGGCGGCAACCTCTTCTGGCGTGTTGGCTGCACGAGCCCATTCCCATTGAATCAAACGTACACCCCCTACTGAAACTACCCGATCCGATAATAAGACACGTTTGGATCTATCAATAGCATACAACGCAGGAAAAGTATCACGAAGAGGTTCATTCCCCAACCAAGTATCTATCCAAAACCGAATCCGCCTACCGTTCCCGGGATTCCCACGAATAACACAGTTAAGACCGACCCCGTCAACCTTGTGTTTGTTCCAAAAACTTACACAGTTCTTCCACACACCTGTTAGCGCATTATTACACGGCGCGACTCCCCAATACCTTGAGGAACCATGGATAGAAAAAACAACCCTTCTCCATAACGCGTCTGGTTCATTAAGGAATCTCCACAACCAATTAACTAACATAGCATTATTGGTTATTTCAAGCGCCGCCACCCCCAAACCCCCATCTTTAATACTTTTCGTAACCGTTTCCCATGCAACCCAACTCATTTTCCGAACTTCATCCGAACCACCCCACAAAAACCGTCTCATTAACCCTTCCAGTTCAGCGATAACCTTCTTAGGCGCCTTAAAGAGAGAAAAATAATACACAGGAAGACTATCCAAGACCGACTTAACCAGCGTCAACCGACCGGCAATAGAAAGCGAATTAGCTTTCCACTTAGAAAGGCGACTTTTAAACTTAGAAACCACCGGTTCCCATTGCGATATCCTGTTCATGTTTGCCCCCACCTTTATGCCTAGATACGTAAAAGGCAACGCCCCCCTTTTGCAGCCTATCTCGGCTGCCATACTCACAACATCGGCGTCATCGACCCCAACTCCATAAATAACCGATTTATGTAAATTAATCTTGAGCCCGGAGCATAAATAAAATATACGAAGAATACGTCTCAAATTACTAATATTAAGCGTCGACCACTCTCCCATAATCATCGCGTCGTCCGCATACAAAAGATGAGATAAAAGAGGCCCTTCATTAGGCAGATTAACCCCATGAAAGGCGCCAACATCACAAGCCTGATTTAACATACCCGAGAACGCCTCCATCAAAATAATAAACAAAAAAGGAGACAGAGGGTCGCCCTGACGAATACCTTTTTGGCACCCAAACTCGAAAGTAGGGGACCCATTAACTAGAACCGCAGCCCTGGAGGATAACAGAATACCACGAACCCATTCACACCAAACCTCAGGAAAGCCCATCTGCATCATAACGGACAAAAGAAACTCCCAGTTCACATTATCGTACGCCTTTTCGAAATCAATTTTGAATAAGAATACTTTCCTGCCTCTCTTCTTAGCCCAAGAAATAACCTCACTAATCACAAGAGGACCGTCTAGGATGTATCTACCGGATAAGAAAGCCGACTGAGTATCAGAGACTAGACGACCCAGCACCATCTTTAACCTGTTAGCCAACACCTTAGAAACGACTTTGATAATACACCAATAAGACTAATTGGTCTGAAATCCCCCAGATTCGAGGGGTCACCAATTTTTGGAATCAAAGTAATAAACGACGACCCAACCCCCGGACTAAATCGGCGCACCTGAAAAAAATACTCCATGATATCGGCAAAATCAGGCTCCAATATACTCCAAAAATGCCTGATGAATCTGAAATTAAAACCATCAGGGCCCGGAGCCTTATCCGCACCGCACTCAAAAACCGCCCGTTTGATCTCCTGATTAGAAAATCTATCAACCAGACAAGCGGCTTCTTCAGCATTAACCACCGACAGACCATAACATATAAGAGTTGGACGAGTGTCCATCGTCTCCTTGAATTTATTTTTAAAGAACCCCATCACTTCTCTTTTGATAATACTCGGGTTAGTCACCCACCTGCCATCGACTTCCAAACCAGGAATATGATTAGAAGCCTTACGTTTATTAATAAAGCCGTGAAAATACCTGGAGTTATCGTCCCCATGAGAAGCCCAATTACATCTAGCCTTCTGCCTCAAATCGCGATGTTTAAACACGTCGAGTTCACCAAGACGCCTCTTTATTTCAGTAAGCGACCAAACCTCTTCTTCAGATAAATCGCGCGCCTCAACTGTTAAATCTAAATTTTTCAGCTCATCTTCCAAAACACGTCTCTCTTCCAATTCGCGCGCTTTAACAGTAGCCGCCCAAGTAGTTATATTCTTACGTAGCATCTTAAACTTTGATAACAACCGAGCGTCAGGACACCCGACAAATTCACCATCCTCTAAAGTACTCTTAACCACCAAGTCGAAATCTTCACGGCCAAGCCAGGAATTATAGAACTTGAACGGCTTAGGACCGAAATTCCTTGATCCAGTCTTCAATATAAGCGGACTATGGTCGGATTTAAATCTCTCTAAAGCAATGTACTCAGCACACGGCCATGCCATAAAAACCTCCCAATTAACAAAGATCCTGTCGATGCGGCTTAACTTATCACCTGCAACAAAAGTAAACCGTCTCCCTTTCAAGGAGTACTCATGTAAGTTCGATTCATCAATAAAACCATTAAATTCCGACGCCTCAACCGCATTGAAAACCGAGTTCCTTCTTTCCTCTTCGAACCTGACAGAATTGAAGTCTCCTGCCACGATCCACATACCAATACCCTCACCCACCAACCTTTTAATATCCTCCCAAACAATGCGTTTAGCGACAAGACCTTGAGGGGCATACACATTTAAAAAATGACATTGAAAACCACTACCTTTAACAACACCCGAAACAAGAATCCAATTAGGATTTTTGACAACCCTTTCCATATGAAAAATTCTAGGATCCCACAACGTCACCAGACCACCCGACCTCCCCGTAGAGGGAACCCAATCATGACAAAAATCCCCAATACCCCAGTACCTCCCTAACTGACCCGTATTCAGAGAATTAAACTGTGTTTCTTGAAGCAAAATAAAACTAACCTCATTCGCGGTTCGAAGAGCTCGAACCCAATCCGCCTTTCCCGGACATCCCAAACCCCGAATGTTTAAAGAGATAACATTCATTGATCAACCTCTTGATAACCTTCGCTACGCAAAACTTCTTTAACCTTTGGAACAAAAGAATCTAAATTAACAACCCCCACCACACGGCTTAAATTAATAGTATTATTTGCTTCAGTTTCAATCTCATTATGCTGCACTTCCTCGTCCACATTCGCGACCATATCATCCCTCGTAACAGCCAACTCTTCAGCCGGGTCCGGGGCCAATCTTCCAGCTGACATACTACTGTTCGGGTCAGTCCTATTCAAGTCCGGGGTGAGAAAAACATCATCAGCGATCTCAGCATTACTATCCACACCACCACCCCTTTCGGTATTAACCGAAAGAATACCAATAAATCGATCTAACCCGAAGATGTCGTTATTCTCCCTCGATCTCTTCTTTGGCCGTTCAAGAGAACCGCTGCTCTCATTCCTGTATTTAAACAACGTCTTGCGACGAAACTTCTTCCTTCCTTTAGAGACAGCCGTATGAGACCCAGCCGATCCCTCAATGTCAATGTTTCCAATACCTTCATCAATCACATTATTACAGTTCCCGTGGTTCCCCGTAATATCACCCATGGTGACCTCTTCCGGCGGCAATTCACCCTCCTCACGCTCATCCCGGAACACTTCAACCTGTGGTTCGTTATCCGATTGTAGGCTGCACTCATCTTCTTCAAGATCGACGACACATTCGGGTATCCATTCGCCACCATCTTCGTCAATCCACACGTTAAAACTATTACCCCTCCATCTAACTTCAACCCTATCCTCTATCCTCTTGTAATTCTTAGTAAGCACACCAACAAGAGCATAAGATAAGTTATTGTCATCACTAGAAAGAGACGCTGACTGTATCACTTTGCCATGCCTATTAGCGATCGTATCGTACACCTGATCTAACGCTAACTGGGCTGGCACACCGTGCACTTGGAGCCACGCTATACGGCCCTCCTCAACATAACTACCGTCTGTCCATGGCTGAACATCTTCAAACCAAACCGACCAAGCACAAGCATCCTTGTAAAAACGCTCTGCATCGCTACCATCATAGAAAATCAATGCAACCGTTAGACCCCCCAAATACTTAATGTCCAACGCTTTCCAACCGCCTTTGTTGAGAATTTGCTTCAAAGATGTCAACGTGTTAAGGTTCACCACCCTTCCACGTAAAGCACAACCAACCCAATGAGAAAAACGTTCCACTGATCCGTCAATCTCAATTACATCCACCTTGTTTCTGTTCAACAACGAGTCCGCGAAAGTGCGGCCATTGCCCACAGCAGCATGCATGGAACCACCCTCGTCACCCCCGGGATTAGGGTTTGCATGTTCATACTTTGAAGACGCCATCTTTTTTCTAAGATCAACGTCTGGCCTAGTAACCTTCTCGCCATTCACAAATCTTGCAATCGTTATGAATAACTTATAAGAGCCCAACCACACATCCGATAATTCCATCTCCAGTCTGGATACGTCCTTAACCTCAGAAAACGAAACAAACGCGAACCTCTTACCCCACTTATCCAGCTTCCGTGCGACGTAAGACCCTTCGTATTTCCCATACCCACTCAAAGCCTCCTTTAGATCTTGTGACGAACACTTCGGAGGAAGATTTGACACGAAAAACTTAGAGAAAACCTTGTTTGAACCTGTTGGTGAACGATCACAGCGCGTACCTTTCCGATTACGAGGAAGCTCCCATCCTTCTGGATCCAATTGCCTAGAATCGCCCGACATGATCGGTGCGGCTAGGGTTTTCTTTTTATAAAATGCCGTTTTCTTTTAGAATATTATTACTTGATACCTCCATCAAAGAATCTCTTATTGTGTCCGAAGAAATGGACCCTGCTCCGCAAGTTGATCGACAAAGTTAATGTAATTAATGTGCAATGAATAATCTGCAACTTTTTCGTAAACTAAGTGATAGTTCATTAAGGCAACATGTTTTATTCTGAGATGATTGACTAGATTAGAATACAAGTAGGTTGCACCAATGTTGTCATAGTATGATTTGTGTGGCTATGAAGGAGTAGCACTAATATCATATGTAAATGTTGAACTCATGATATCTTACTTGGTGCATTAGCCAAGGACTTGCACCCTGCTTCTTTGGCTTCTCTACGAATCGAAAACATAACTTTTGAAACCGTCCACAAAAACAACATTCTAGATCATTACTACAACTTTGCAACATACGATGATCTAGAGAGTAGCACAAAGCTACCAAGGATGCTTACATGTATAAAAAAAGCCCACTAAAATAACCACACACCTTGCAACAACTTACAAAATCCTCCCTTAAAATGCATATTACATAGGTCGAATTAAATATGACAGCATAAAGCCAACAAAAAGAAGGAATAAATCTGTAAAAGATAACCATCTGAGATGAAAGGTACAAAACTTTTACATCTACGCCTTTTAAACCAACACATAATGTTTGGACACACAGATGCTGATTATCATGATCATATTACATCTGAATGGCAATATAGCCAAATTTAACCATGACTAACATTACATAAACAACTATAGAAGCCTTGCAGCCGTAGACAACGCCTGCAATAACATTTGAAATCAATCCTAAATCCTACCACCCTTGACATAGCAAAACATATAAATATGTAACCTCAAAAAAGTACATCTTATCATATTATTTGAACATCAATTTATATTTCCTAGAATAGGTGACTTCTATCTTTCATATGTATTTGGATAGTAAGTGAAATGAAGTAATGAACTGTTGGTGGTGAAATCCTCAGGATGGATTTACCTCAAATATTCTATGTGACATCCTCAGGATAGTGAAGGACCAAGCAGACTTTAGAATGTAACAACATTTTGACCTATGTGCATCCTGAGGATAGACTATTAATTTATCTTGTTCTAATATTATTGCAGGTACGATCAATCAATGAAGAATACTTGTAACTCTTCTCCAACGGCTATATAGTCTTACTAAGTCAAAGGGGCTGAGGATGCAAGAGATGTACATGTAAGGCAAGTCCAAGCTCAAAGAAAGAGTCAAACATGTAACCGACGAGCATTAATAATAGGCGAGAAACAAGGAAACTGTTATCCCAACGTCTATATGTTGGATCAGTAATGCTCTTGATGTTTTGCTTGCTAGTGAACACTTATGTGTTTAGCAAGTTCAATCAGATTTGCACAGCGGAATAAGTAAGTAAAGTTACACTATCAACAGGAGTTATTACTCCCCTTGATGTTTGAAAACTAAAGACAAGTTTAATGAGAATCTAAGTATTGAATGTGAATGACTATAAATACTCAAACAGATTCTCAGTAAATGAAATGGAAATAACAATAATAAGCTTTGAAGGATTTCAGTTTCAATTAAAATCAATGTCTAAAACAGAGGGATGAACCCATCTATTTATAGACTTACAAATACATGAACCTTGCCAAAAAAGCAAGTCTGCAACAAGTTGCATTCTTGGAACTTGTACAAAAAGATAAAGTAATAATAAACAAATAAACTACTGAAACATAAGGGCGGTGGAAAGATTCTATTACAAGTGCTGATGAATGACAAACTACTGATGAGTAGTTTGTCTTCAGTAGTTCTTCAGTGAATTTGTCTGGTTTGACTTCAGAACTTCTGATCTATCTTCTTCAGTACTTGTTGAATCCTTCTTCAGTACTTTAGTCTTCTTTCTTCAGTAGTTCTATACTTAGAATAATTTGCAGAAGTATGAATTAGACTAAGGTTTGCAAAAGTGGTTTCCTCAATCCTTTTTGTCCTAACAATCTCCCCTGGATTGATGAAGCCAAAACCTTTTCTAATTCTTTATTGTTGTTTTCTTCTGTCATTGACTATCTTCCATATTTCATTGAACATGGAATTCTTCAATTGATTCAGCTGTTCATCAGTGAGAGATCCCTTTTGAGGTTCCAAATGTTGAATTGTAAGCAAGTCTTGTGTTGATAGATTCTTCAGTTCATTCATGGATTTGTAGGCCTTGCTTGTAAAATCTCTTCTTGTCACCAATACTGAGTTGGAATCAGTAAAGGACCATCTGATGATCAGTACTTTAGATCTGTCAAAATTTGAAGTATAGGGAACCATGCTGGATCCCTGGGATGTTCCTGAGTGTTGGATGTTTTCTATTTCGTGACTCTCAGGTGGGATTCACTTCTGTCTTCCTTTGCACCACATCAGGTAATTTGAAAGTAGGTAAATGATGTTCAGTAACTACCTTTTTGTGCAGTTTGTCAGTGATAGTCTTCTGAATTTGGTAAGCAAATGTTGAAGGATCCCTAAATTGTGTTATCAGAGGTTTTTCTTCAATATCAAAGTCTCCTTGCACAACTGTGTTGCCTTCAAGCAACACCATCTTGAAATCAGTCTTTGTATTGTCCTCTGGCTTTCTCTTGGTAGCTGGTCTTTGTTTGACACCAGAAGTTCTAACTACTGAAGTTGATACTTCAGAAGTTTTGAACTTCTCTGGATTTGCAGCCTTGGCAGCCTTGTATTTCTTGTATGTGTCCAGTAGTTTGTCTTCTCTCCACTTTGACACTGAGGCTTTTGAACCATAGTCATTAGCTACCAGTTCTTCAATGATCTCAGCTCTCTTGGCTTTTTTATCCTTCTCTGTTGCAGTTTTGTCAGCAACAAGTTGAGCTCTTCTTGTTAGCTCATCCATTGAGAGCCCTTTGAGTGAATAGGCTTTTGTTTTGCTGTTCTTTGTTATAAAAGACACCAGTTGTTGTCTTTTGTCTTCTTCAGCAACTCTTTCTATTTCAGCTTGTCTATTCAACTCTGCTTCATAAGCTTGAAGCTTTTCATTTAAGCTTAAGTCTTCCCTTGCTTCCAAGTTGTTCCAGATCTCATCTTCCTTAGCCTTTCTTTGGGCTGCAATTAAACTCTTCTCTAGTAGTTCTTTGGACATTGAAATTGGAGAAGGGTTCAACACAGTCATTGTTGTTGTTGTAGGCCTTGGAATAGGAGTTGGTTGTTGTTGTTCAGTTTGTTTGGAAGGCTCTTCAGTTGTTTATAGGATGGAAGTGTTAATTGCTGAAGTGTTGATTGAAGTATCAACTACTGAAGGATTGTCTTCAATACTTTCAGAGTCTTCAACAGTTTCTTCATTATGGCCTTGGGAAGTTTCAGCTTCAACTTCAGTTCTAGAAACAAGCCTTTGTTGATCTTCCTTTTGTTTTTGGGCTTTTTCTAGTAGTTGTTGTTGTTGTAGAGCCACTCTTGCCTTTATCCTGGCTTCCAGTGACTCCTTAGGTTCCTTAATCTTCTCCCCCTTTTTGGCTTCATCCACTTCTGGAAGCCTGCCAGGTTGAGAAGTTCTACCAGTGAGTTTAGCAAGCTGTCTTGAGTTGTTGTCAATCTTGTTGGACAGCTCACCAAGTTTCTTGTTAATCACCTCAAATTGAGTTTTGGTTGACAACTCCAAAGCAGTTGTGGAAGATTTGAGGTGATTGGCAATGAGGGTGTTCATCAACTGGTATAGGGGACCATCTGGGCTGCATAGTTGGTTCAGATCTATGCTTGATGACCCAGGGAATTGGGTAGGCATTTTTAGTGAGGGGTGTATTTTTGGGTGATCTTCATGTTGTACAGAAGATGCCACTTTAGGGGAATCAGGGATCAAGTGGACTTTAACCTGATCTGGTGTGACCAGCTCTTTGAGCTTAGAGACACCAAGTGTAGGACCTTCACTAGCAGCCGTCAATTCATGTTTGGTGGAGTGTGAATCATCATCCAAATCAATGGAATCATCTGAATCCCTGATTACATCCTCAATGAGGACAGTATCAGTTATATCATGAGCTGGGCCCAACCCAGTTGTCTCATGTACCTCTTTTTCTTGGTTCAGAGGATTTCCTACCTCAGGCATTAAGCCTTCATCAGTAGTTGCCACAAATGAGGTCTTAGCAATGTTACTTCTGTCCTCAGATCCACCACTGGGTGGTAAATGAGTAGTAGCAGCCTCAAATGTACCTAAGGTCTCTAAGTTTGGGCTTAGAAACCCTGGTTCATCCTCATCTCTTGGGTTAGGGCTATGGACATCCACATTCATGTCAAATTTTGAAGGTATGTCCCCTGTTTGATGTGGTTGTTGGGGACTGACATGTTCTAATGGGATAGTCTCTTTTAGCCCAGAGAGAAGTTTGGCAATTTCTATGGTTTCAGAAGTTTGTGGTAAAGGTTCAGCAGTTTGGGGTAAAGGTTCAGCAGTTTCAAAAGAAGAGTCAATTGATATTGTTTTCTTAAATTTATTTCTTTTGAAGAGAATTGTGATTGGTGCTCTTGTGGGGGTTTGAGATGGATGAGACTGAGAGGATGTTTCAGTCACACCTTTGTCAAGTGCAGATTGCACATTGGCAAGTTCAGGCATCTCAACCTCCTGAACTGCCTTTCTTTTAAGGCTGGTGGGTTTTGGTTTTTGTTGTTTTGGTTTCTTGGCCTTTTTGGGTTAGGGTTTGGAAGATGAGGGTTCCATGGGGACTGTTGTTTGTTCCCATTGGTCATCTTCTGGCTAGGCAGCCGGTTTATTGTGCCTAGAGTATGCTTGTGAGGTTAATGGGTTTAAAACAGTTGTTTTACCCACAAGCACCCCTTCTCCAAGTTCTTTTATTATGCATTGCATAATGAACCTTGGATACAACAAAAACTTCTTTTTAGAATTGAGGTGATGCAACACCAACTCATTAAAGAAAAGTGCTGATGCCCTGAATTTTGTTTCATTCACAATGGAATGAAAAATAGGTTGAAAAGTAGAGGGCATCTGATCATAATATCCAGTTTTTGGACTCAAACACATGATGATGTAATGAAACAAAAGTTTGTACTTAGGTTCAAAAAATTTCTTAAAAATAGTAGCATGTGAGAGAGTACCTTGGTAACCACACTCTGTCATGGTCAGATGAATTTCAGAGTTTGGAAATTGATCTGGGGCATCCACATCATCTAGACCCAGTCTAATCCCAAAGTTGCTGGTGTGATTGCCATTGTTCTCCCTTGGATGGTTGAATTGAGGGAGATCACTTGATCATTCATTGTCACCGTCTCCGCATTCGCCTAGAACTCATTTAGAGTTTCAGTGTGGATTGGAGGATCAATGGTGAGGGCAGTGAAGTATTGGGATTTAACGACTAAATCAATGATTTCGTTGTATTGGGACCAGGCTTCATGTTTCTCAAAGTAGCCTCTTTGATTGTGTCCCTGTTTCAGTGTTAGAGCCATGTGGTTTGTGTGTGTGTGGATCGAACAGTATTTTTGCAGGTTTAGGGTTTGAGAGTGTTTTTTAGAGAAAGAAGGAGGGAATTTTGCTTTTTGAAAGGATAAGTGTTGGAAAAGGTGTTTATCAGAAGTTTGTAACCGCCCTAGGTCAAACTTCTGAAGTGGGAAATGTCTGATTTGCCCTTAATGACAAAACTGCTGATGAAGAACAACTATCATCAGTAGTTCCCATTTTCTCTTCAGTAGTTTGTTAACAACTGATGAGAATGTTTATAAACACTTTATTCATAACTTCTGAAGATTATTTTATCAGAAGTTAATCATTTTTCAGAAAATATTCCCATACTGATGTTTTGTTCATCAGTAGTTTCTCTCATTTTGTTTTTTTTCCCAGAAGTTTTGGACTAAAAACAGATGTAAGTGAAAAATAAAATATGTGCAGAAAAGTAAAAGAAACACTTACAAATTTAGCATCCAAAGCATGGATACTAACTTCTGAAATGTTGATGTGTCAAGGGGTTTAGTGAATATGTCAGCTATTTGATTAGCTGTTGTCACATGCTTCACTTCAATCTTGCCTTTTTCATAGCAATCCCTTATGAAATGATACCTGATTTCAATATGTTTAGTCTTTGAGAACTGAACAGGATTTTGAATGATGCTAATGGCAGATTTACTGTCTACAAGCAATGGTGTCTTGGTTTCTTTGATTCCATAATCAAGAAGTTGATATTGGAGCCATTGTATCTGTGATGTACAACTTGCAGCTGCAATGTATTCAGCTTCAGTAGTTGAAGTTGCAACAGATGTTTGCTTCTTTGATTGCCAGGACACTAGACAGTTTCCCAAGAATTGACAACCACCAGATGTTGATTTTCTTGACATTTTGCACCCTGCATAGTCACTATCTGAAAAAGCTGATAACTTGGTATTGCTAGAAGCAGGATACCAAATTCCAAGTGTAGGAGTTCCTTTCAGATATCTGAAGATTCTTTTGACTGCAATTAGGTGTGATTCCCTAGGAGCTGATTGATATCTAGCACAGACACATGTTGAAAACATAATATCTGGTCTAGAAGCAGTTAGATATAAAAGGGAACCTATCATACATCTATACATGGTTTGATCAACCTGTTTTCCTTGATCATCTGGTTCAACTTGTGTGGTAGGTGTCATGGGAGTGGAACATGATTTACAGTCTTGTAAAGAAAATTTGTTCAATAATTCTTTAACATATTTAGATTGATGTATAAAAGTTCCATTTGTTTGTTGTTTAATCTGCAGTCCTAAAAAGTACTGCAGTTCTCCCATTGTACTCATCTCAAATTTTGATTGCATGAGTTTCTTAAATTCATCACACATTTTTGTGTTTGTTGAACCAAATATGATATCATCAACATAAATTTGACAAGTAAGACATGATTTCCAACATTTTTAATGAAAAGAGTTTTATCAATGGAGCCTCTTGTAAAGTTATTTTTGAGCAAAAAGTTGGAAAGTGTTTCATACCAGGCTCTTGGAGCCTGTTTTAGCCCATAAAGAGCTTTGTCAAGCTTGTACACTCACTCAGGATGAGAAGGATCCTAAAACCCAGGTGGCTGACAAACATACACTTTCTCTTTGATCTTTCCATACAAAATGCACTTTTAACATTCATTTGAAAAACTTTTATTTTGTTGGAAATGGCATAGGCCAGAAATAACCTGATGGCTTCAAGTCTTTCAACTGGAGCAAAGGTTTCATCATAATCAATTCCTTCTTCTTGAGAGTAACCTTGTACCACTAGTCTTACCTTGTTCTTAATAATCATACCAGCCTCATCTTGTTTGTTCCTGAAAACCCATCTTGTGCCAATTGGTAGCTTGTTTGGTGGTAAGGGACAGATTTCCCAAACCTGTTGCTTCTTGAATTGAAGTAACTCATCTTGCATAGCTTCCACCCAATTGTTGTCTTTGAAGGCTTCTTGGTACTTCTTAGGTTCCAACTGAGAAATGAATGCTGAGAAGAAGAAAAAGTTGGAAAGCTGGTTTCTTGTGAGAACACCTGATGCAATATCACCCATGATTTGTTCCAATGGATGATCTTTGTGTTCAATCAGTTGTTGTAAACCACTGATAGGTGTAGGTGGCTCTTGTACTTCATCAAACAAACCACTGAGGTTTATAATGTCTGGTTCAGCTGTTTGAACATCTTCAGTAGTTGTAGGAGCTGAAGCAGATGTTTGAGTTTGTACATCAGCAGTTGTTGAATCAGAAGTTTGTGAAACTTCCGAAGGTTTGAAAGTTGACTTAGTGACTGTTTTAGGAGTCCATGGTGCTGGATCCTCATAATCAAACCTCTGATCACCATAATTAGTAGGTTTAGATGATGTGATAGTCTTTTCAGGTCGAAAATGGAAGCTGTCAAGGTCAAAGAGTTCAGCAGGATGTGCTGGAATAAGAGTATGCTTTGATTCATTGAACTTGACATTCAATGTTTCTTCTACTATCTTGGTTCTTAAGTTAAAAACCTTGTAGGCTTTTCTAGTGGAAGAATAACCAAGAAAATATCCTGAATCAACTTTAGCAGCAAACTTTGAAATAGAGTCTTTAATGTTTAGAATGAAACATTGACATCCAAAAGCCCTGAAAAAGGAGATAAGGGGCTTTATGCCATGAAGAACTTCATAGGCGGTCTTGGAGTGTCTCTTGTTGACAGGGACTCTATTTTGAACATAATATGCAATGTTAACTGCTTCAGTCCAGAAATACAGTGGTAGGCCTGAATCAGCTAGCATAGTTCTTGCTGCTTCAATTAATGTCCTGTTCTTCCTTTCTACCACACCATTTTGTTCAGGAGTTCCGGGAACACTGAATTGTCTAATAGTCCCTTTAGACAAACAGAATTCATCCAGAGTTTTGTTCCTGAACTCTGTCCTATTATCACTTCTAATGGCTTTGACAGATAGAGAATATTGTTTCTCTACTTGTAGAATGAAGAAATTGATGATTTCAGCTGGCTCATCCTTGGAAAATAAGAAGAATACCCATGTGAATCTTGAATAGTCATCAATGATGACCAAGCAGTACTTCTTCTTACCAAGGCTCATGATTTTTACTGGCCCAAATAAGTCCATATGGAGTAGTTGAAGACATGCAGTTGTTTTTGATTCTTCAATAGACTTATAGGAGGACTTATGCTGCTTTCCCTTTAAACAGGTTACACAATGTTCTTGACACTGGTACACTTTTAAGGGTAGACCTCTGACCAAGCCCATTTTTGTGACTTTATTTATGGTTTTAAAGTTCACATGGCCAAGTCTCCTGTGCCAGAGATCAGTCTCTGAAGTTGATGCCTTTGAGAAGAAACAGGTAGTGTTGTTCAGTACTTTGTCCTTTTCAATGTCCACTGCATAGACATTGCCACATCTTTTGGCTATCAACAAAGTATGATCTTCAATGATCTTCTCTATCAACTTCTGGCCTTCTGGTGATATGATCTTGCATGCTGTCTTTGTGAAAAAGGAAGAATATCCTTTATCACACATTTGTCACACACTCAGCAAGTTGTACTCAAGGTTTTCAACCGGATTGACCTTGTCAAACTGTATTTTGCCAGAAGAGACATTGCCATGTCCTAGCACATATCCCTTGGCATTGTTCCTAAATGATACATATCCTTCTCTTTGACTGATAAAGTTATTTATCAGGTATCTGCATCCTATCATGTGCATTGAGCCTCCAATGTCAACATACCCAATGCTATTTAAGCCTCTGGAGATCCTCTGCACAAAGTAGCAAATTAGTTAGATTTGGGAACCCAAGCAAGTTTGGCTTTGGGTTTGCTCTTGAGAACATTAACAGTTTGTTTTTGACCAGGTTGAGGAATTCATGTCTTTTTGGCAATGGATTTTTCATTAAGAGCAATGGTGGTATCCTTTTAAGGACCACCATCAACCTTGGTCATCAGTAGTTGTACCATATACATGAGATCTTTAATCTCAGCAGTTTGTGAAACTGCTGATGATGTAGGTCTAACTACTGAAAGAGAATTTTGAGAAAAAGATTTTTGTTGAGTTTTCATCTTTTTCTGAGAAAAGATGTTTGTTGGTTGTTGTTTCTTGGGAGAAAAAGTTTCTTCAAAAATCATTTTTGAGTTGTTTTCCCACAACCAGTTGTGAAATTTTCTTGTTATACTGAATTCCTTTTCTATATCTACAAAATTCTGTCTTGTGGTTAAACAAACCACAGATTTCACATTCTTTTGCCTTTTCTTTTTCATTTGAAGGCAAATTTCTTACTGTTTTGATTTGTTTTAGGTCATCAGTAGTTTTCAGGTTCTCAACTCCTGATGTAGATGAAACTACTGATGGCTTAAAGTCAGATTTTATGAGTACTTCTAAAGAACTTTCTTTGTGAGTTTTTAGAAAGTTTTCATGAAAAGATGTGCATTCTTTCTCTTCAGAAGTTTCATCTGAAACAATTTTTCTCCAATCTTCAGTAGTTTTGGGGGAAAAATCTGTTGGTGTTTCAGTGTGAGTGTACCCTATGCCAAACCTAACATTTGAAGCACTTTGTTTGTTAAGCAGCAGTTGGTATTCTTTACAAAATTCTACCCATTTTTCACAAACAACCTTGGTGTCAGCAAGCTCTTTTCTGACATTTCCTAGGTCATCTATCATGATTTTAAGTTGTGCTTGGGTTTCAATAGCATTGTTAGTCAATTTAGAATTTTCTTTTGCCTTTGCAGCAAGTTTTCTTTCTAAATCACATTTCATCTGAGTAAATTTTCTCTCAGAGTCATTTACTTTGCCTTGTAAATGCACATTGGTCTCTCTTATGAGAGCAAAAGATTCTTTACATGAAGTTGAACAAAGTTTTGTAAAGATTCTTTTGATACCTGAGACAGGGCAAATTTTGAGGTGCAGCCCTTAAATGCCATTAAGGCAAAATTCTTTCTGCCATTGTCAGGTTTTCCCCAGTTGATGTCAAACATTTTGTTGTCTGCATCAGGATTGCACTCAGTAGTGTCAAAAGGAAGACTGCTCCAGTCAACATACCCTGAGGTGAACAAACTTTGTTGTGAGGGTTGCTGAGTCTGTGGAGGTTGTTGAGTAGCTGGAATGGAAGGGATTGATTGTTGGCTCTTCATCTGTTGAGCAGGCATCTGTACATATTGTACTTGTGGCACATATTGGATTTGTGGAGCTTGTGCCTGTACAAAATGTGCACTTCCCTGTGTTCCATTATTCCTATTATAACTAGGGTTAAACTGATTTCCAGACTGAGATTGGTTGTAGCTAGAGCTTCTACACTCTCTAGCAAAGTGTCCCAACTTCTGACACTTATGACATCTAAGTTTAGACTTGTCAAAACCAATTTTTGTAGAACTGTTTAGTCCTGGAAATTTCCTTCCTGACCTTTTATAAAATTTGTTTGTTTTAATACTTAACATGGCCAGCTGGTGTAAGATGTCCATTTCTTCTAAGTCATCATTGCTGAAATTTTTTAAATCATCCATGATAAAACACATGTTATCAGCAGTTTGACTATATTCATCATTGTCATAACCTGGGAATGATCTTTCTGATGAGATCCCAGCAGTTATGTCAATATGGTCAAAAGATCCAAAACTATTTGAACAAGTAGGTGAATCTTGTCCCAATAGTGCTGTACTACCTGGTAGATAGTCATCAGCAGTTTTACCAGAACTTTGCAATTTCTTCTTTTGATCGATTTCTCTTTCAAAAGTTAGAAATCTCCCATGTAATTTTGTAAGAGGGAGCTAAAGTCTGGTGAGGATCTGAGGACTATAGAATATGTTTCCTATTTTTCAGGTAAAGACCTTAAAAATCTATGAAGCATAGATACAGTTGTATAGGTCTGACCATTTAAGTTTAGCTCAGATATTAATGAGGAGAATCTTTCAAATTTTTGAGTTAAAGTTTCCCCATTTATGTGAGCAAATGTTTCATATTGTTGAGCCATGATTTCTCTAGTGTTGGCAATCACCTCTTCAGTTCCTCCAAACTGTTCTTTTAGGCAGTCCCAAAGCTCTTTGGCACTATCACAATGTAATAGTCCAGAGTAGATTTCATTTGAGAGTGCCATTGCCAACATAGAGAAAGCTTTAGCATCAAGCTCAAGTTTTAGGAAATCATCTTCTGTATAGTCCTTTGGGTCTTTTGGTATTTCTACTTTAGTTTCAGAATTAATATTTACTGGTTTGTGAGGACCATATATCATAGATTTCCAGCAACCGGTGTTGGTCTGAGATAATGTATGCGCCATTCTCCTTTGCCAGATATTGTATTCATTTCTAACTAGCATAGCAGGTTTATTGGCAGAACCAGTATTATGTGGATCCATTTTTAAAGAGTATTGATTTGTCAAATATCTCTTAAAGTGATGGATGTTGAAAAAAGTGAACTTTTAATCTTTTATTGAATATCAATAAGAGCCTGTGTCTGATTCTCAATGTGTTAGATTGATATGTGATCAGATAAACCAGTGCTCTGATACCAATTGTTGGATCAGTAATGCTCTAGATATTTTGCTTGCTAGTGAACACTTATGTGTTTAGCAAGTTCAATCAGATTTGCACAGCGGAATAAGTAAGTAAAGTTACACTATCAACAGGAGTTATTACTCCCCCTTGATGTTTGAAAACTAAAGACAGGTTTAATGAGAATCTAAGTATTGAATGTGAATGACAATAAAAACTCAAACAGATTCTCAGTAAATGAAATGGAAATAACAATAATAAGCTTTGAAGGATTTCAGTTTCAATTAAAATCAATGTCTAAAACAGAGGGATGAACCCATCTATTTATAGACTTACAAATACATGAACCTTGCCAAAAAGCAAGTCTGCAACAAGTTGCATTCTTGGAACTTGTACAAAAAGATAAAGTAATAATAAACAAATAAACCACTGAAAAATAAGGGCGGTTGAAAGATTCTATTACAAGTGCTGATGAATGACAAACTACTGATGAGTAGTTTGTCTTCAGTAGTTCTTCAGTGAACTTGTCTGCTTTGACTTCAGAACTTCTGATCTATCTTCTTCAGTACTTGTTGAATCCTTCTTCAGTACTTTAGTCTTCGTTTTTCAGTAGTTCTATACTTAGAATAATTTGCAGAAGTATGAATTAGACTAAGGTTTGCAGAAGTGGTTTCCTCAATCCTTTTTGTCCTAACACTATATCAGTTGAAACAGCTCCAACGGTCACCTGAAACAGTCTAGATGCTCATTGAAGACGTCGGATATCATGAGATCGCTTATTTACTTTCGTGTAATTATAAATAGGGGCATGATGAACGAAAATAGGACACTTACACATTATCAAGCACTTGATACTAGTTAGCTAACACCTGATACTCTCTCTACTCACACACACAATACTACACAATCATTGTAACCACAGTTCATTCATCATACTTCCAAAGTTGTAACACTTGTTACCATTCTTAATATTAACAAACAAGGCAGGAGCTTAGACTCCTCCTGAGGTTTTGTGCCGGCGATCATCAAGTGATCAAGGGCTTTCCTCATACATCGAGTGTTGTTGGCTTGCTTTCTTTCATTTACATTTAGTTACAATACTCTTGTGTCAGACAGTTACATCCTCAGGATATAACTGTCCATCCTGAACCATACATTTGCCATCCTAAACATAGTTGTCATATTATTGTTACTTTGTCATTATAAACTGCATCTTGAAAATAACACTAAGTATTTAACATTTTTCACACATTTAGCACTCTACCTCACATTTACTAATTTGGAATACAAAATTATTTCTACCAAGTAATTTTTGACCAAAACATAAACTACCATTAGTTAGCTGCAATCACCAATTTAATAATTAAGGGACTTAAGAAAAAGCCCTCCTAACAAGATATGCATATAAATATGAGTAAGATCCATAGATATGACTATATCATTTGTGACACCCGGCATGTTCGGCTTAAACATAATAGTAACATCTAAGTCTACCTTAGCGAGAAACGTTTATAAACAAACTTAACTGGGTTAGTTGAGTCGGGTCAGATTAGGATTGTCCAGGGTTCAATGACCTGGAGGATCATTGGGAGTCATTTTGGGGAATACACTAGTACCGGGTTCCGTTGTTGGTGACATTACATGAACTAATTAAGTATATGTGTAGATTATGGGTCGTGTGGTGGATTGTATACTTATACTTGCTTAAACGATGTACAAATGATTATACGTGCCTAAATATGCTAAGTATAGACTATTGGATGCATGCTTATGTGTTAAGATGTGTTAGAATGCGTTAAACACGACAAACTGGAAATCTGGAAAAAGTTAACATGTGTTAAAAAGTGCTGTTAACATGTGTTAAAAAGTGCTGATGACCTGAAAGTGGAAAGTGGGCGAATGTGGAAATGGAACTTGAGAAAGTGGGCGAATGTAGAAACAAAGTGGGCGAATGTGGAAAGATTCCACATTCGACCATTACAAAGGGGCGAATGTGGAAAAGTTCCACATTCGACCATATAAAAGGGGCGAACCTGGACCTGGTATAAATACCATCCTTAGTCATTTTTCACCATTTCACAAACCCTAAACGCCTCTAAACACTCTCTAACAACTATTATCATTGGGGAAGGAGTTTTTGAGCTTGTTTTTCATAACCTAACTCTCTAAATCATTACAAGTGAAGATCTAAGGTGTGTTCTTCATTTCAAATCCTTTTTAAACAATTTTGACTTGTTTTCATCTAAACCCCAAGAGTCCAGATCTGATATCAACATGTTTTATGGGTAAAAACCTTCCTAATATCTTCCTAACCAAAACCTATTCATAAACAATGAGTTTTATGCAAATTAACATGTGTTAATGTGGTATTATGCATTGTTTGACGATTACTTGCTATATAGATGATATGACAACAACCTAGGACTGTTATTAATGGTGAGTTATGATTGAAACATGTTACAATTGATTGTTGATGGTGTTTTGTCGATTAAAGGAATTTTTAGTTAGATTTAGGGCTTGTTTTTGATGGTAATGATAGAGTTATGATAGGGGGTTTCTTGTTCATGATGATTTGAGTATGTTGAGCTGATGATTAATTAATTTCAGAAAGTTTCCTAACTGGGTAATGATTTCATGCATGATGATGTGACATCTCCATAATTTACTATTTTAGGAAACTTGTAAAACGGATAGATTTTGGGGTAAAATCGGTAGGGATTCGTAGGAATATGTTAATGATGCTTGACTGCTATAACTCATGGTGTTTCGTGATGTTTTCGGACATTTTCGACGCGTTTTTGGGAAAATTATACAGCAGGGTCGAACCTGGAGCACCTTCGACCAGTCGAACGGGCGAAGGTGGTTCTCCAGGGTCGAACCTGGAAACTAAAGGGGCGAACGAACCACAAATGGGCGAAGGTGGGAGAAAAAGGGGTGAAGGTGGAAGTTTAAGGCCACATTCGACCAATCAAAGTCACCTTCGACCACTCCAAGCTACGTTCGACCCTACGTTAACAGAAATGAGATTTTTGATACGAACTAAGTGTTTTATGCTTGAACCTTGCGTGCAATCTATGTGTACTTGATTAGTTAGGGTAATGGATCACCAACGGGATGTCGGGTCGGTCTAGTGTGTCAGTTAAACATTTAAACACGTTTTAAAACATACTTGGTTATGATCTGGACAATCGGGGACTAGATAACCTTATGGTTATTAGTCGGAACACTTATGTGAACATTTTGATAGATCTCCGGTAGAGGGATTATCAGGGGCTAAACATCTTTACGTATAATTGAAGAACGCAATCTAAGGTGAGTTCACTGCCCCACTTTTATTGCTTAAACTTTTGGGGGAGAAAACATGCGCTAAAATATTTTGGTAACATATGTCATACTATGGTTTTAAACTTGTGTACTATGCGATCTTTTGAAAGTCCCGGGGGAAACCATGAATGTGCGGGGTTGCACAACGGGGGAAATGTGGATAGATCTATTGGGCGTGACCTGCCCCACTCGACGGCTTGGAGGGCCGGGCGGGTGCATATTGTCTCGAACAGGAACATTATCGTGCTGAACATTACGGGCTGCTAAACATGCTAAACATTGCTAAACGTGTCCAGTAATGGTTTCCAATCGTAGTAGTAACAAATCATACGCCTAGCTAGCGTACTTGGTAACATTGATATAGTATGGACATGGTAACATCGGTAACTCTTTTGAACAAACCTGTGAACTCACCAGCATTATATGTTGACGTCTTTTTGGCATGTTTTTCTCAAGTCGCTAAGGTAGCAACAACTGGATCTAGGCGCACGAGTCGGCACGGGCGTCTAGGGTTTAGAGCGTGGTCTTCATTAAACATTTGAACTGTGTCTTTTGGGTTGTAAACATTTAAAGCTTCCGCTACAGTTTATGTTTTTATAACTATATCTTTTGAGTATTGTGTTATGCATATAGTGTTGTTTATCGTGACCGTTGACTTGAATCCTGGTTTGTCATGCGCCTCGCGGTAAAACCCCGCAAGTGGAATTTGAGGGTGTGACAGATTGGTATCAGAGCCAATGGTTATAGTGAACTAGGACTGCATTTAGAGTCTAGTCTATAGCCGAGTCGCACACACTAGACGGTCACATACTTGAGTCGGGTTGGAACATGTACTAACTTTGTCGGGGTGTCTTTACATCATCATCGCACTTCCCTGTTACATCATCCGTCCTCACTCTTGGCTTTATACACTCTTATGTTCTTCTTCGGGGTTTGAAGGAGAAGGAGTTGACTCGTTGGTTATTGCACGGCAGTGTCGTATATTGGGGTAGTCTTGCGTACTCTCGAGGTCTGCCCAGGATTCGGACATCTCCCTTCCGTGCCCCCAATAGACGCACTTGCTTACACATTATCTTGCACACTTATGCTTGTGATAGCATGATGCTAGATGCCGACATTCGGCGACTTGAGTTCAAGCTGAGGGAAAGCTTGGAGGATCATGTAGAGCAGTTTATCATTTCGGGTGCACACGAAATCATAAACTGAAATGCATGAGAATCCAAGTGGACTCTGAACTTGGATGCATAGTCCTGGATTCGGTCTAGACGTAACTTTCCTAGCTACTAGTGGTTGACACTAGCAGTGAATCTGAATCTCTCGATTTCTGATTTGTCAGATCATGTCGGGCGCACGTGGTGGTGGACGTCGTGGTGGTGGCCGTGGCGGCGGTGGCCGTGGTGGCGGTCGTGGTAACATCAACATGACCCAAGCAGAGCTGAACAACTTGCTTCAACAGCAAGTGAACATAGCCTTGGCTGCTTTCCAGGCTGGGCACAATGCTCTGGGTGGTAAGTTGGTTCTTACCTGCCTTATTTCATTCTTGGGTGTCATGTTTCCTTTGTGGTTTATCTTCGTGTCGTGTTTCAGGTGCTGCTGTCAACCCGCCTCCACCTCAGTGTTCCTACAAGAAGTTTAGGGACTGTCAGCCCCATAACTTTGCTGGGACTGAAGGGGCAGTGGGACTGCTCCGATGGTTGGAAAAGGTTGAATCTGTTTTCCTGATGTGTAACTGTCCTGTTGAGGACCGGGTCAAGTATGCCACCGCGACATTTGAGGGTCCTGCTTTGTCATGGTGGAATGCTACTACGCAGAACATGGGCTTGGGGGAAGCTCATGCTATGCTTTGGGCGGATTTTGTTCGGCTATTGAAGAGCGAGTACTGTCCCAGGGAGGAAGTGCAGAAGTTGGAGCATGAAGTCTGGAACTACAAGATGGTGGGGTCCGAGATTGAGGAGTATACTGTGCGACGCAATGAGTTGGCGGTGTTGTGTCCTGACATGCACACACCTGAGTACCGTAGGATTGAGCATTACATCTCTGGGTTGGTGCCGGAGATTGCTGGGTTAGTAGCTGCTGGGAACCTACCCACACTGGCTGAGGTCGTCCGTTCTGCTCACAAGATGACCAACATGAATATTTTGGAGGGTGTTTTACCTCCCAAGGGTTCGACTGTGAAGGGTTCTGAAGGCAACAAGAGGAAATGGGAGAACGTGGGTAAGAGTGCAGTGCCGGCGCCGTCTCAACCGGCCAAGAAGTTTGATGGATCTGGGTCGTCGTCAGCGCAGAAGACAGGTGGATACGTTGGGAAGCATCCCAAGTGTAACAAGTGTGGCTTTCACCATTCTGGGAATTGTGATCGGGCTCGTTGTCATCGGTGCCATCAGTTGGGGCACCATGCTAAGGATTGCAAGGTGGCGCTCACCCCAACTCAGACTCCTGCGGCTACTCCTGCTCCTGCTGCTCAGGGGACTCAGGGGAGGCAGGGGTGTTACAACTGTGGTGACACGGGACACTTCAAGCGTGATTGTCCCAAACTGAAGCAGGGCGATAATGGGAGGGGCGGGAACGGTAACGGGAATGGCGGCGGAGGCAGGACTGCGCGTGCTTTCGTCATTGGGTCTGCGGAGGCTAGGCAGGATCCAGACACAGTTACCGGTACGTTCCTTCTCAACAATCGCTATGTTTCTGTTTTATTTGATTCTGGTGCCGATAAGAGCTTCGTATCTGTGGATGTTAGTCAGTTGCTAGATGTAGTACCCACACCTTTAGAGGCTAAGTACTTAATAGAATTGGCTAACGGTAAGAACATCGAGGCGACTCATATCCTTAGGGAGTGTCACTTGGAACTGTCGGGTCTGTCATTCCCCATTGACCTTATGCCTGTACCTCTGGGTAGTTTCGATGTCGTTGTGGGCATGGATTGGTTATCGTTGTATCGTGCGGAGATTGTTTGCTTTGACAGGGTTATTCGGATCCCTCTCCCCGATGGGGAGATTCTTTCGGTCCACGGCGAGAAAAGCGGTGCTCCGCTGAGTATCATTTCCAGCATGAAAGCCCGTAAGTATCTTCGAAAGGGCTGTTCAGCCATTCTGGCACTTGTTAACGTTTCTACTGACGATGAGAAGAAGATCGAGGATATTCCGGTGGTTCGTGACTTTTCTGACGTGTTTCCTGATGAGTTGCCTGGTCTTCCTCCCCATCGTCAGGTTGAGTTTGGTATTGATCTTGCTCCGGGCGCGGCTCCTATTGCCCGAGCTCCGTATCGTTTTGCACCTCCCGAGATGCAAGAATTATCCAGCCAGTTACAGGAACTCTTGGAAAAGGGTTTCATTCGACCGAGCTCGTCCCCGTGGGGAGCTCCTATTTTGTTTGTGAAGAAGAAGGATGAGAGCCTTCGTATGTGTATTGATTACCGTGAGCTGAACAAGGTGACCATCAAGAATCGTTATCCTCTTCCTCGCATTGATGATCTCTTTGACCAGCTTCAAGGCTCCAGCTACTACTCAAAGATTGACTTGCGGTCCGGTTATCACCAGTTGCGCGTCAGGGAGGCTGACATTCAGAAGACTGCTTTTCGCACTCGTTATGGCCATTTTGAGTTCCTGGTCATGCCTTTCGGTCTCACTAACGCACCGGCGGTGTTCATGGATTTGATGAACCGCGTTTGTAAACCGTACCTTGATAAGTTCGTCATCGTGTTCATTGATGACATTCTGATTTATTCCAAGAACAAGGCAGATCATGAGGAACATCTGCGGTTGGTCTTGGAACTTTTGAGACGGGAGCAGTTGTATGCTAAGTTCTCAAAGTGTGATTTTTGGTTGCGGGAAGTTCAATTCCTAGGGCATGTGGTGAATGAACTGGGAATTCACGTCGATCCGGCTAAGATCGAAGCTATTAAAGACTGGGAAGCACCAAAGACGCCATCTGAGGTACGGCAATTCCTAGGTCTTGCAGGTTACTACCGGCGTTTTATCGAGGGATTTTCGAAGATCGCTCAACCCCTCACTGCTCTCACCCAGAAGGACCGAAAGTTCGACTGGGACGAACCACAGGAATCAGCATTTCAGATGCTGAAGCTTAAACTTTGTTCTGCTCCTATCTTATCCTTACCCGAAGGAACGGATGATTTCGTTGTGTACTGTGATGCTTCGATTCGGGGTCTCGGTTGCGTGTTAATGCAACGTGGGAAGGTTATCGCTTATGCTTCTCGTCAACTCAAGGTTCACGAGAAGAACTATAGTACTCACGACTTGGAGCTGGGTGCAGTAGTCTTTGCGTTGAAAATCTGGAGACATTACTTGTACGGTACCAAGTGTGAAGTTTACACCGATCACAAGAGTCTCCAGCATATTTTCGACCAGAAGGTGTTAAACATGCGGCAGCGTCGTTGGGTTGAACTCTTGAACGATTACGACTGTGCGATTAAATACCATCCTGGCAAGGCAAACGTTGTGGCGGATGCCTTGAGCAGGAAGGAGTCGGCAAAGCCTCGGCGTGTCCGAGCCTTGCAGCTTACCATTCATTCCTCCTTGCCTGACCGGATCCGTTCGGCTCAGGTGGATGCCTTAAAGGAGGAAAACCTTAAGGCCGAAACGATGCACAGTGCGGACAAACACCTTGAGCTTAGGTCTGATGGCCTACACTACTTCGCTGGGCGTGTTTGGGTTCCTTTACTCGGGGGATTACGGGAGCTTGTCTTGGACGAGGCTCACAAATCCCGGTATTCTATTCATCCAGGCTCCGATAAGATGTATCAGGATCTGAAGATACTTTATTGGTGGCCGAACATGAAGGCCGATATAGCCTCCTATGTGAGCAAATGCTTGACCTGTGCTAAGGTCAAGGTGGAGTATCAGAAGCCGTCTGGTCTCCTACAGCAACCTGAGATTCCAGAATGGAAGTCGAGCGGATCACGATGGATTTCGTCACCAAACTACCGAGATCACCAAGTGGTTGTGACATGATTTGGGTGATCGTTGACCGGTTGACGAAATCGGCACACTTCTTACCTATTAAGGAAACGGATGGACTCGAGCGGTTGGCTCGACTCTACCTTAAAGATGTGGTTTCTCGGCACGGGGTGCCTGTTTCTATCATTTCTGATCGTGATTCCCGCTTTGCCTCGCGTTTCTGGAAGGCTCTTCATAAGGCCTTGGGTACTCAGTTGGATATGAGTACGGCTTATCATCCGCAAACTGACGGGCAGAGTGAGCGGACGATACAAACACTGGAGGACATGCTGCGGGCATGCGTCATTGATTTTGGCAAGGGTTGGGAGACTCACCTGCCGTTGGTGGAGTTCTCCTATAACAACAGTTACCACTCCAGTATCGGGGCAGCTCCGTTCGAAGCTCTGTATGGACGGAAATGCCGATCTCCCTTGTGTTGGGCCGAGGTGGGCGAGAGTCAGCTCACTGGCCCGGAACTGGTGTACGAAACTTCGGAGAAAATCGTACAGATCCGTAACCGTTTGGCAGCTGCGCGGGATCGTCAGAAGAGCTATGCCGATCGCCGTCGCAAACCACTAGAGTTCCAGGTTGGGGACAAGGTGCTTCTGAAAGTTTCACCATGGAAGGGCGTCATACGCTTTGGAAAGCGTGGCAAGCTTAACCCTCGTTATGTCGGACCGTTCGCAATACTGGAACGGATTGGACCGGTGGCGTACAGACTTGATTTACCGACGGAGCTCGGTAATGTTCATAACGTCTTCCATGTGTCTAACTTAAGGAAGTGTTTGGCTGATGAATCTCTTGTTGTACCACTGGAAGAGATCAAGGTTGATGATCGTCTTCGCATTGTGGAGGAACCCGTGGAGATTTTGGATTACAAGATTCGTAGCCTTCGGCGGAGTAAAATCCGCATCGTTAAAGTTCGTTGGAACTCGAATCGTGGACCGGAGTTCACGTGGGAACGAGAAGACCAGATGAAGGCTAAGTACCCTCATCTCTTTCCGAAGCGCGCGTTCGAGTCCAGGCATGTTACTACTGAAGCAGAGTGAATCTCGGGGCGAGATTCCCTTTCAACGTGGGGATGATGTGACAACCGGTAACTTTTCTTTTCGTTTTCACTTTTCTTTTCGTTTTCACTTTTCTTTTTGTTTTCTTCCTTTTCGTCTGTTCCATTTTTTTTGGGCTTCGTGCAATTTTCGGGACGAAAATTCTTTCAACGTGGGGATGATGTGACACCCGGCATGTTCGGCTTAAACATAATAGTAACATCTAAGTCTACCTTAGCGAGAAACGTTTATAAACAAACTTAACTGGGTTAGTTGAGTCGGGTCAGATTAGGATTGTCCAGGGTTCAATGACCTGGAGGATCATTGGGAGTCATTTTGGGGAATACACTAGTACCGGGTTCCGTTGTTGGTGACATTACATGAACTAATTAAGTATATGTGTAGATTATGGGTCGTGTGGTGGATTGTATACTTATACTTGCTTAAACGATGTACAAATGATTATACGTGCCTAAATATGCTAAGTATAGACTATTGGATGCATGCTTATGTGTTAAGATGTGTTAGAATGCGTTAAACACGACAAACTGGAAATCTGGAAAAAGTTAACATGTGTTAAAAAGTGCTGTTAACATGTGTTAAAAAGTGCTGATGACCTGAAAGTGGAAAGTGGGCGAATGTGGAAATGGAACTTGAGAAAGTGGGCGAATGTAGAAACAAAGTGGGCGAATGTGGAAAGATTCCACATTCGACCATTACAAAGGGGCGAATGTGGAAAAGTTCCACATTCGACCATATAAAAGGGGCGAACCTGGACCTGGTATAAATACCATCCTTAGTCATTTTTCACCATTTCACAAACCCTAAACGCCTCTAAACACTCTCTAACAACTATTATCATTGGGGAAGGAGTTTTTGAGCTTGTTTTTCATAACCTAACTCTCTAAATCATTACAAGTGAAGATCTAAGGTGTGTTCTTCATTTCAAATCCTTTTTAAACAATTTTGACTTGTTTTCATCTAAACCCCAAGAGTCCAGATCTGATATCAACATGTTTTATGGGTAAAAACCTTCCTAATATCTTCCTAACCAAAACCTATTCATAAACAATGAGTTTTATGCAAATTAACATGTGTTAATGTGGTATTATGCATTGTTTGACGATTACTTGCTATATAGATGATATGACAACAACCTAGGACTGTTATTAATGGTGAGTTATGATTGAAACATGTTACAATTGATTGTTGATGGTGTTTTGTCGATTAAAGGAATTTTTAGTTAGATTTAGGGCTTGTTTTTGATGGTAATGATAGAGTTATGATAGGGGGTTTCTTGTTCAAGATGATTTGAGTATGTTGAGCTGATGATTAATTAATTTCAGAAAGTTTCCTAACTGGGTAATGATTTCATGCATGATGATGTGACATCTCCATAATTTACTATTTTAGGAAACTTGTAAAACGGATAGATTTTGGGGTAAAATCGGTAGGGATTCGTAGGAATATGTTAATGATGCTTGACTGCTATAACTCATGGTGTTTCGTGATGTTTTCGGACATTTTCGACGCGTTTTTGGGAAAATTATACAGCAGGGTCGAACCTGGAGCACCTTCGACCAGTCGAACGGGCGAAGGTGGTTCTCCAGGGTCGAACCTGGAAACTAAAGGGGCGAACGAACCACAAATGGGCGAAGGTGGGAGAAAAAGGGGCGAAGGTGGAAGTTTAAGGCCACATTCGACCAATCAAAGTCACCTTCGACCACTCCAAGCTACGTTCGACCCTACGTTAACAGAAATGAGATTTTTGATACGAACTAAGTGTTTTATGCTTGAACCTTGCGTGCAATCTATGTGTACTTGATTAGTTAGGGTAATGGATCACCAACGGGATGTCGGGTCGGTCTAGTGTGTCAGTTAAACATTTAAACACGTTTTAAAACATACTTGGTTATGATCTGGACAATCGGGGACTAGATAACCTTATGGTTATTAGTCGGAACACTTATGTGAACATTTTGATAGATCTCCGGTAGAGGGATTATCAGGGGCTAAACATCTTTACGTATAATTGAAGAACGCAATCTAAGGTGAGTTCACTGCCCCACTTTTATTGCTTAAACTTTTGGGGGAGAAAACATGCGCTAAACTATTTTGGTAACATATGTCATACTATGGTTTTAAACTTGTGTACTATGCGATCTTTTGAAAGTCCCGGGGGAAACCATGAATGTGCGGGGTTGCACAACGGGGGAAATGTGGATAGATCTATTGGGCGTGACCTGCCCCACTCGACGGCTTGGAGGGCCGGGCGGGTGCATATTGTCTCGAACAGGAACATTATCGTGCTGAACATTACGGGCTGCTAAACATGCTAAACATTGCTAAACGTGTCCAGTAATGGTTTCCAATCGTAGTAGTAACAAATCATACGCCTAGCTAGCGTACTTGGTAACATTGATATAGTATGGACATGGTAACATCGGTAACTCTTTTGAACAAACCTGTGAACTCACCAGCATTATATGTTGACGTCTTTTTGGCATGTTTTTCTCAAGTCGCTAAGGTAGCAACAACTGGATCTAGGCGCACGAGTCGGCACGGGCGTCTAGGGTGTAGAGCATGGTCTTCATTAAACATTTGAACTGTGTCTTTTGGGTTGTAAACATTTAAAGCTTCCGCTACAGTTTATGTTTTTATAACTATATCTTTTGAGTATTGTGTTATGCATATAGTGTTGTTTATCGTGACCGTTGACTTGAATCCTGGTTTGTCATGCGCCTCGCGGTAAAACCCCGCAAGTGGAATTTGAGGGTGTGACATCATTGGTCGAGTATATCATTGTATCTCAAATTTTATATACCTGGATGCATCTCGTTTTTTTTCATAATAATTGGATACGCATCTATGATTTTCTAGGGAACTACGATACTAAAATCGTTAAAACTAAAGTATTGTCATATAATAACATCAAATTAATGGATGATATATTCAGTCATGTTGATATGGGTTTGTTACATAATTTTTAAAATTAGAAAAGGAAAAAATGAAATGAAAAGACAAAGCATGTCAGAAATACCTTAGCAGTTAGTAAATGGCAATAAGGTTGTATGTACAACTTAGAAAAACGTTATGTCATAAACATATGTGTAACTTTTTGTGATATATGTGTTTTTACTTGCAGGCTCCAAGCAATAGCAACAACGACAATAATACCAACCACAAACCTAGGAACGTTGTAGAGATACACGCTATAACATTAATACAATTCTTATTTTTATTCATTTAGTTCCATTCACACTTATTTTTTAACTTTATATTAACTACTTATCATCCCTATGAATTTTATACATTTCAAAATTTTTAACTTCTTATAAATACAAAACTTTTCTTAATAAAACTATATACTTTTAACCCTCTTTATTTTTAAAATAATAAAATTAATAATAATAATGATGATGATGATGATAAATATTTTCAATTTAAAAAAATGTACAAGGTTTAACTATATAAAAATTTTATGAAAGCAAAACCATAAGCAAAAACTTAAATAGCCATAACCAAAACAAAACCCCATCTACAACCCAAAGTCCAAACCACCGGAGCCCAAATGTATGACCCAGGCCCAAATCCCGAGCCCACACAGCAGGCCTACTCCTGATCCATCTCCTTCACCCTGGTGCTCCAAGATCTGACCCTAACCTAAATTCTCGACCCATTGGTAGAAAATTTTAAAATCCTACGCGCCTAAACCATTTTTGGCAACAATTATCGCATTAAGTAACCGAAAAAATGATCTCGCACCAATCCAACTCATATTTGCACTTTAAATCATGATCAAATTAAGCCAATTAAATCAAATTAATCGGGTTTTAAAACTTACCATATAACCCAGTTTTGGATCACTATAAGTAGCTGTTTTCAACGCAATAAAACCTGCACCCAAGCTTATAAACCTCCGAAAATAAGATCCCCCAAACGATTTTGCATTTACAAAACTCACAAATGATTAGAGTTGAAGCTTTGAGTTGTTTTAAACTTGCTTCGTGTTCAACGAACTTCAGTCTAGGTGAGGTCAATTAATCTATGCACACTAGGTCGGTTTTTGGTGTAGATTTAAAGCCATAAGGTTTCATTTATGATTTCTATCGTTTTGATGTTCAATTAGAGACTTGTAATTCTAGGGTTTATAAGGAATTAAGGATAGTCGACCATGATGATAAAAATATAACAAAAACAGCTTAATCACAAAAACAATGGTTGGTCAAGTGGTTGTTGTGCGTGTGTATAAGTCACGGGGCGGGACAGAACTTGGGTTCGAGTTTTGCCTACAACATATTTTTTCTAGTTTTCCTTTTTGGGTTTTTATGTATATATTTAATTATCAAAACTTTAAAAATATTCTTCAAATACTATAACTAGCCTAAAAATTTTACTAGTCTCCTAATACTCAGATGATTTGTTTACAAATTATTTTTTTTCTGAAAATCATTATTTAATATATATAATGATTAATTCTAAATATAATTCAAATAACTTACAAATAATATTTAAATATCTAAACTACTTTATAAAAATCTGAAAAAATTATTTATGTTTATAAACTTATAAACTTTATAAAACTGATTTTTATTTCCATAAAACTATATTTAGTTATTTTTATAAAATTAAACTCATTTTAATCATAATTAATTCATTACTAATCCGTTTTAATCATTTTCATGCCAAAAATTCACAAAAATTATTTCTAATAATTTAGAACAGAGATGTAAATTTTATTTTTAGAAAAGTTAAAAATTATTATTTTTAACTTATTTAAAGTGTTATTTATTTTAAACAACTAATTATTTTATCACTTTAAAACAATAAAATAATTATACAAAAATTATTTTTGTGTTATATAAGTTATATAACAAAGCTTTATATTTTTCTATCACTTTAAATATTTATAAGTCAATTTGATATCAATTAATAATTATTTCAAAATCGCAATTATTTTCAAACTAACATATATCCGCATTAGAAACCCTAGAAAGCTTTAGACTTAGACACATAGATATAACTATTTGTTGGATCAGTTAAGCTGCTCTTTGAGTTGAACTTGCTAGTTGCCACTTAAGTGTTAAGCAAGTTCTTTGGTGAGTGATAGCACAGCGGAATGTTTATAAGTTTTATAGCTACACTTATCAACAGGAGTTATTACTCCCCCTGGAATCAAGAACTAATAAATGAGAAGTGTTTATTGAGAATCTAAGTATTGAATGAGAATGAAACACTTTGACAGATTCTCAGTAAACACGAAATGGAAATAACAATAATAAGAGTTGAAGGATTTCTTGTATTAAAATCAATGTCTAAAACAGAAGGATGAATCCTTCTATTTATAGACTTTACAAATACATGAACCTTGCTAAAAGCAAGTTCAGAAACAAGTTGCAACAAGTTGCAGTCTTGGAACTTGTACATAAAGCAAAAGAAATACAAAAGTATTAAACTACTGATATACAAAGGCGGTGGAAAAGATCTTCTTCAAGTACTAATGAATGACAAACTACTGATGAGTAATTTGTCTTCAGTAGTTCTTCAGTAGAAGTGTCTGGTTTGAACTTCAGAACTTCTGATGACTTCTTCTTCAGCACTTCTGAATCTCTTCTTCAGCAGTTTGATTCTTTGTCTTCAGCAGTTCCATACTTAGAGTATTTTGACAGAAAGTGAATTAGACTAAGGTTTGCAAAAGTGGTTTCACCAATCCTTTTTGTCCTAACAATCTCCCCCTGGATTGATGAAGCCAAAACCTTACTAATTCCTTATTGTTCATTTCTGTCCTTCACAATTTTCCATATTCCTTTGAACATGGAATTCTTGAGCTGGTTTAGTTGATCATCAGTAAGAGACCCTTTTCTTGGTTCCAAGTGTTGGATTGTAAGCAGGTCTTTGGTTGACAGTTTCTTCAGTTCATTCATCGACCTATATTCCCTGCTTGTTTGATCTCTTCTTGTCACAAGTACTGAGTTGTTATCAGTAAAGGACCATCTGATGACTGGTACTTTAGACTTGTCAAAGTCTGCAGTGTAGGGAACCATGGTGGTACCCTGGGTTTCTCCTGAGTGTTGAATGTTTTCAACTTCAGTGACTCTCAGGTGGGATTCACTTCCCTGCTGTTGTTCCATCACATTAGGTATCTGAAATGTTGGCAAATGATGTTCAGTTACTACCTTGGTGTGCATTTTGTCTGTGATGGTCTTCTGGATTTGATATGCAATGGTGGAAGGATCCCTGAATTGTGTGAGCAGAGGCTTCCCTTCTATGTCAAAATCAGAATGTACTATTGTACTACCTTCTAGTAGTACCATTCTGAAATCAGTCTTCACTTTTTCCTCTGACTTCTTTCTTTGGGTAGCTGGTCTTCTTTGAACACCAGAAGTTCTAACTACTGAAGTTGAAGCTTCAGCAGTTTGAAACTTCTCTGGATTAGCAGCCCTTGCAGCCTTGTATTTTCTGTATGTGTCCACCAATCTTTCTTCTTTCCACCTGGACACTGAGGCTTTTGAACCATAACCATTGGCTACCAGTTCTTCTATCATCTGAGCTCTCTTGGCCTTTGAGTCTTTACTTGTTGCAAGTTTATCTACAATAAGTTGAGCTCTTCTTGTCAGCTCTTCCACAGAGAGTCTCTTCAATGTGTGGGCTTTGACTTTGATGTTCTTCATAATGTAAGACATCAGTTGATGTCTTTTGTCTTGTTCAGCAATCTCATCTAGGCTAGCCTGCCTTTGTAGTTCAGCTTCATAAGCCTGAAGTTTTTCTTCATGGCTTAGATCTAAGTCCACCCTTTCTTCCAGATTTTTCCAAATCAGATCTATCTGGCCTTCTTTTGGGCTGCAACTAAACTCTTCTCAAGTAAATCAGCTGATTGAGAGATTGGAGAAGTGTTTAGCACAGTCATTGTTGTAACTGTTGTAGTAGGCCTGATAGGAGCAGATGTTGGTTGAATAGGAGCAGTTGATCTGGAAGGGTCAGCAGTTTGAGTCTTGGAAGTGTTAACTTCTGATGGGTTGACAACTTCTGAAGGTTTGTCAACTACTGAAGGATTGTCTTCAGTACTTTCTGATTCTTCATCAGAACTTTGGCCATCAGAGGTTTCTTCATTGTGCCCTTGGGATTCATCAGCCTTTTCAGCATCTTCTATTTCTTGAATAGAGACACCAAATTGTTGTGCTAGTTTCTCTTTTCTGGCTTGATCTTTTTGATCTCTAGCTAGGATAGCCACTTTTGCCTTTCTTCTGGCTTCAAGTGTATCCATAGGTACCTTGATTTTCTCCCCCTTTTTGGCTTTATCACCTTTGGAAGTTGAAGCTTGGGAGAAATGACCTTGAAGATGAGCAATCTGTTTGCTGTTGTGATCAATCTTGTTGGACAGATCATTCATCTTCGTCTGTATCATTCCAAATTGGTTCTTCATGGACAGCTCCAAGTCAGCTGTGTATGTTTGGATGTGATTTTGTGTTGCAGGTTCAGGGGTTTGAGAGCTTTCTTGAGAGAGAAGGAGGGAATTTTTGTGTTTGAAAGGATAAGTGTTGAAAAAAGATATTTATCAGAAGTTTTTAACCGCTTGGATCTTCTTTATTAGAAGTTTTAAACCGCCTAGGTTAAAAATCTCTTTATCAGAAGTTTTAAACCGACTAGGTCAAACTTCTGATGATGGGAAAAGTCAGATTTGCCCTTTTTGACTAAACTGCTGATGAAGGATTATCTTCATCAGTAGTTCCCATTTTCTCTTCAGTAGTTTTAACAGCTGATGAGAAATACTTTATAAATACTTTTATTCATAACTTCTGAAGGTTATTTTATCAGAAGTTAATCACTTTTCAGAAATTATCCCCATACTGATGTTTTGTTCATCAGTAGTTTCTCTCTTTTCAGAAGTTTTTCAAGTGTTTGAAAACAGATGTAAGTGAAAAACAAAAAAATGTGCAGAAAAATAAATAGAAACACTTACAAATTTAGCATCCCTAGCATGGATACTAACTTCTGAAATGTTGATGTGTCAAGGGGTTTAGTGAAAATGTCAGCTATTTGATTAGCTGTTGCTACATGTTTCACTTCAATCTTGCCTTTTTCATAGCAATCTCTTATGAAATGATACTTGATTTCAATGTGTTTAGTTTTTGAAAACTGAACAGGATTTTGAATGATGCTAATGGTAGATTTGCTGTCTACAAGCAATGGTGTCTTGGTCTCTTTGATTCCATAATCAAGAAGTTGATATTGGAGCCATTGTATCTATGATGTACAACTTGCAGCTGCAATGTATTCAGCTTCAGCAGTTGAAGTTGCAACAGATGTTTGCTTCTTTAATTGCCAGGACACTAGACAGTTTCCCAAGAATTGACAACCACCAGATGTTGATTTTCTTGACATTTTACACCCTGCATAGTCACTATCTGAAAAAGCTGATAACTTGGTATTGCTTGAAGCAGGATACCAAATTCCAAGTGTGGGAGTTCCTTTCAGATATCTGAAAATTCTTTTGACTGCAATAAGGTGTGATTCCCTAGGAGCTGATTGATATCTAGCACAGACACATGTTGAAAACATAATATCTGGTCTAGAAGCAGTTAGATATAAAAGGGAACCTATCATACATCTATACATGGTTTGATCAACCTGTTTTCCTTGATCATCTGGTTCAACTTGTGTGGTTGGTGTCATGGGAGTGGAACATGATTTACAGTCTTGCAAAGAAAATTTGTTTAATAATTCTTTAACATATTTTGATTGATGTATAAATGTTCCATTTGTTTGATCTCAAATTTTGATTGCATGAGTTTCTTAAATTCATCACACAATTTTGTGTTTGTTGAACCAAAAATGATATCATCAACATATATTTGAACAAGTAAGACATGATTTCCAACATGTTTTATGAAAAGTGTTTTATCAATGGCACCT
This sequence comes from Ambrosia x helenae, assembly GCA_030844895.1. Lineage (NCBI taxonomy): Eukaryota > Viridiplantae > Streptophyta > Magnoliopsida > Asterales > Asteraceae > Ambrosia > Ambrosia x helenae. The sequence goes on from CM061229.1 coordinate 89,384,881, forward strand.
CTTGTGAGGTTATTTTTGAGTAAAAAGGTTGAAAGTGTATCATACCAGGCTCTAAGAGCCTGTTTGAGCCCATAAAGAGCTTTGTCTAGTTTGTACACCCACTCAGGATGAGAAGGGTCCTCAAACCCAGGTGGCTGGCAAACATACACTTCCTCTTTTATTTTTCCATACAAAAATGCACTCTTGACATCCATTTGATAAACTTTTATTTTGTTGGAAATGGCATAGGCCAGAAATAACCTGATGGCTTCAAGCCTTGCAACTGGAGCAAAGGTTTCATCATAGTCAATGCCTTCTTCTTGAGAGTAACCTTGTACTACCAGTCTTGCCTTGTTCTTTATTATAATACCAGCTTCATCTTGTTTGTTCCTGAAAACCCATCTTGTGCCAATTGGTTGCTTGTTTGGTGGCAAGGGACAGATTTCCCAAAACTGTTGCTTGTTGAATTGAAGCAATTCATCTTGCATTGCCTGCACCCAATTGTTGTCTTTGAGAGCTTCCTGTTACTTCTTTGGTTCCAACTGTGAAATAAATGCTGAGAATAGACAAAAGTTGGAAAGCTGGTTTCTTGTAAGAAAATCAATGTCTAAAACAGAAGGATGAATCCTTCTATTTATAGACTTTACAAATACATGAACCTTGCCAAAAGCAAGTTCAGAAACAAGTTGCAACAAGTTGCAGTCTTGGAACTTGTACATAAAGCAAAAGAAATACTAAAGTATTAAACTACTGATATACAAAGGCGGTGGAAAAGATCTTCTTCAAGTACTGATGAATGACAAACTACTGATGAGTAGTTTGTCTTCAGTAGTTCTTCAGTAGAAGTGTCTGGTTTGAACTTCAGAACTTCTGATGACTTCTTCTTCAGCACTTCTGAATCTCTTCTTCAGCAGTTTGATTCTTTGTCTTCAGTAGTTCCATACTTAGAGTATTTTGACAGAAAGTGAATTAGACTAAGGTTTGCAAAAGTGGTTTCACCAATCCTTTTTGTCCTAACACTATTTCCCAGCCTAATAGTTCTCTTGTTTAAATTAGGCTAAATATCTCTAGATTCATTGCCATCATTGTCAAGCTTTAACACAGATCAACAAGTATTCGATTTGAGTTTACACAGCCCCTTTTTACTGTTTTACATTTTTGGAGTGAAACATGTTAAAATCTTTTCTTGATTCAACATCAATTATATGAATTCTTGTTTGTTATCTTTGTGCACTTGTCTTGAGCTTAACTATTAGAACATGCTATATGATTTATTGATGCAAAGATTCATGACATTCATTGATACAAAGATTCATGAGATTCATTGATACAAATATTCATTAAATTTATTTGATTTAGTCACCTGGTTGGTATGCAAACCTAGGTTTTGTTCTCACAAACTTCTTTAGATACTACATTGACTTGCTAATTGCTACACACACTATACATTTATGTTGCATCAAAAACCTATGTATTCTTACCAACTATTTATAGTTGACCCCCCATCTTTTCAAATTAACATGTTTCAGGATTCATTGTCACAAGGAGGAATTACAAGCCATTGGATACATAGGATGCTTGAAGCTTTAATCATTAGCTAAAATCTATGTCATTTTGCTCATTTGAAATGTACAAACCTTTGGATTAAATAAAATATGTGAAAGTTGTAGTCCCATACGCTATTGTACAATTGCCACTACGTGACACCTCAATGTTTCCGCCATCGGTTGGGGTGTTACACGTGCAAAGACAAGCGGGGAAATCGCCATAGAAAATCGCTACACATGTTTGGCAAAGGTAAAAGTATTCCACAACTATCAAAATTGGCTCTACAAAAGGGCCACCCATTAGGTACCTTTGCGAAGACGATGCCAACGGCAAGCCAAAATGCATGTGAGCTTTGCCACACCAAGACGTTGTTTGTAGCCATTTTAGTAGCATTAGGAAGAAATATAGATGAAAGTAAAACCATACTCCTACAAATTCATGTACTTAGCTGTTGAATTCCCTTTTCAGCATATGAAGACAACTTTACTTTGAGCTAGGGTTCTATCTTTTTCCAACTGATGTATTCAAGTGATTGTGTTTCACAAAGTACATTTTTTGCAAAGTGAACCGGGTTGCAACTTATGTGTGTGTATATATTAAAAGTACTTTTCTAAAATTAAATGTCATAATCCCGACCCATGTTGAATGTCTCTTAAAACAATTAACCGGAAGGAGAACACGTCAAATGGGACACTTATGTAAACCTGATCATTTTTATATCACATGGCTACATGTACACATGCGTGATATGAAACTAACACTATATTATTACTCGTAATGTGAAAATGCACCAATCACTGACAAAAAGCAGATATCGTCGTTGTTTTCTTTGATGAAGCCGTGACACTCCTTTAATGTAAAAGCCTATGGTGGAACTCAATGTGAAAAAGGTTAGTACAATTCCGTTACATCTATTTCAATTTAATACATTTGTGATGATTTGGTATTTATATGGTTTGTTTGTTTTATTTCATGATCAGTGTTTGATGAGTGTTGGCTTATAAAGGCTGAGTCCAATTGATTGCTGAGATGGTGCTAGATGATGTTGTAGATGGGTTAATTAGCTAGATAGATGCTTGTTGCTGTCTTGGAGCTGACTGGGCACAATGTTAATTGTCTTGAACGATATTAAAATGTTGGGCTTATTTTCATACTACAAGTCCAGTTCGTATGGCCCATTACAAGACTGATTGTTATATTCTCAAAGACTCACAAGTGCTTATAAGGCCCATAAGTTCACCGACTTAGTAGCTGCTATAAAAGGCTTGGTTTGGTACTGTTGAGGCTTTCCAGATCAGTCTTCTAATACTTTTTCTCTCTTTTAGTTTCTCTCTCTAGATTGTGATTAGGGTTTGCAGACGAAGATTCATCTAGAATCTGTTTAGGCTCTTTTCTTGTGTTGATCTTCGTATTGTGAGAATCATGTATGTTGAGATATTGTTCTTTGTTGATCTAGAAGCTGTTTTCTAGATCTAGGGTTTGGGTTAAGATTTGATCTCTTTTCTTGTTTCTGTAATTTCTTTTGGTCAATAAAAGTCTTTGTTCAGTTTTTTTTTTGTTCTAGATCCATGTTTTGTATCATGGTATTAGAGCTCTGATACGATTTAGGTTTAGATCCGAGTTTAGGGTTTTGGGTTTCATTCACCTGCTGTGGATCTTGATTCTTATCTTGGTCAGATCTGCGTGTATTCGTTATTTTAAGCTGAAGATTTTGTTCTTGACTCAAGATTGTGGAATGTATAGACTCTAGGATTAGGGTTGGTTTTCAGGTATATTTTCAAGGCTTTTCTTGGAGTTATTCTTCTTTAAATCTTGATCAATAACCCTAAGTGAAGGTTGTTCCTCTTAGATCTGGTTAAAGGAGTGCTTTTTTTTTTCTGTTCTTGATCTGTAACCCTAAGTAAAGGTTTCGGATCTTGAACCAAGAGTTAGAAGCTTTGTAACCGGTTAGATCGTTCCACCCTTTTGTTCTTTACATTGTTCTTATATTGTTAGGAGCACTGCCCGGGTTAGGAGTGCGGTAATGGCTCAGAACTTTCTATTTGTGATTGTCTGTTTGTTTGGTCATTACTTGGTGTGTCTTGTCTATATTTATGTATTGTTTACTTTAGTGTTAGTTTAGAGTTAAAATCAGGCTCCCATGCAAAGACATGTCCTGGCACCATTGAGTGTAGAAGCAGGAATCTAGATCAATGACACGACTTTGCCTGTTTAGGTGTGTGTGTTTATTTGTTGTGAAGTTTGATTACTTGTTTTTGATTGGTTGTCATGGCTGATGATGGTGTTGTTGGTCATGCTGTTGGTTCTACTGCCGGGAACAATGGGAATGAAGGGCAGGGTAATGTAACATTTATTAGTAAACTTGATGCAAGTGATCCATTATACTTTCATCCTAGTGATTCGTCTAGTCTGAATATTATAACAATCAAACTAAAAAGGAACAAAAAACTACACAGTCTGGTCTAATGCTCTTCAATTTGCTTTGAAAGTAAAAAAAACAAAAAAACAAATGGGGTTTTATAGACAAGTCATGTGTTAAGTCAAAAGATGATATTATCTTGGCTAACTAGTGGGACAGATGTAACTCAATAGTTTTTACTTGGATTTTAAATTCCATCAGTGATGATCTTTATATGGGTCATGTTTTCTCTAAATTCGCTAGTGAAGTGTAGTTAGAATTAAAGGACACATATGATAAGATTGATGGGTCTGTGGTGTTTGACTTATATCAGGAAATAAATTCATTTAGTCAAAATGGGTCTTCTGTGTCAGAATATTATCACAAACTTAATATAATTTGAAGGAAATTGGAACAAATTTTGCAACTACCTGCTTCTAACTATAATGCTGCAAAAGATTTCAATGATTTAATAACATGATTAAACCCATGCAGTTCTTAATTGGATTACATAGTGTTTATCAATCTATTAGAACAGTTTGTTAATTAAAGAAGTGTTACCATCTATAAAAGAAGCTTTTGCAGAAGTTTCTAGGGGAGAATCTCGTAGGAACTCTGTTATAGGTGGCACAAAGAATCGGTCTATGGCTTTGTTTGCCAAGACAAATCAAAATCTTGATTTTAAGAAAGACAAACAAAGTTGCTAATCAAAACTTAAAATGTACTCATTGTTAAAAAATTGGGCAAACAGCTAAAAAATGTTTTGAAATTATTGGTTACCCTTCTTGGATGAAACCAAGGGGTAACCAAAGCAAAAAGGTAGTTGCAAACCAAAGCTCCACATCTGATAGTTCTAAGTTGACTGTTAAATCTTTGACTAGTGAACAAATTAACAAGTTGTTAAGTCTGATAGGTGATAAGTCAAGTGAGAATCGTCAAAGCTGCCATGTTACAAGTGGTGTGTCTATTCCTTTTTGTGCAAATAGGTTTCTCAAACCTATTTTTTTTTTGTATTGCAAGTGATCATACTAAAAGAAGTAAAGGTTGGATAATAGACTCAGGTGCTAATCAACATATGGTTAAAGATGACAATGGTTTAATTGGTTGTATAAATGTAACATAATTTAATATAAGAGTTAAACTCCCTAATGGGACAGATGCTTTAGTTACAAAAATTGGTAACATAAAATTAGCTAAAAATGTCATACTTCAAGATGTTTTATTGGTACCCGAGTATTCTTTAAATCTTATTTCTATTCATAAACTTGCAAAGGATAACAAATTATATATAGGTTTTGATGAAAATAAATGTTACAAGGAAAGTCATGTTGACTTGTAATCAGGTGGATAATTTGTATACTATGGTCTTACTTTGTAACAAATAAGGTGTGTTTTAATTCTAGTATAAATATAGATTTGTGGCATGCTAGACTGTGACACCCTTCTAATCATGCGATAAAAATGTTTAAAACAAAATTGAACTTAAATTTTCCTGATAAAAATGAAATTCCTTGTGAAGTGTGTCTCAAAGATAAGCAGCATAGGGAGCCCTTCCCATTAAGCGATCATAGGCCTTCCGAAATTAGAGAATTAGTCCATCTAGATCTTTGGATCCATATAAGATAAGTAGTAGAGAAGGGTTCAAATACTTCCTCACTATTGTTGATGAGTTTTCAAGAGTTGTATGGGTGTGTTTGATAAAATCTAAGTCTGAAGTTTTGGAAGGTATTCAAGATTTTTACAACATAATCGAAACTTAGTTTAAAAGAAAAGTTACATGTTTTAGAAGTGATAATGGGACTGAGTTCATAAGCACTCAACTTTATATTTTTTATAAATCAAAGGGGATTATACATTAAATATCTTGCACCTACACACCTCATCAGCAAAATGGCATAGTAGAGAGGAAGCATAAACATTTATTGAATATTGTTGGATCTCTTCTTTTCGAAAGTAATGTACCCATTAGGTTTTGGATAGATTGTGTATTGACTGCTGCTGATCGGTGCATTTTAGGTACACGTTATTTATATTATTTTAATCCAAATGCACCTATAGTAGTATAAAATATTTATAATATTTATATCTATCAATATATATTGTAACTAAATTAGTATGGTTGTATTACGATGAGATTATATAAAATCTAAAGAATGTCTGTTTTTGTCATTTTGCAGGTAAATCGAGAAGCATTATTTCAATCAAATGGACATTCAATTATGTAGAAATAATTATGTAGTTGAACAAAAATATGAAGCACCAATTAATATGGACCAAAGTCAAAATTCTTGTACTGATATTCGACGTAGTGTATGTGGACTTAAATTCTCTTTATGGGTGAATAATTCAAATGGGTATCAAATTATAATACCTTACATGGGCTTAAAAAGAAGTGATATGAAGGCTTAAATATATATGGGCTCGAAATTATGGAAATAAGTGGTGTGATGAAATTATTTATGGGATTGGGCCCACACGAAGTAAGGAAGTCGATGAAATTACTCTATATACTAATTTCTAACTGTCGGCGCAATAGCTGACTTTAGGATTTTCAGATTTTGACCACAGGCTTTTACTTTTCCGCTTTTGGCCACGGCTTCCAATCATTTTCTCTTCTTCCTCCTAAACCCTTATTCTTCTTCTCCTAAAGACTTGCTCCTCCTGTGATGGATCGGACACAAAAACCTTATGAGAATAATAGTGGTGAGGTTCGACTATGTAACAGGTTACCAGCCAGGTTCAAACACTGCCCGACGTGGATGTCAAGCACCATCGCTAGATTCTACGGCTACAAGGAGATCGTTGAGAGTATTTGAGCACGTCGCCGCCACCTAACACCCGCCTACGACGATGGCGTCGATGGTTTTGGCCCCATTCTGGTCAAATCTCCGGTAAGGTGTTCTTCCCTGCATGTTCAGACCTGACACATCCGAGCACGGCGACCTACCCTTTATTCATCTCCGGTCTGAAACATCCGAGCACGACGGATACCCTTGATTCGTCTCCTTCCTTCTTTTTTCAAACCACTCATCGGAAAATTTGTAAGATTTTGCCGGAGACGAAGACGAGACTGACGACGGGATTGCATGCCTCGATCTAGACATCCTCCCGCAAACAAAGAAATAAGAGGTGGCGTTTGACTGGTGGTGTGGTTATGGAAAGGACATGCCGCATGGATTCAGGAAGAGATAGATAGGGGGTAGGTGAGGGAGTGTGCTTGTGATAAATGTTGCTTGAGATGCACAGCCTACAACCCGATGCACAGTATTAAAATAATCATATTCCCATGTTGAAAATATTCTCTTGGTGGATTTCTATGATATATTAATTAATTGTGTTAAATATGGGCAGCCAACGTAATATTTTTTACAATTCAAATATAGCATATTAGGAGTAAGAATGAATGAAATACTATGTAGAGAGCATCATACCAATTTTATAACGAATCGAGCGGATAATGACTCATAGTCTACGACGGAGGCGGTATGTGAGGTTCTTGACCAGGGAAGTCACGGGTTGACTCCACATTGAGTAGGTGATAAGCTGAAAAAAGGGGCTGGGATCCCACGTGGATGCATGCTTCGTTAAATGGTGTGCATCGTTTGGCTGGCAAAAAAAAAGATGGTCAGCATAAATAAGCGAGACGGTACCAACCGAATTCCAGCGGCGAAGCGGCGGGGAATTCTACTAGTTGTGATTAAAGAGAAAGGCAGCCGCCTTTTGGCGGGAATCGATGTAGGACGAGAGCATGACAGTCGACAGAACAAGGGAGCGACATGTTTGCGAAATAGATGCAAGGCTAATTATTTTATAACTTCCTCTAGGCGTAGGGCTGGAAATTTCAGACACGAACATGAATACCCGACACGAACCTACTGATGCGTTTGGTTTTAATAATTTAGAAAGATGTTAATTTCCCCGATACCAAAAACTTGATATGTCAATTCCAAAACATTGGTTTGGGGGAAAACGACTGATTTTTTCTAAACCTTTTTACAAGTTTTAAATTTATAAAGTAAACGATAGTCACTCAGAAACTAAAACCCATACATAGGCAGAGAACTTGGCGTGTATAGTATAGCTAGCTAGGGCAAATACCGAGTATCGTATTCTAAAGAACACACTTTCCCCTACTCAATCGTTCATCACCTAACTGATCAGGTTTTAAAAGAGAAAATAAAACGAAGGGATTTTAAGAAAAGTAGTTTTACAAAGGTTTTTGGGTTCGATAAAATAAAATAATAAAATAGTAGAGAAAGCGGATATGTACATCTCGGGGCCCTCCGTATAAGTAGATAAGTTTACTATTAAAATGAATATTGAAGATTAATTATTTTTTTAGGGAGGACGAGAGTGATCTTGAAGTGTTGACTCCCTAATAGAGAAATAAGGCCACTATTGAGTAGAATGCACAACCTCCCAATGCGCGTCCGCATGAAGGTACTCCGCCTGAGCCTTGCATATAGCAGGCTCCCCAAACCGCAGTCAAGTCTTTGGTCCTCAGACTTATCTTCTTCTTGTAATGGAGGCTTCACTTCCGTCCTGGAACACCGTACACCTCCCTTAGCTCTCGCTTTCCTTACCGAAGGATCTCTTCTTATAGTTGATGTGCCGAGAAATTGACATGTTTTCCACATATTATTCTCACCTTTCTTATACTCAAAACCGTGCTTTTATCTCCGTTTTATCATGATTTATCTCTTTTGTTGTTAATTGCAGGATCAGAGGTCAGGAGGTGAAAAGGAGTGGAAACCGGCACAAAATGGCACTAACAGATGGAGAATTGAAGACTTTGAAGCTCTGTCAGATGTGGCACGACCGTGCTTATGGCCGTGCAACTATCCCGGGTCATCAAGTCAACATTTCCAAGTTAACAGAGGACAAATTCAGCTTCCAGAGAAGAGCATGGGCGTGCCACATACAAGAGCACGGTCGTACATATTGAAACGTGTTCCTCAAGGCTTAAACTGACCAAAAATGACAAGACGGTTACACGTACTGAGAAGCATGGGCATGCTTGCCCTAAGTACAGACATCTTCTACATAAAGGACTCTGCAACAGTATCTGTTGTCGAGCATGGGCATGCCAGGACGTGAGCATGGGCGCTTGAGCTGATTTGCCTATAAATAGAAGCCTCCACCCCATACTTTGAAGCATCCCTTTCCACTTAGAAATCAACACTTCTCCACGAAGTTCCAGCCATCCTTGAGGATTGTGTGTGTCCTTTGGAGCCTGGGATCACTCCATAAACACCACAATCAAAAGAGAAACGACCTGAAATCACCCAAATCCTCTAGATATCTTCATACAACCTTCCACCATGTCTTGTACACTAACCCAACCTTGTGAGCTTGTTGTATAAACCATGCTAGGCTAGATTTCTGTTGGTGTTGCTAGGGTGATGATGGAAACTTGGTATAAATTAAATAATTTATCTTTTATTTAAACTTGGTGTTTTGTGTTCTTAATAATTCTTTCTATTCTAAACTTTGTTTAATGAGTTAATTAATAAATCACTTAGTCTTTGGTCTTGTGGGTGTCTTGATAGGAGGTGGGAGGACTCATAAGGTACCCATGGTGTGTAACAACCCATGCACTTGTGAGCTAACCTAATCCCGCGAGTAGTGATTAGCCCATTTGTGGGTAGAAATACACACACTTAGTGGCTTAATCATCTACTATCAAGATCTCATTTAGGGTCGGTACGGTCTTTATACTCAGTCCTGGTGATAAGTCAAGACTTAATTCTGCAATTTAGCTTCATTGTCTATGTGAAAGCTTTGACGCAAGTTAAGGATTGATGAACCCATGTTGAATGAAAACGGTCTTTATTTTCTTTCATTACTATATTGCCACACAATTAGTAATAGACCACCCACTTTTTGACAAGTTAATTAAATCAAGTAGGGGATGCACATGTTCTGGTTAGTCACGACTCCTCTATGATATTAAGTGGTAACTTGTTCGGTCATGCTTCGGCCACCGACAAGTTATTCATAAAAGTCTAGAATAGTTAGATGTCTATATCGCAACACTGGGAAGTAGGTAATTCGGGGTTGAGTCGACACTGTGACACCCGGCAACTTCCGGTAACTAACTTTTGAAAACTTAGTAAGTCTACCTTAGCGAGTCGTGCATACGTTACACATAACAAGGTCGGTCGAGTCGAATCGCACATCATTGGGGTTTTAACATACGCAAGTCTCGGGTCCCGGGAATTGGTGACCGGGCGGGAACGTGTTATTTATCATGCATTATATGTTTACAATCATTATGTGACTTGTCGGTATGTGAAAATGTGTTAACACATGTGAAAACGGGGTTTAACGCGCAAAACACACGAACACAGAGGTTACAGGCGATTAGGCTTATGGGGAATAGCCTAATCGCCAATATAGGGGCGATTGGTGGGAGATTATAGGCGAGTAGGGGCTAATCACATGACTATTCATGCGATTAGGCCCCAATCACATGAACTTACATGCGATTAGGCTCCCTAATCGCGTGTAAAGCTGCATAATCGCGTGTTACGTGCTAGACGACTAGAAACGCCTATAAATACCACCCTTGACCTCCAAAACATCATTTGTGCAACCCTAGCCGTCCCATAACATAACCCAACACACAAACACCCTCTGGAACTCGTTTTTGCATCAAAACAACCATTTTCAAGCTTATTCCATCATCACCTCTTGAATACAAGGTGTGTTCTTCAAACCCAAACCTTTAAATGATTATGTTTTACTCCCTAAACGTCCAGACCTGACTTATAAGTGTTTTTATCTTTGAAAATCCATTTAAAACCGTTTTTAAACAAACCCACACCTTTACATGTGTTATATGTGTTATATGTGATTAAAGATAGGATTTTTAGGATTGAATCATGGTTGTTTTTGTGTTATTATGATGTTTATGGCTGTTACAAGTTAGTATGATGATGTCCTAGGAGTTTGAATGGTTTTGGTGGTGTATTGTTGATACTTGATGTTTTGACCCATTTGAAGGATTTTGGATGATTAAGGATGATATGAGGTATGTTGTTCATTGTATAATGTTAGGGTTTGCTCTAGGATGATGCTAGAACAGTAGGATGCTATCGGACAACGTGGTTATGCGATTTAATCTGAATAATTGCTATTTAGGGCAAGTTCTTGCATGTTGATGTGATGTTTACATGCTAAGTTGCTATTTTGGGAAAACGCTCGCATTCGGAACTGTTAGAACGATGAAAACTTAGGGGTTTTGCTTGAAATATGTTTGTTAATATGTTAGGATGATTATTGGATGTTTTTACATGTTTCGGATCTGATTTGGAGCGTTAAACGCGCGAAAAACCATATCAGCTGTGCTATAGGCGATTGGGGATCCTAATCGCCTATGTTGTAGGCGATTAGGGGCCTAATCGCCTGAATGGGAAGCCTAATCGTGTATATATAGGCGATTGGGGTCATAATTGCCTTCATTTCATGCAATTGTGATCCTAATCACTAGTTAAGCCCTGAATTGTATACCTTATGACCATAATCGCCTGAATTGCACATGAATAGCCCTAATCGCCTATCATAAGGGGCGATTAGCCCTTGTAATTGCCTGTTGACCATCCCTAATCACATGTTGACTTTCCTAAATGCTAGTTTGATTCCTAATCGCGTGTAACGCTGCTGTATGTATATTTTAACATCCCGGAACATGATTTGACACCTAGGAACATGATAGGAACCCCGTGACATGCCTAGTAACATAGCAACACGTGTTTGGACTTGTTTGTACGTTATTTGACCTATGTGTTAGAATCATTGAACTTTAACGCATGTTAAGTACTAAGTGGCATGTTTTGTATGTTTATGTATGAGATGAACACGTGGAATGTCGGGTCACCAATGGGATGTCGAGTCTTGTCTTACGTAGTCTGGTTGTCGGTTAAACATGCTTTTCGGACACATAATGGTCATGGACTGGACTTAGGGACTAATGAACCCGATGGGTTATTAGTCTAACTTGACACATATCTTATGATAGGTCGCCAATAGTTGGGGCTATCATATCTTACAGACGGTTTACTCATATCACGCATACGGTTTACTCTTAAACGGAATACGCAACCTAAGGTGAGTTCACGGCCCCACATTTTACAGTTTTTGCCTTCGGGGTGAGAAACATGCTTACGAACTCTTTTATGACTTATGACTTGTTAAACTCTTATGGCTCATGACTCTTTATCACGTTATACTATGGCTTGCTTATCTTACTATACGGTTCATCGAAAATCCCTAGAAACCACTAACATGGGTATATGGCGGGGAAATATGGATAGCGCTATTGGGAACTGACAAACCCCACTCGACGGTTGGACCGGGCGGGTGCATATTGTCTCTAACAAAACAAGGTCTACCGGCGATGACGGTAGCCCATAGGAACTAAGGGTAACACACGGCTCAGTCAGTAATGGTTTCACCCGTATGAGTATCTCATTCTGCGCCTAGCTAGCGTTCTCATAAGCATAGTAGTAATTGTGATGGTAACGGTTTTCGAAGGAACACTTTAAACGTTTAATTAAAACCTGTGAACTCACCAGCATTATATGTTGACTCTTTTAGCATGTTTTCTCAGGTCGCTAAGGTAGCAGCTGTCAGATAGGCGCACGAGGTCGCACTGGAGTCGTCTCGCGTCTAGGGTCTCATCTGCATGTCTGGGATTATGAACTGTTGAAATTATATTTTATTTCTGCATGACTTTTGTAAAACTTTAAATGCTTCCGCACTGTTTGAATGTTGGTTTTAAACTTATGCATGGTTTTTGTTTGCGTATGTTTTTACATTTAGACGTCGTTTATTGTGACCGTTGACTTGGATCCTGGTGTGTCACACGCCTCGCGGTAGAACTCCGCAGGTGGAAATTTGAGGGTGTGACAGATTGGTATCAGAGCCAATGGTTATAGTGAACTAGGACTGCATGTAGAGTCTAGACTATAGCCGAGTCTCACACACTAGACGGTCACATACATTTGAGTCGTGTCTTTTGGGTAACAATACTAACCTTGTCGGGGTGTCGGTATCCTTACCATACAATGTCACATTACTTATCTCATTCTTGGCTATTTTATCTTCACTTTATTTTCTTCTCTGGGTTACAGCCGAGGGGACTTATTTATCGATCTTTTGAGTTAGTTGTATCATTCTGAGATGTGGTTATCGGGTGACTTGAAGTTCTAGCTCGGAGCACGCCTAGAGGACCATGTAGAGCGATTTGTTATTTCGGGTGCACACGAAATCATAAATCGAAATGCATGAAAATCTTGGTGGACTTTGTGTTAGGACTAATGGTCATGCTGGAACCGCATTCTGAGTTCGTTTGGTCACTTGTAGCTTGGTTTGTTAGTGGTACTGAGTGTCTTGTCTCATGTTTTGGCAGAACATGTCCGGTCGCGCTGGTGGACGTGCAGGTGGACGCCGTGGTGGGGGTAGAGGTGGTGGTAACATCACTATGACGCATGAGGAACTCAATGAGATGATGCAGCAACAGTTGGGCGTTGTACTAGCTGCTTTTCAGGCAGCCCAGCAGACTTTCATGGGTGCTGCTGCTCCTCCGGTTCAGGCAGGTGTTGCCTATAAGCGGTTTAAGGATTGTCAGCCTCTCAGCTTCCAGGGTACGGAGGGAGCTGTGGAGTTACTCAGGTGGTTGGAGAAGACGGAGTCGGTGTTTGCTTTATGTGAGACTCCAGCGGTGGATTGGGTGAAGTTTGCTTCGGGGACTTTTGTAGGAGCCGCCTTGACGTGGTGGAACTGCGTCACACAGACACTTGGTCTCGGGGAGGCCAACGCCATGCCTTGGGCGGATTTTGTGCGTAGGTTGAAGGATGAGTACTGCCCGCGTGAGGAGATTAAGAGGTTGGAACAGGAATATGGGAATCTTAAGATGGTTGGTTCTGAGGTTGAGGAGTACACGATCAGGCACAACGAGCTAGCAGTAATGTGTCCAGGTTTGTCTACACCAGAGTATAGGAGGATAGAGCAGTATCTTGCGGGTTTGGTGCCAGAGATTGCGGGATTGGTGTCTGCTAGGGATCCTACTACTATGTCAGAGGCTGTGCGGTCAGCTACTAAGATGACCAACTTGAAGATTTCTGAGGGTCTCTTGCCTCCTAGGGGCTCTTCTGTGAAGGCGCCGGCTGAGAACAAGAGGAAGTGGGAAAGCGTGGATAAGGGTTCATCGGGGACTCAGCGACAACCGGCAGCGAAGAAGACTGAAGTTTCTGGGTCAGCATCGGACCAGAAACAAGGGGGCTATGCTGGGAAAAGCCCTAAGTGTGGACGTTGTGGGTTTCATCACTATGGTACTTGTGAGAGTTTTCGCTGTGAGCGTTGTCAGAAACCGGGGCATCATGCCAAGGATTGCAGGGTCAACCTTTCCAGGACGACTCAGACTACTGCTATTACTACCCCTGCTCCACAGGGGAACCAGGGGTTGCTTTCATTGTGGGGAAGCGGGGCACTTCAAGCGAAGCTGTCCCAAGTTGAATCAAGGGGGCACATGGACTGCAGGGAAGGATGGGGACAAGGAAGGCGGTGGCCGGCTTACTCGTGCTCATGCTTATGTGATCGGTTCTAGGGAGAACCAGGTGGACCCAGACACTGTTACCCGTACGTATTCTCTCTTATCTCTTGTTACGCTTTGGTTTTACTTTATCCGCATTGTTGCGCGTTCGTGTTTCGGGTGTTTTCTTTGTGGTTTGGACTCTGTTTCTCATTCTTTGGGTCGATGAGGGTCCTTTGGGGACGTTACTTGGACGGTACCGGTGGGTTAGTTATACCGATCATAGTAGTCTCCAGTAGGCTTTCATCGGGGGTCTCTTGTCTCATACTCGCATTTGGGAAAGTGGTTTCCCGGTTGTTACTGGCACGTTTGATTCATGACCTTCACTTGTTGTATTTTGGGGAAACGTTACTTGGGCGCAGAGGTCGACACTCATTACTGTTGAAACCGAAAGAATCTCGGGACGAGATTCCTTTCAACACGGGGATGATGTGACGACCCGGAAAAATTTTTCTTCTTATTTGTTTTTCCCCCTCGACTTCGGGAAATTTTCGGGACGAAAATTCTTTCAACAGGGGGATGATGTGACACCCGGAAACTTCCGGTAACTAACTTTTGAAAACTTAGTAAGTCTACCTTAGCGATTCGCGCATACGTTACACATAACAAGGTCGGTCGAGTCGAATCGCACATCATTGGGGTTTTAACATACGCAAGTCTCGGGTCCCGGGAATTGGTGACCGGGCGGGAACGTGTTATTTATCATGCATTATATGTTTACAATCATTATGTGACTTGTCGGTATGTGAAAATGTGTTAACACATGTTAAAACGGGGTTTAACGCGCAAAACACACGAACACAGAGGTTACAGGCGATTAGGCTTATGGGGAATAGCCTAATCGCCAATATAGGGGCGATTGGTGGGAGATTATAGGCGAGTAGGGGCTAATCACATGACTATTCATGCGATTAGGCCCCAATCACATGAACTTACATGCGATTAGGCTCCCTAATCGCGTGTAAAGCTGCATAATCGCGTGTTACGTGCTAGACGACTAGAAACGCCTATAAATACCACCCTTGACCTCCAAAACATCATTTGTGCAACCCTAGCCGTCCCATAACATAACCCAACACACAAACACCCTCTGGAACTCGTTTTTGCATCAAAACAACCATTTTCAAGCTTATTCCATCATCACCTCTTGAATACAAGGTGTGTTCTTCAAACCCAAACCTTTAAATGATTATGTTTTACTCCCTAAACGTCCAGACCTGACTTATAAGTGTTTTTATCTTTGAAAATCCATTTAAAACCGTTTTTAAACAAACCCACACCTTTACATGTGTTATATGTGTTATATGTGATTAAAGATAGGATTTTTAGGATTGAATCATGGTTGTTTTTGTGTTATTATGATGTTTATGGCTGTTACAAGTTAGTATGATGATGTCCTAGGAGTTTGAATGGTTTTGGTGGTGTATTGTTGATACTTGATGTTTTGACCCATTTGAAGGATTTTGGATGATTAAGGATGATATGAGGTATGTTGTTGATTGTATAATGTTAGGGTTTGCTCTAGGATGATGCTAGAACAGTAGGATGCTATCGGACAACGTGGTTATGCGATTTAATCTGAATAATTGCTATTTAGGGCAAGTTCTTGCATGTTGATGTGATGTTTACATGCTAAGTTGCTATTTTGGGAAAACGCTCGCATTCGGAACTGTTAGAACGATGAAAACTTAGGGGTTTTGCTTGAAATATGTTTGTTAATATGTTAGGATGATTATTGGATGTTTTTACATGTTTCGGATCTGATTTGGAGCGTTAAACGCGCGAAAAACCATATCAGCTGTGCTATAGGCGATTGGGGATCCTAATCGCCTATGTTATAGGCGATTAGGGGCCTAATCGCCTGAATGGGAAGCCTAATCGTGTATATATAGGCGATTGGGGTCATAATTGCCTTCATTTCATGCAATTGTGATCCTAATCACTAGTTAAGCCCTGAATTGTATACCTTATGACCATAATCGCCTGAATTGCACATGAATAGCCCTAATCGCCTATCATAAGGGGCGATTAGCCCTTGTAATTGCCTGTTGACCATCCCTAATCACATGTTGACTTTCCTAAATGCTAGTTTGATTCCTAATCGCGTGTAACGCTGCTGTATGTATATTTTAACATCCCGGAACATGATTTGACACCTAGGAACATGATAGGAACCCCGTGACATGCCTAGTAACATAGCAACACGTGTTTGGACTTGTTTGTACGTTATTTGACCTATGTGTTAGAATCATTGAACTTTAACGCATGTTAAGTACTAAGTGGCATGTTTTGTATGTTTATGTATGAGATGAACACGTGGAATGTCGGGTCACCAATGGGATGTCGAGTCTTGTCTTACGTAGTCTGGTTGTCGGTTAAACATGCTTTTCGGACACATAATGGTCATGGACTGGACTTAGGGACTAATGAACCCGATGGGTTATTAGTCTAACTTGACACATATCTTATGATAGGTCGCCAATAGTTGGGGCTATCATATCTTACAGACGGTTTACTCATATCACGCATACGGTTTACTCTTAAACGGAATACGCAACCTAAGGTGAGTTCACGGCCCCACATTTTACAGTTTTTGCCTTCGGGGTGAGAAACATGCTTACGAACTCTTTTATGACTTATGACTTGTTAAACTCTTATGGCTCATGACTCTTTATCACGTTATACTATGGCTTGCTTATCTTACTATACGGTTCATCGAAAATCCCTAGAAACCACTAACATGGGTATATGGCGGGGAAATATGGATAGCGCTATTGGGAACTGACAAACCCCACTCGACGGTTGGACCGGGCGGGTGCATATTGTCTCTAACAAAACAAGGTCTACCGGCGATGACGGTAGCCCATAGGAACTAAGGGTAACACACGGCTCAGTCAGTAATGGTTTCACCCGTATGAGTATCTCATTCTGCGCCTAGCTAGCGTTCTCATAAGCATAGTAGTAATTGTGATGGTAACGGTTTTCGAAGGAACACTTTAAACGTTTAATTAAAACCTGTGAACTCACCAGCATTATATGTTGACTCTTTTAGCATGTTTTCTCAGGTCGCTAAGGTAGCAGCTGTCAGATAGGCGCACGAGGTCGCACTGGAGTCGTCTCGCGTCTAGGGTCTCATCTGCATGTCTGGGATTATGAACTGTTGAAATTATATTTTATTTCTGCATGACTTTTGTAAAACTTTAAATGCTTCCGCACTGTTTGAATGTTGGTTTTAAACTTATGCATGGTTTTTGTTTGCGTATGTTTTTACATTTAGACGTCGTTTATTGTGACCGTTGACTTGGATCCTGGTGTGTCACACGCCTCGCGGTAGAACTCCGCAGGTGGAAATTTGAGGGTGTGACAGACACAGTCTCGAGTCATTTTCTTTTCATTGTTGAGAGGTGAGCTACCCGGTTTGGGAGACCCTCATAAAAACCTTAAGAACACGAGTCGTTTATACAGTTATGCGAAAACAGTCACCTCTAGAGAATGTAGTTATGCAACTCTAAGTTAAAGCACAAGTGCGCAACTTAAACACACCACTTTAATAAAAGATTACTATTATCATACCAGGTTCCATCTGATCCCAAAGCAACACCTTTGTTTTGTTATTGATTTCTCCCAAAGTTTACATCTCTCTTTTTACTTTTCTTCTTGCATTTTAAAAGTCTTTTAGTAATTTTTAGGAAAGCTGAGTAGTAAAAATCGTGTCCACGGATTCGATACTCGGTACTTGTACATTTCTATACTATACACAATAGGTACGCTTGCCTATTGTGCTGGGTCTAGAACTTGTAAGTGTCTTTCTGTTTCCTCACTTAATCACCTTTTCACCAAAGCTTTTGGCACCTCCTTCTGGACTTTTCCCCTTTTGAAAAGAAGTTTAAGTTTTATTGAAACCCACGCACCCATCAATAGTCAGCCTTGGTGACAATGTATCCCCTAAGTAGGTTAATGATCATGAAGACCGAAGGATCTCTCTTACAGTCACCTCAACTGACATGTATCCCCATTGGTTAACGGATTAGTACTAGCGAGACCTAGAAATAGAACTCTCGTTTTATTTATCTTTAAAAAGTGACACTTTAATATTTAGTGATCAATCAAATATAAAGTTGGTTTGATGATTGATGACTTAATAAATCCAACCCATAACTTCCCGAGCTGAATGAAACCCTTGACAAAGGTGGAACATAATCCTAAAGATGTGCAATCCGAAGATCACTGGTGCAACCGTACGGAATCCTCCCTTTACCAAGAAGATCATTCAGTTATCTGGTAAGTATCAGAAATGTGCACTCAGATCTGCTCCATTTCAGAAGCTGTTGCTTAGAACCCGGTTTGGATATTAGAAGCCCGAAGGATCTGTCTCACTATCGGTTTCCTCGCCTTGGATCTAGCTCGGGACTACTAGAAGCTGATTAAACCTCTAGTCAATTAATCAAGTTAAGGTTGATTTTAAGTTATTAAGTTAATCATCATTTGAACCTGTCACCAAATAAATAAACAAGAATTACAAAGAAGATAACACAACAAATAACTAAAATCAAACTACTACTAATAATAAAAAAAAGTCTACAAATCAAAGCGGGGTTGAGAATAATAGAAAGATTCAACCATATCAAATGATCAACACATGAACATGGCTGCTCATAGACAAGCTCTCCATCTCCTAATGCTATGTATCTAGGATCATCCTCACGACCCTTGATGTTTATTGCATAAGCTACTCTACGATCCCGTGCTTTGCCAAGTTGATCAAGGTAGGTCGAGACCTAACCTTGGAGGGATGTGAGGATGGCCCTAAGGCCTCCCACAGGACCCCAAGATCTCTGGAACACTCTTGGAAGTCGGCCAAATAAAGCACAAAAAGGGATGATCAAATGGTGGGGGTTAGCTTGCTAGTTGCTATTTATAGAGTTTTCAGGTCAACCATGGGCATGCCAGGGGTGGCACGGCCGTGGACCTGTCCTTCCTACGTTCTGTTGGCTGCAGTTATGTCTTGTCTGTACTTGTTGTCTGAGCATAGGCGTGCCAGGTGAAGAAGCACGGGCATGCACAATATATTTGATAGATTTCTTGTTCCCCAAGTTTGTTGCGTTGTCTTCTAGCGTGCAGGGCCTCCGTGCAAGTATACATGTGCGTGCTGGGTCACTCCCGAACTGGTTTTATCACTGTTTAAGTCCCGGGATGGTCTTCAAACATACAGGGAACATGCTGCAAGTCTCGTATCCTCAGGAATGTCCAGTTTTTGCCTGAAAATCCTCTGTTTCCGACTTGGAGCTCCAGTTTCCTAAGAAATACATATAGGAACGAATTAAGCACCAAATATCAGTAATTTTAGCCTAATTCTACCCTATTATGAGACTGATTATGCCTGTTTTATATGTTAATTATGTGAGACATCACATACACGATTTTAACAGGTACATGTATGATCTTAACAGGTTTCGTGTCCTAAACAGGTTAAATACTTCTTTACCTATTTAGTACCCATTAAGACATGTTAAGGACTTTTTAAAAAAAAAAAAAAAATACACGTTGTGGGGGTAGTATTGGAGTTATACATTTTTACTAGGTGGAATTCTACCTTTTTAATGCTTGATGGTACACATTTAACGTGTTGGATTTGGAAAACATGTTTGTGTATTATCGTATTAACCTGATATAAACATGTATTATCGTGTTCTTATTGTGTTAACTTGGTATAAACTAGTATTATCACGTCTTATCATGTAAACCAGATATAAGCATGTTCATGTTCGGGTATCGAAAAAATGGCATGACAAGTTATCGTGTCGTGTTCGTGTATACGTGTTTCATGTTCGTGTCTTAAGTGGTTGGGTATACACAATTTTCCAGCCCTATCTAGGCGAAAGGTTCAATTATGTTTTGCACGTTTTCTATTTATTTGCAGTATTGGATTATGTTTTGCTTGTGATGACAAACAATTAAAACATTATTGATGCATTAGTTAAGCAAACAATTGATTTGTGTTTTGAGTCCTTTCTAATTTACAACTTGTTCAGTTAATGACAAAACTTAGTAGCGGGTTGGGTGACATAAAGAGAGTTGACATGACGCTTACAATTGAGTAGTAAATAGGGTTTGATGACGAGAACTTCTGCTACCAATTCGTTAACTAATGTCCAGATCTATGCCTATGTGATTCCCAATGTATAAACTGAAAACTGTGTGAAACCTAAATTTTGAAGTTTAGAGGGAGTTACTTCTTTATAATTACTGTTTCTGTTCAAATCACATACTCAACTTTTTTCTAGCACAGCAACAATTTACTTCATAAAATATTATTTTTAGATAATTAATTTAATCGATAAAATTATTTCTAACACTTTCCACATACTCCTCGTGGTTCGACAACCCTACTCCCTATATTGTAGTCCTTGTAACTAAGGAGTTTTTTTTAATATAGTTTTTTTATTAGCACTTGACACGCGATTAGGATTCCTTCTTCTGTTCTAGATGGTAAAACCCCTTATGAAGTAGTGTATGGCTTTGAACCTTTTTTGGACCATTTAAAACTATTTGGGTGCTTATGCTTTTGTACCGGTTTAAATAATTCTAACAATCTTAGTAGTAGGTCAGATAAATGTGTTTTTTAGGGTACTCAACTGAAAAAAAAGGGTTATAAAGTTTTTTGGTTGTATGACAAAGAAACTTATTTTTCTAGTGATGCAAAGTTTTTTGAAACAGTGTTTCCCTTTAAAGAGAAATCCGTATTACAAAATTTTTCATGAACGAAATGTATTTGAAGTAACAAACTTAAACTTTTTTGATAACTATGAAAACAAAACCCCAAATCAGTTAGAAGATCCCAATGATGAGAAAAATGGTCAAAATAAGGAATCAGAGACACATGGGTCTCAGCAATTAGAATCTGTTGATGACAATCATGAATGATTGGCTCAACAAGATTCCTAAAATTCTGAATAACCCAGTGATTGTAACAATATATCTGACACCTGTTCATGAAATAAACCAACATTATAAGGGAATCTTACATGACCAGTCACATACCTAAGCCATACCTAAAAGATCAGCTAGGGGGACTGTTATGCCAACGAACTTGAATGATTATGTTTTGGATGGAAGGGTTAAATATGGCATGAAAAAAGTGGTTAACTATGCAAATTTATCTTTGGAAACAAAGTTTTGCAACATCATTGAACAAAGGACATGAACCAGAAAGTTTCAATGAACTAGATAACCTCTATGAATGAGGAAATAGAAGCCCTTAATAGGAATGATATATGGGATTTAGTTGAATTACCTGTTGGTTGAAGTCTAGTTGGATGTAAATGGATCTATAAGATCAAATATAAGTCATCAGGAGAGATATAATGTAAGGTTAGATGCTAAGGGTTATAGTCAGAAACATGAAATTGACTTTGAAGAAACCTTTTCCCTTTTGTTAAACTTGTAACTGTTAGGACTGTTATAGCTGTAACAATTGAGTTTAACTAGAATTTGTACCAACTAGATGTAAATAATGCATTTCTTTATGGATATTTACATGAAGAAATATATATGGCATTGTCTGATAGGCATTTCTCTCAAAATGAAATAAGAGTTTGTAAATTAAAAAAAATCATTATTTAGCTTGAAATAAGCCCCCAGAATGTGAAATGAAAAAGTGGTAGGGGTGTTGAATCAATTAGGGTTTTCTCAAAGTAGGTGTGATTATTCTTTGTTTTACAGTTTTAAGGATCACAAAATTGTGTTAATATTGGTTTATGTGGATGATATTGTTGTTATAGGAAATGATGTAAATGACATAGTTAGAATAAAAGAATGTCTTAAATAAAAAAAAATTATTAAAGATTTGGATGAGCTAAAGTATTTTTTGGGTATTGAAGTAGTAAAATCTGACAAGGGTATTTGTCTTTCGCAAAGGAAATATTGTCTAGAACTGTTAAGTGAATATGGTATGACTGCATGACCAGTAAATAATCCTATTGAACAACATCATGTAATTACAAGTTTTTGTAAAAAAAAAAATAGTAAAGTGTTGTCCAATATTACTCGTTACCAAAAATTGGTAGGAAAGTTAATTTATTTAGCTCACACCAGACCTGGTATATCTTATGCTGTACATTTTTTTAGTCAATACATGCATAAACCAACTTAAGGCCACTTAAAAATTGCCCTTAGACTGTTAAGATATTTAAAGAAATCACCAGGAAAAGGTTTAATGTTTGAAAAAACTAAAAATACGATTTTTAAAGCCTCTTCTAATTCGGTTTAGGAAAAATGTTTGGACACCAGAAAATCTGTTACTGGTTTTGCATTTTTTTTAGGAAGAAAACTTGATTTCATGGAAAAGTAAGAAACACAAAACTGTTTCTAGGTCATCAACTGAGGCTGGGTTCATGTCAATGTGTGCTACAACCTATGAATTGATGTGGTTAGTCCATGTTTGTGAAGAATTGAAACAAAAGGTTAGTTTACCTATATAATTGTTTTGTGACAGTTCTTCAGCTCTTTCCATTTCAGTAAACCTAGTGCTTTTTGAAAGAACAAAATACGTTGAGTTTGATCTCTTTTTTTTAGAGATCAAGTGTTAAAAGGAGTCATTAAGACTGTCAAATTGAACATTGAGCATCAGGTGGCTGACATTATGACAAAGGGTTTGTTGTCAGGAAAACATGAAGAATTGTTGTGTGCATATTTGAATATGTTTGACCGATTTAGTGTATTAAATTGAGAGGGGGGGGGGGTTGTGAAAAAGGTTAGTACAATTCCTTTACTTCTATTTCAATTTAATACATTTGTGGTGATTTGGTATTTATATGGTTTGTTTGGTTTATTCCATGATCAATGTTCGATGAGTGTTGGTTGATAATGGTTGAGTCTAGTTGATTGCTGAGATGGTGCTAGATGATGTTGTGTAGCTGGGTTGATTAGCTGGGTAGATGCTTGTTGCTGACTGAGCACAATGTTGTTTGTCTTGAAAGATATTAAAATGTTAGGCTTATTTTCATACTACAAGTCCAGTTCGAATGGCACATTACAAGATTGATTGTTATATTCTCAAAGGCCCACAAGTGGTTATAAGGCCCGTGAGTTCACCGACTTATTGGTTGCTATAAAAGGCTTGGTCTAGTACTGTTGAGGCTTTCTAGATCATTCTTCTGATTTTTTTCTCTGGTTTAGTTTCTCTCTCTAGATTGGCGATTAGGGTTTGTGTGTTGATCTTTGTATTGTGAGAATCATGTATGTTGAGAGATTGTTCTTTGTTGATCTAGAAGTTGTTTTTTAGATCTAGGTTTGGGTTAAGATTTGATCTCTTTTCTTGTTTCTGTAATTTCTTTTGGTAAGTAAAGTATTTGTTCAATTTTTATGTTCTAGATCCATGTTTTGTAACACTCCCTTTTTATTGTAGAAGCCCAACTTAACAACAAAGTCTAGCACCTCTTATTGTACCTAGTAGAAACCTCTTTTGAAGAATCCTCTTATGTACCTATGTTTTTGTGTAGAAAGTAAACTTATCAAACATAAGCTTAGCTTCTGTGTATAAATGCTACCAAGAACTTCCATGTAGCACGAGGTGACCAACTAGTTATAAAATATTTATTAACTGAAAGAAAGATTAGCTAAAACATAATGACTGTTTGGTGGGTTGCTTTTCGCAGCTTTTATTAGCTTAAATTTTATAATTTCCCAAAAATAAACTGGCTATAAAAAAGAAATTTTGTTTTGCCAGCTAGTAGCTTTTCTTACCTTTTAATTAAAAGCTGCTCAAAAGAAATAGTCAAAACTAGCTTTAAGAAAACAGAACCAATCTGCTTTTACTTAACATGCCCCATAGGCTGTCAATAAGAATAAATGTTACAAACTTATCTTTGTAGGTTCTCATATAATATTTGTAGTAAAACAACTAATTTAATCTTTCTCTAAATCTTAAAGCGATTGACATTACTAAAGATGAATATAAGATGATATATATATATACATTTGGTATTGTTTGAGATAACTTTTACACGATAGGTAGCCTAACACTTGTCTTCCACCTACTTTCATAATTTGTTCCATACGATGAACCTCCTATTTATGCAACCTTTCCTATATTTTCGACTTTTTCCAATTTTGTTTTTTCTACACCAGATTTGATTTATATGTTCTAGCATACCGATTTGCAAAGTTTCCTCGGGTTTTTTTTTTTTATTATAGAAATGTATATGCATTTGCATGAAGAATGATAGGAATGAAATTTTTTGGTTGAAAATTGTGACCTTTTAATAAGTATTTTAGACATATCATAACAGGTAGCTACGTTTTGATTTAAAAATTTGTGGACATTCTCTAACATAATTTCTACTATATAAAAAAGAATAAATTGAAAGTAACATTGCTTGATAGAAAATAAAAATTTTCAAATGGAGGAAAAAATGATGTACACTGTTCGTTTCAAAGTGTGTCACAGTGTGTGTTCTAGGTGTGAGTGGGTTATTAGGGTGTTCATCACTAGAAATGCCACTACACAAAACTCTTCTATCGATATATTTATCACCTTGTTGACCAAATAGGGCACAATGGAGATAATGTAAATACAACTCTAATATTTGATTGACTAATATAAGCTTTAATGTTAAATCTAAATTTCATTTATATTTATATGTAATCTTAAAGCATTAATGGTTGTCGAGCCAGTTCTTGAAGTGTGATTGACCAGATCTAGCTCTTCTAAAATCTGGATCCAAGCTACATTATATAGAAATCGACGGTTAGAAGAATCCCAAGGCTATACCGCTGTGGACCACCCTTCTTATGGATCAGTCTCATACTTTGATCAAGATCGAATGTATGTATATATGAACTATGTTTTTTTATATGTATATGAACTATTTAATATTTCCTTCTACGAAATCATAAAGTATTTTAGTTTTTTCTTTAACAGCGATTGTCAAGATACCACCCATTAGGGGGCCGTAGGCACGGCTGTGAGACTGGCACCGGATCGGAACCCATTGGGTTTCTCCACGGAGTGGCATAACACCGACTTACGAGACCTCCTTGGGTCCCCACGGTAAACCATACCGCCAATTGCTACTTGACAGACGTTGCGCTTCCAAAAGAGTCAAGACTCTCTGACGTAATACACAATGGGAGAAAAGGCATATTGACTCAGATTCAAACTTACGACCTTCAACAGAGCTAGGCATAGCTCTCATTTTCATTGTTTTTGCCACTCCACTTGGTAGATACCTATAAATATTTTAGTTAAAGAATCATTAGGTATTTTAGTTAAAGATTCAAATGAAGAATTTCCAATTCAATACGATTCTATCTTCAACAAAACACGTTTATAAAATAAAAATTTAATTTCAATTATAAAAAATTATTCAAACAAAAGAACATTATGTTGGGGGCCATGCAATTTTAAAACAAATAAAGCAAGAAAAAGAACAAGTGAAGGCTTGGTTTAGAAAAGGCCACATCCCCATGCCCAAACGACACACAAATCTTCATTCTTATATTATTTAACTAACAAACCTTTCCATTCATAGCTACTAATTACAATTATTATATTATTATAATAGTATATAATAATATATAATAATATAATCACGTTTATATATTTAATTAATAACTGTGTAAGTGAAACTCCGTTGCTCTTTGTAAGCCTCATAAACAACAATATTTTATTGAAGATTTTATCTTGATTAGGTAACACGTACATCCAAAACAGCCAAATTATTGTCACCTCACAAAATCAAATATTATTATAACCATAGTTAGGAATTTAAATAATCAAGGACCCTCCTAATTAAACCTCCCATGATTTCTATTTTTACCATTCTCAAAGCGCCTCGCGAGACATGCAAGGGGTAACTTTTTCATGACACCGTCCATCACCTTTAGGGTTATTAATAATAGTTTGAATATGGTTATTACTTTGTTTTTTTTTTTTTTTTAAATATTACATAATTAAATTAAAAAAACAAAAAAAAAAACAATTCAAACATAAAAAAAAAACCCAAACCAAAACCCTCCCAACACAAATCCCAACACTTATAGCCATGATTTATTGATATAAACATGTTTCTGATGCTACCTGAGTGAAAGGGTGTTTGGGTTATACACGACTAGTTAAGTGATGCATTTACGTATGTATTATTTATGGGCATAAAGTCTAATACGCTAGCAAAAGATTAACATGTGACATTGGTGTTTATGCATGTAATGACTATAACATATATAAAATGGTTACTTTTATGATTTGTTCAAGAAACATAGTATTTAACCTCAAAACTACCACTTTCTAATGTATTTATTTTTCCTGTTCATAGTTAGTGTGTGAAAACCCTTTTGTGTTTGAATGATTTCCACTTAGCAAGACAAGTGTTAGGGACCCATCTCATACCAAAATCTTTTCTTTATTGCACTCCATCAAGATTCGTTCTTACAACACGTTATTACTGCAGTTTTTAAATACATTCTTTACTTCCATCTCTATCTTTCAACATATGTTTATGAGTCACTTATGTTGAAAATCAGATAATTACAACCTTATCTCACCTCATTTAGTAACAATTATTAGTCAAACCCAATGGAAACTAGAGAGAGAAACTCAATAAACTATAACTACAACCCTCATCAATCCAACCAAGATTCATCTCCTAGATTGAATATTACTGCACCTTTAATATCTTCACTCACTTCACACATTAGAACATATGAGACCCTTAATCCTCATCATCATGAAACACCATCACATCCACCAACAACCGCGAGACCGGTGGTTCGGTACCGCGAATGCCTAAAGAACCATGCTGCCAACATGGGGACTCATGTACTAGATGGGTGTGGGGAATTCATGCCTGGTGGAGCGGATGACACTCCACAAGCATTGAAATGTGCTGCTTGTGACTGTCACCGCAGTTTCCACCGGAGGGAAGTGGAAGGTGTGACACACACAAGTCAGCACACACACCATGTGGCTACACGGCCTCGTGTAGCCACAGTACATGTCCCTCCTGTACAAACAACGCAGCCGCAACGTCAGCACCACCGAATGCCACCTATCATGATGGCATTTGGTGGTGCGAATGGAGCGGCTGCAGAATCTTCTAGTGAAGATTTTAATATATTTCAGGCATATGCAGGAGTGCAGTTAATGACAAAGACATCAAAAAAACGCTTTCGGACGAAATTTAATCAAGAACAGAAGGACAAGATGTTTGAATTTGCAGAAAGAATTGGGTGGAAGATCCAGAAGCAAGATGAACAAGATGTTTTGAGATTCTGCAGTGAAGTTGGATTGAAAAAACAAGTGTTCAAAGTGTGGATGCATAACAACAAACAAGCTGCTAAGAAAAAATAACTGTAAGATTGATAGAACATTATGAAAACCTTAAGTAGCCACAACCCTTTTTTTTAAAAAAGGGTTCTATATTTATGAACATAAATGCATATAGATGTGCACATATTTTATAATTAGTATGTCCATTTTACTAGCATTAATATTCTATGGTTTCTTTGATCATGAGTTATTTCTTTACATTACAAACAAGTCCACTGGAAGCTCAATTTCTCATTAAAAATTATGTTGATTACAACTTTGAATCTTGCTTTATTGACAACAATAAAGATAAATTGATATGAAGATAAAGCCATAAAGGTGAAATTGTGTGTGTTTCATGAATACTAAATTAATGTGAAGGATTTACCCTCTAGAGAATTTCATCATCACCATAGTATTCGTTTATCTGTTAAATCTAGGCAAATTGGATATTAATTATCTAAACTATGACCTGTTGGCGATAATACACTACTACAAAAAGAGGCATTTGCTAGGAAAGTTTGCTACCAAATAAATCGGTTGCAAATTTTGCTACGAATTAGCTATGAACACATTTTGCTACAATTTAGCTACGAACATTACGTAGCAAATGAAATCCGTAGCAAAATCTATAGCAAATCCGTAACAAAATTGACGAAATAGATATAAAAAAATAATTTGTCAAAAATCGGTAGCAAAATCCATAGCAAAACCATAAAAATAAATTATTTAGAAATTAACTAGAAAATTTAAATAAAATTCATAGCAAAATCCGTAGCAAAATGGAGGGAGTAAAGTATAATAAAAATAACTTGGTACAATCGGTAGCAAAATCCGTAGCTAAGTCATGAAAAATAATATCTGGTTTCGGATACTTAAATTTTATTTAAACACGTTCTCCTGAATTATGTTTGTTTTCCAAAATAACATATTGATATGCTTCAATTTCTCTTCTCAATTCATCAATCCATCATCAATTATCATAGCTTGTGATAGTAAATCACGATTAGGCATAGAAGGTAAAAAATAATGTGAAGTTTTGTAGGTTCTTACTGGTAATTTAATAGGCAAAACTAAAGAAGCATGTCTCTTACAAATTGACAAACAAAGTGAGAATAGAGATACTAGAAACGTTTCGTATTTTGGGTAGAGGTAAGGTTTGCCCTCTTGGCCCAGAAACAGATTTGTAGCGGATTAAACAAGATAAAACACAAATATAAATGACACAAACAAGAATACTTAATATTATAGAAACCGAATGAAAGATTGTTTGATACAATTAAACAAGAATACACTTGAATTCTGGAAATTTTGTTCGTCTAAAGGATTGTGAATGTAAACAATCTTGATAACTGAATCTTATGCCTTGTCCTTCATATTTATATGTTTCGAATAGGTGTGTCCATTCCTGAACCGTTACATTGTAGTTTCCCACCGATTTATTTGTATTTTGGTGCCAAGAATAACAATAATAACCGTAGGGGTATATTGGTCTTTTTACTGCAGAAACATCCTTGAACCTTATGCTGAAACGTTGTTTTCTGATCTTTGATTGTGCAGCCTTGTATTAGTCGTATATCCATGATGTGCAGCCTCCTTTTTGACAACCCAAATCGACCCATATGCAAATATTTTGCATTTGTCATACTCACTAGTCTAATGTTTATCTACCGTAATTGTTCTACTTAAACATACAATACATATAAATATATGTACAAGTCTAACATTAACATAATATAGATAAGTTTATATTTATACTTCAACACTCGCCCCTAAATATAACTCGGGCTCATGGGACTTGTTGGTAGAGTTTCAATTGCTTCCTTGAGGGCTATTTCGGCTTGTGTGAAATCAAAGTTTCTTCGCTTTATGAATCTTTTGCAGCCCTCCAATCTCCTCCCATATACAATGCATAGTCTTCTTCATTTGGCTTTGATTCTTTGTTTAACATAGGCACATTCTTTGACATATTAGGCATTGTATCTACCCTTCGAATTTGACTACTTTCTTGCCTTTCTTTTTCAACTCTCTCGACTGTTTTTTGGGCATTTTTATGGACAAGATATTGCCAATTTAGGACATCTAAATATTGTGCATATAGAATCCTCATCATATCCTTATCTTCATAGTTAAATCCCAATTCTTTTGCAATAACAACCCACACATTATATATAGATACTCTTTGATGACCACCTTCCTTTTAAACCATGATATATAAATCATACAACTCAACCCTTTTTCCATTTTCAAACATAGTGCGTATTGGTCGATTGGTTATCCCAAGAAATTCGTTCAAGAACCATGACACCATTTTAGTGAAAGGTCCTTTAAGAATATCTCTATGTGCCCAAGGATAATCCAAACCATGTATGATGTCTAAAAACTCTGTCACACCCTCAAATTACCACTTGCGGGGTTTTACCGCGAGGCGTATGACAAACCAGGATCCAAGTCAACGATCACAATAAACAACTCTATATGAAAAGCGTAAATCCATAAACAACGATTTTATAAGCGGAAGCAGTTAAGAAGTATTTAAACAGCTATGCTATGATCCAAAGTTATTCAAAACACTTTTTATTACAAAACGTGCAACTATGCCTAGACGCCAATGCAGACCCGTGCGCCTAGTTCCATTCATTGCTACCTTAGCGACCTAAGAAAAACATGCCAAAAAGATGTCAACATATAATGCTGGTGAGTTCACAGGTTTGTTCAATATGTTACCAAAACGTTACCATGTCCATACTATATCAATGTTACCAAGTACGCTAGCTAGGCGTATGTTTTATTACTACTACGATTGAAACCATTACTAGACACGTTTAGCAATGTTTAGCATGTTTAAGCAGCCCGTATGTTCAGCATGATAATGTTCCTGTTCGAGACAATATGCACCCGCACGGCCCTCCAAGCCGACGAGTGGGGCAGGTCACGCCCAATAGATCTATCCACATTTCCCCCGTTGTGCATCCCCGCACATTCATGGTTTCCCCCGGGACTTCCAAAGATCGTATAGCAATATAAATTTAAAAACCATAGTATGACATATGTTACCAAAATAGTTTAGCGCATATTTTCTCCCCTAAAAGTTAAAGCAGTAAAAGTGGGGCCGTGAACTCACCTTAAATAGCGTTCTTCGGTTACAAGTAAAGATGTTAAGCCCTTGATAATCCCTCTACCGGAGATCTATCAAAATGTTCACATAAGTGTTCTGACTAATAACCAAAAGGTTATCTAGTCCCCGATTGTCCAGATCGTAACCAAGTATGTTTTAAAACGTGTTTGAATGTTTAACCGACACACTAGACCGACCCGACATCCCGTTGGTGACCCATTACCCTAACTAATCAAGTACACATAGATTACACACAAGGTTCAAGCATAAAAAACTTAGTTTGTATCAAAAATCTCATTTCTGCATCAGAACGGTCGAACCAGTCAGTTTTCAGTCTCCTTCGCCCGTTTTACATCTCGTTCGACCGTTTGATGCCTCCTTCGCCCGTTAAACCACATTCGCCCAACAAAAACCCAGGTTCGACCCTGGATTTCCTCCTTCGCACCTTCGATCGGTCGAAGGAGGCCAGGTTCGCCCCTGTTGTGTAAATTTTCCTAAAAACGCTTCAAACACATTCAAAACGACTCGAAACATCATCAAACACAGCAGTCAAACATTGATAACTTATTCCTACAAAACCCCACCGATTTCCCCGATAATACGTCCGTTTCAGCCCTTTCCCAAAATGGTAAAGATTATGGAAACATCACTTTCATGCATGAATAATTTAACCAATTTGGAAACTTTTGAAATCGATTCATATTCAACTTGAAATGCTCAGTTTGTCGAGTGTTCGATCTTTTCTTATCAATTCTATTGATCATAAATATCATGCATCAAGTCTAGATTCGTTAAAACCCCTAAATACCCATAATATCATCATATCCAATCCTAACCCTAATCAACAATAATCTAACATCAATAGCAATCCTATATCATGTTTCTATCATAGATATAACAACAAATCATTGATCAACACATAACACCACATAATACACAATTTACATATGTTATTCACCATGAAACCTTTGTTAATGATAATGTTTTGATTTAGAAAGATGTTTAAAAGGTTTTTAATCATAAAAACTCCCTTAGAACAGATCCGGACAATTAGGGTTAGATGAAAACGAATTAAAATGCTTTTAAAAAGGTTTAGGATTAAGAACACACCTTGGATTCTTGTTTAGATGTTGTAGATAGATTAGATTGTGAAAAGGAAGAGCAAAAACTCCTTCCTTAGTGTTTTAGATCGTTTGAGAGCGTTTTGGGATGGTTAGGGTTTGTGAAATGATGGAAAATGACAAAGGTTGGTATTTATACTATCCCTCCTTCGCCCCATTTCAATGGTCGAAGGTGGTCTCCTTCGACCCTTCCACAGGGTCGAATGAGCCCTGTCCTGGTCGAAAGGAATTCTTTCAATTTCATCTGATCCTCCCGTTCCCTTGTGAACTCCGGTCCACGGTTCGAGTTCCAACGGACTTTAACGATGCGGATTTTACTCCGACGAAGGCTACGAATCTTGTAGTCGAGAATCTCGACAGGTTCGTCCACAATGCGAAGACGATCATCAACCTTGATCTCCTCCAGTGGTACAATGAGAGATTCATCAGCCAAACACTTCTTCAAGTTAGACACATGGAAGACGTTATGCACACTACCGAGCTCCGCCGGTAAGTCAAGTCTGTATGCCACCGGTCCAATCCGATCCAGGATTGCGAATGGTCCGACATATCGAGGGTTAAGCTTGCCACGCTTTTCGAAGCGTATGACGCCCTTCCATGATGAGACTTTCAGAAGTACTTTGTCCCCAACCTGGAACTCTAAAGGCTTTCGACGGCGATCGGCATAGCTCTTCTGACGATCCCGTGCAGCAGCCAAACGTTGACGAATCTGTACGATTTTCTCCGAAGTTTCGTACACAAGTTCCGGACCCGTGAGCTGGCTCTCGCCTACCTCGGCCCAACAAAGTGGTGATCGACATTTCCGTCCGTAAAGAGCCTCGAACGGAGCTGCCTTGATGCTAGAATGATAGCTGTTGTTGTAGGAGAACTCCACTAACGGCAGGTGGATCTCCCAACTTTTGCCAAAATCGATAACACATGCCCGGAGCATGTCTTCCAAGGTTTGAATCGTCTGCTCACTCTGTCCATCAGTTTGCGGATGATAAGCTGTACTCATATCCAACTGAGTACCCAAAGCCTTGTGCAGAGCCTTCCAGAAACGCGAAGCGAAACGAGAATCACGATCAGAGATAATAGAAACAGGCACCCCGTGCCGAGCAACCACCTCCTTAAGGTAAAGTCGAGCCAACCGCTCGAGTCCATCGGTTTCCTTAATAGGTATAAAACGCGCCGATTTTGTCAGCCGGTCAACAATCACCCAGATCATATCATAACCACTAGGTGATCTTGGCAGCTTGGTGACAAAATCCATCGTAATTCGCTCCCACTTCCATTCCGGAACCTCTAGTTGTTGCAGGAGACCAGACGGCCTCTGATACTCTACCTTGACTTTAGCACAAGTCAAACATTTGCTGACGTAAGAAGCTATATCAGCTTTCATGTTCGGCCACCAATAAAGTATCTTCAAATCCTGATACATCTTATCGGAGCCAGGGTGAATAGAATACCGGGATTTGTGAGCTTCATCCAAAACAAGTTCGCGCAATACCCCGAACAATGGGACCCAAACACGTCCCGCAAAATAGTGTAAACCATCGGTCCTGAGTTCAAGATGCTTGTCAGCACTGTGCATAGTTTCAGCCTTAAGATTTTCCTCCTTCAAGGCTTCCAACTGTGCAGAACGGATTCGGTCAGGCAACGACGAATGAATGGTGAGCTGTAAGGCTCGAACACGGCGAGGATTCGCAGACTCCTTCCTGCTCAAGGCGTCCGCCACAACGTTTCGCCTTGCCAGGATGGTACTTGATGGCACAGTCATAATCGTTCAGGAGTTCTACCCAGCGACGCTGCCGCATGTTCAACACCTTCTGGTCGAAAATATGCTGAAGACTCTTGTGATCGGTATATACTTCACACTTGGTACCGTACAAGTAATGTCTCCAGATTTTCAACGCAAAGACTACTGCGCCCAGTTCCAAGTCATGAGTAGTATAGTTCTTCTCATGAACTTTGAGTTGACGAGAAGCATAAGCGATGACCTTCCCGCGTTGCATCAACACGCACCGAGACCACGAATAGAAGCATCACAGTACACAACAAAATCATTCGTACCCTCTGGTAAGGATAAGATAGGAGCAGAACAAAGTTTAAGCTTCAGCATCTGAAATGCTGATTCTTGTGGTTCATCCCAGTCGAACCTTCGGTCCTTCTGGGTAAGAGCAGTGAGGGGTTGAGCGATCTTCGAAAATCCCTCAATGAAACGACGATAATAACCCGCAAGACCTAGGAATTGCCGCACCTCAGATGGCGTCTTTGGTGCTTCCCAGTCCTTAATAGCTTCGATCTTAGCCGGATCGACATGAATTCCCAGTTCATTCACCACATGTCCTAGGAATTGAACTTCACGTAACCAAAAATCACACTTTGAGAATTTAGCATACAACTGCTCCTGTCTCAAAAGTTCCAAGACCAACCGTAGATGTTTCTCATGATCCGCCTTGTTCTTGGAGTAAATCAGAATGTCGTCAATGAACACGATGACGAACTTATCAAGGTAAGGTTTACAAACGCGGTTCATCAAATCCATGAACACCGCCGGTGCGTTAGTGAGACCGAAAGGCATGACCAAGAACTCAAAATGGCCATAACGAGTGCGAAAAGCAGTCTTCTGAATGTCAGCCTTCCTGACGCGCAACTGGTGATAACCGGACCGCAAATCAATCTTCGAATAGTAGCTGGAGCCCTGAAGCTGGTCAAAGAGATCATCAATGCGAGGAAGAGGATAACGATTCTTGATGGTCACTTTGTTCAGCTCACGATAATCAATACACATGCGAAGACTTCCGTCCTTCTTCACAAACAAAATAGGAGCTCCCCACGGGGAAGAACTCGGTCGGATGAAACCCTTTTCCAAGAGTTCCTGCAACTGGCTGGACAACTCTTGCATCTCGGGAGGTGCAAGACGATACGGAGCTCGGGCAATAGGAGCTGCGCCCGGAGTAAGATCGATACCAAACTCAACCTGACGATGGGGAGGAAGACCAGGTAAATCATCAGGAAACACATCAGAAAAGTCACGAACCACCAGAATGTCCTCGATCTTCTTCTCATCGTCAGTAGAAACGTTAACAAGCGCCAGAATGGCCGAACAGCCCTTCGAAGATACTTACGGGCTTTCATGCTAGAAATGATACTCAGCGGAGCACCGCTTTTCTCGCCACGAACCGAAAGAATCTCTCCATCAGGGAGAGGGATCCGAATAACCTTGTCAAAACAAACGATCTCCGCGCGATACAACGATAACCAATCTATGCCAACCACGACATCAAAACTACCCAGGGGTACTGGCATAAGGTCAATGGGGAAGGACAAACCCGACAGTTCCAAGCGACATTCCCTAAGGGTGTGTGTCACTTCGATTTTCTTACCATCAGCCAATTCTATTAAGTACTTAGCCTCTAAAGGTGTGGGTACTATATCTAGCAATCGACTAACATCCAAAGATACGAAACTCTTATCGGCACCAGAATCAAATAAGACAGAAACATAGCGATCATAAGAAGGAACATACCGGTAACTGTGTCTGGATCATGCCTAGCCTCCGCAGATCCAATGACGAAAGCACGTGCAGTCCTGCCTCCGCCGCCATTGTTCCCGTTACCGTTCCCACCCCTCCCATTATCGCCCTGCTTCAGTTTAGGACATTCACGCTTGAAGTGTCCCGCATCACCACAGTTATAACACCCCTGCCTCCCCTGAGTTCCCTGAACAGCAGGAGCAGGAGTAGCCGCAGGAGTCTGGGTTGGGGTGAGTGCCACCTTGCAATCCTTAGCATGGTGCCCCAACTGATGGCACCGATGACATCGAGCTCTATCGCAACCCCCAGAATGGTGAAAACCACACTTGTTGCACTTGGGATGCTTCCCAACATACCCACCCGTCTTCTGCGCAGAAGAAGACCCAGATGCATCAAACTTCTTCGCCGGCTGTGCTGGCACCACACTCTTCCCTACACTATCCCACTTCCTCTTGTTCCCCTCAGCAACCTTCACAGCAGCACCCTTGGGTGGCAAAACGCCTTCTGCCACCTTCAGGTTAGTCATCCGATGAGCTGATCGGACAACTTCAGCAATAGTGGGAAGATTCCCCGCAGCCACCAACCCAGCAATCTCCGGCACCAGTCCAGACACATAGTGCTCGATCCTCCTGTACTCGGGTGTGTGCAAATCAGGGCACAACACCGCCAGCTCATTCCTCCTCATTGTGTACTCTTCAATCTCAGACCCGACCATCTTGTAACTCCATACCTCATGCTCTAACTTCTGTATCTCCTCTCTCGGACAGTACTCACCTCTCAAAAGCTGCACAAACTCCGCCCAGGGCATAGCAATAGCCTCCCCCAATCCCATGTTCTGAGTAGTAGCATTCCACCACGACAATGAAGGCCCTTCAAATGTCGCAGTAGCATACTTCACCCGGTCCCCAGCAGGACAGTTACACATAACAAACACAGACTCAACCTTCTCCAGCCATCGGAGCAGTCCCACCGCTCCCTCAGTCCCAGCGAAGTTATGGGGCTGACAGTCCCTAAACTTCTTGTAAGAGCACTGAGGTGCGGGTGGATTGGCACCAACACCTGAAACACGGTACACGAATAAAACACAGACGAAAGGACACGAAATCCGAAAATGAGGCAAGGTCGACAGAAATCAACTCACCACCCATGGCATTAATCCCAGCCTAGAAATTAGCCATAGCCATGTTCACTTGTTGCTGTAGCAAGTTGTTCAGTTCAGCCTAGGTCATGTTGATGTTCCCACGACCACCGCCTCCAGCACGACCACCGCCGCCAGCACGGCCACCGCCGCCACCACGACGTCCACCACCGCGAGCACCAGACATGATCTAACAAATCAAGAAATCGAGAGATTCAGATTCACTTCCAGTGTCAACCACTAGAAACTTACAAGAGTTAACCTAGGGACGAATCCAGGACTATACATCCAAACTCAAAGTCCATCGGGACTTTCATGCATTCCAGTTTATTACCTCGTGTGCACCCAAAATGATAAACTGCTCTACATGGTCCTCCAGATGTACCCCTAATCCAGACCCCAGTCACTGAATATCATCGCCTAGTAACTTGTGACGATAGGTGCAAGTGTAAGAAGGCATGTGTGTGCTAGAACCAACAAATCAACCCCTCCTTCTTCTATCCAGAAGAAGAAGACAAGAGTAGGTAAGAACCCAATTAAAAGCGGATGATGTAACGGAGAAGCATGATGATGATGTAAGGACACCCCGACTACGTTAGTACGTATCCCACTAATAGACTCAAGTATGTGACCGTCTAGTGTGTGCGACTCGGCTATAGACCAGACTCTACATGCAGTCCTAGTTCACTATAACCATTGGCTCTGATACCAATCTGTCACACCCTCAAATTACCACTTGCGGGGTTTTACCGCGAGGCGTATGACAAACCAGGATCCAAGTCAACGATCACAATAAACAACTCTATATGAAAAGCGTAAATCGATAAACAACGATTTTATAAGCGGAAGCAGTTAAGAAGTATTTAAACAGCTATGCTATGATCCAAAGTTATTCAAATCACTTTTTATTACAAAACGTGCAACTATGCCTAGACGCCAATGCAGACCCGTGCGCCTAGTTCCATTCATTGCTACCTTAGCGACCTGAGAAAAACATGAAAAAAAGATGTCAACATATAATGCTGGTGAGTTCACAGGTTTGTTCAATATGTTACGAAAACGTTACCATGTCCATACTGTATCAATGTTACCAAGTACGCTAGCTAGGCGTATGTTTTATTACTACTACGATTGGAAACCATTACTAGACACGTTTAGCAATGTTTAGCATGTTTAAGCAGCCCGTATGTTCAGCATGATAATGTTCCTGTTCGAGACAATATGCACCCGCCGGCCCTCCAAGCCGACGAGTGGGGCAGGTCACGCCCAATAGATCTATCCACATTTCCCCCGTTGTGCATCCCCGCACATTCATGGTTTCCCCCGGGACTTCCAAAGATCGTATAGCAATATAAAGTTAAAAACCATAGTATGACATATGTTACCAAAATAGTTTAGCGCATGTTTTCTCCCCCAAAAGTTAAAGCAGTAAAAGTGGGGCCGTGAACTCACCTTAAATAGCGTTCTTCGGTTACAAGTAAAGATGTTAAGCCCTTGATAATCCCTCTACCGGAGATCTATCAAAATGTTCACATAAGTGTTCCGACTAATAACCATAAGGTTATCTAGTCCCCGATTGTCCAGATCGTAACCAAGTATGTTTTAAAACGTGTTTGAATGTTTAACCGACACACTAGACCGACCCGACATCCCGTTGGTGACCCATTACCCTAACTAATCAAGTACACATAGATTACACACAAGGTTCAAGCATAAAACACTTAGTTTGTATCAAAAATCTCATTTCTGCATCAGAACGGTCGAACCAGTCATTTTTCAGTCTCCTTCGCCCGTTTTACGTCTCCTTCGCCCGTTTTACATCTCGTTCGACCGTTTGATGCCTCCTTCGCCCGTTAAACCACATTCGCCCAACAAAAACCCAGGTTCGACCCTGGATTTCCTCCTTCGCACCTTCGATCGTTCGAAGGAGGCCAGGTTCGCCCCTGTTGTGTAAATTTTCCAAAAAACGCTTCAAACACATTCAAAACGACTCGAAACATCATCAAACACAGCAGTCAAACATTGATAACTTATTCCTACAAAACCCCACCGATTTCCCCCGATAATACGTCCGTTTCAGCCCTTTCCCAAAATGGTAAAGATTATGGAAACATCACTTTCATGCATGAATAATTTACCCAATTTGGAAAATTTTGAAATCGATTCATATTCAACTTGAAATGCTCAGTTTGTCGAGTGTTCGATCTTTTCTTATCAATTCTATTGATCATAAATATCATGCATCAAGTCTAGATTCGTTAAAACCCCTAAATACCCATAATATCATCATATCCAATCCTAACCCTAATCAACAATAATCTAACATCAATAGCAATCCTATATCATGTTTCTATCATAGATATAACAACAAATCATTGATCAACACATAACACCACATAATACACAATTTACATATGTTATTCACCATGAAACCTTTGTTAATGATAATGTTTTGATTTAGAAAGATGTTTAAAAGGTTTTTAATCATAAAAACTCCCTTAGAACAGATCCGGACAATTAGGGTTAGATGAAAACGAATTAAAATGCTTTTAAAAAGGTTTAGGATTAAGAACACACCTTGGATTCTTGTTTAGATGTTGTAGATAGGTTAGATTGTGAAAAGGAAGAGCAAAAACTCCTTCCTTAGTGTTTTAGATCGTTTGAGAGCGTTTTGGGACGGTTAGGGTTTGTGAAATGATGGAAAATGACAAAGGTTGGTATTTATACTATCCCTCCTTCGCCCCATTTCAATGGTCGAAGGTGGTCTCCTTCGACCCTTCCACAGGGTCGAATGAGCCCTGTCCTGGTCGAAAGGAATTCTTTCAATTTCACTCCCCAGGTTCGCCCATTTACAAAGGGTCGAACCAGACAAAGGTTCTCCTTCGACCACTTGAAGTGGTCGAACCAGAATCCATTTTCAACCAATTTTCCAGTTTGTCGTGTTTAACGCACTCTAACACATCTTAACACATAAGCATGCAACCTTAGTCTATGTTTAACATATATAAGCATGAATAATCATTTATACATCATTTAAACACATCTATGTATATAATCCACCACACGATCCATAATCTACACATATACTTAATTAGTTCATGTAATGTCACCAACAACGGAACCCGGTACTAGTGTATTACCAAAACGACTCCCCAATGATCCTCCAGATCATTGTACCCTGGACAATCCTAACTTGACCCGACTCAACTAACCCAGTTAAGTCTGTTTATAAACGTTTCTCGCTAAGGTAGACTTAGATGTTACTATTATGTTTAAGCCAAACATGTCGAGTGTCACAAACTCAATGCACTTATCAAGGGAGTCTATGTTTATGTTATCAACAATATCATCAAGGTACCTTATATTGTTATCGGCTTCGGCCGAGAGTGATTCAAAATAGTCATTCAAGTATTTCTCCTTCAATTTTATGTGATCACCATCCTCTTCTAACACTTTTGATATTGTTTCCCTTGATTCATTGTTATTTTCTATAAACCGAAACTGCATACTTTTGTCTTTAAACATATTTTCAACAACACAAAAATTTCTCACAACTTTCACTACAAAACCTTGTAGTTTAAGTTATGGAATACTCAATATGTTGTCTTCCAAATCGGTTGAATAGAAAACATTCGGTATGACTAATGTTTGATCTTCAACCGATACACTCACAACACCAACCCCTCTAACAAACATAAACTCTTTTTTAATCCTACTTTCAACACCAAACGATTTCTTTAATTTTACAAAGAAATCTATGTTACCCGAAATACGATTCTGAATGTTAGGACTAACATACCACATATCTTTCCATAAACCGTTTTCCGATCCTTGAAGAATATAATCTTCCCATTACCAAATGATTTCTTGGGATAGTATGAAATCCCCGTGTTTATGGAATCCCTTATTAATTGTGCCCCTTCATCCCTTTCTTTGATTCCACAAACGCCTATAAGGTGTCCCGGTTGTTTGCAATAATATCATTTTCTTGTCTCGATTTCTCTTTGCCTTAGTCCAGCCTTTCTTTCTTTCGTCTGAATCTTGCTAAGTATTGTGGCCTTGATCCCGTGTGTGAAATCCTAGACGACTCTGACATGTTTGTTTTATATGCGGATTTATTATAAGACTAAGGTGTTATGTACCGATGATGTATACTTACTGTTGTGACACGAAAAAAAAACAAACACAGACTTTTGATAAAGAGACCGAACAGAATTTTAACAGAAACAACCAGACTTGATTACTAGAATTTTACTATGATATGACACGCGAATAAACTTGATGATTGACTCGTGTTTGTGAAAATAAAAACAGAAACAATTGACACTGATTTGGACACAAGAACAAAAGAAACAGACACGAACAGTTATGATCACTATCCGAACAGAATTTTTGAATCAGAAATATATGAACGACTAGAACCAAATAGATAGAATATTTATTAATATTTATGAACAATCAACAACGAATACTATGGACAAAAAATAAAAAGAAAACAGACTCGAGTAAGATGAAAACAGATAACAGACTTCGAAACTTTGAATGATTGATCAGACACAACCAACCCCGCTCTATACCAGATTTGTTGGCCGAGAAACAGATTTGCAGTGGATTAAACAAGATAAACACAAATATAAATGACACAAACAAGAATACTTAATATTACAGAAACCGAATGAAAGATTACTTGATACAATTGAACAAGAATACACTTGAATTCTGAAAATTTTGTTCGACTAAAGGATTGTGAATTTAAACAATTAATCTTGATAACTGAATCTTGTGCCTTGTCCTTCATATTTATATGTTTCGAATAGGTGTGTCCATTCCTGAACCGTTACATTGTAGCTTCCCACCGGTTTGTTTGTATTTTAGCGCCAAGAATAACAATAATAACCGTAGGGGTATATTGATCTTTTTACTGTAGAAACTGTCACACACTCAAATTCCACGTGTGGGGTTTTACCGCGAGGCGCGTGACACACCAAGATCCAAGTCAACGGTCACAATAAACGACAACTATATGATATTAAAAACAACATAAACTGCCCATTAAGTTTTCAAAATCTATCCAACACAGCGGAAGCATAAAAGTTATAGCAATCCAAAATTAAAACTTAAAGTCTGAAATGCTCAATAAAAAGATGCACATGAATCCTAGACGACGTGAAACTCCGTGCGCCAATCGACAGCTGCTACCTTAGCGACCTGAGACAAACATGCTAAAAACGTCAGCAAATAATGCTGGTAAGTTCACAGGTTTTTCATGAAGACCGACTCCAAAAGTTTCAATGAATACCCTTGGCTAAACCAGGCCACATGCATGCAAATCATATGAATACATATCACTACTGCGATTGGAAAACCATTACTGGACTCGGATACTGTGAATACATGAATACTGCCCGAATGAATACTGAATATTGAATACCTAAGAGACAACATGCACCCGTTCAACCCCCAATCGAACGAGTGGGGCCGGTCACGCCCAAATAGATCTATCCACATTTCCCCCGTTGTGCATCCTCGCACATTCATGCTTCTCCCTGGGACTTCCAAAGATCGCATAGTAACTCAAATGAATACTCCAAAACATAATGAATACATTGAATACTAAAACATAGTTTGACACATCTTTTATGAAAACATAGTTGACACACGTTAAAGAATACAACATATGTTTTCTCCCCCGAAAATGTAAAACTAGTAAAGAGTGGGGCCGTGAAACTGACCTTAGAGTGCGTCTTCAATTAAATAGAGATCCGACATGTGTGTGATAGTCCCAACTAATGGTGACCTATCAATGAGTTTAAGTAAGCGTATTGACTACTAACCCGAAGGTTAACTAGTCGCCGATTGTCCAGATCTTGAATACGTGTGTTTAGAAATGTGTTTGAATGTTACCCGGACATACGAAACTGACTTGACATCCCGTTGGTGACCCATTACATCAATTATTTAAGTACATAGGATTAACACATAAGTTTCAAGCATACAACACTTAGTTTGCATCAAAAATCACACAAATGGAGTTGTAAGGTCGAATCAGCATAAAACAGGAACAGGCTCGACCCAAGCAGCCTTGGTTCGACCCCTTTGGTCATTCGACCTATACACAAGTTCATTAGACCTAAACACATGTTCATTCGACCTAAACAAGTGTTAATTCGACCTAAATCAAGCTCGTTCTACCTAACTGAATCACATTCGACCCACAAGAAGCCAGGTTCGACCCCTGAGCACCTACTTTCGACCCTACGCTGGTCGAAGGTGTGCCAGGTTCGACCCATACAGTACAAATTTTCCTAAAACGCATCAAAGCGCATCAAAACTATCCGAAAACATCACGAAACACTGCAGTCAAATATGAATAACATATCTCTACAAAACCCTACCAATTTTATTCCAAAATCAATCCGTTTTAATACTTACCCAAAATGGCAAAATTATGGAAACGTCACATCAAGAATGAAAACTTTACCCAATTAGGAAACTTTCTGAAATCATTCAATAATCAACTCAACGTTCAGATTATCATGTGAAACAAAACCCCTAATCATATTACCCATAATAACATCATTAATCCAATCCCTAAATCTATCAAAATCCCAAAAATGAGCAAAATATCATCATCCAACAATTGATATCCTAAAATATCCAAAACCTATCATCCATAGCAGTCCTAGAACCTTTCTAT
Source organism: Ambrosia x helenae (assembly GCA_030844895.1). NCBI lineage: Eukaryota > Viridiplantae > Streptophyta > Magnoliopsida > Asterales > Asteraceae > Ambrosia > Ambrosia x helenae. The sequence continues at coordinate 89,428,297 of CM061229.1, forward strand.
AACATCTATGCAACACATAATCGTTATACAACACATAACACACATAACAGACATAAAACATCATTAACACAACATAACACATGTTAACTTATATGAAAACTCATGTTTAATGATTAGGTTTTGTTTAGAAAGATATTAGGAAGGTTTTTAATTGTGAAAATCATCTTAAAACAGATTTGGACCTTTGTGGTTTAATGAAAACGAATAAAAAATGATTAAAAAGGGTTTTGAATGAATAACACACCTTAGATCTTTGTTTAGAAGATGTTTGTAGGCTAGATTATGAAAAACAAGGGCAAAAACTCCTTCCCTAGGGATTAATGTTGCTCGAGAGCGTTTAGAGGCGTTTAGGGTTTGTGAAATGATGAAAAATGACAAAGTATGGTATTTATACTAAAGCCTAGTTCGACCCCTATGCGTGGGTTGAATGAGACTAATAGTGGTCAAATGAAGCTTTTAAGCTTCTAAATGTCTGGTTCGACCCCCTACAGGTCGAACCAAGACTGGGTATTTTCAGGTTTTCCAGTTTTGTCGTTTTAACGCATTTTAACACATCCTAACACAGGAACATGCAATCCTAACATACATTGAGCATGTATAATCATGGATAATCATCTAAACATCGTTTAAAAACGTATTTGCATATTACACACCATATACAGATCAATTCATGTTTGTTACTTAATCTAATTCATGTAATTCACCAACAACGGGACTCGTGGCTTGTGTGTGTGATTAACCCAAGGATCATCCGAATCATTGAACCCTGGACAATACGGAATGTAATCTGACTCAACTGAACTAGTCAAATATGTTTGAATAAACGTTTTTTGCTAAGGTAGACTTATGTGTTTGTGAAAATGTTAACCTGAACATGCCGGGTGTCACATCATCCCCTTTTTGAAAGAATTTTCGTCCTGAAAATTTCCCGAAGTCAAAGAGAATGAAACAATAAGAAAGAAAAATTTTTCCGGTCGTCACAGAAACATCCTTGAACCTTATGCTGAAACGTTGCTTTCTGATCTTTGATTGTGTAGCCTTGTATCAGTCGTATATCCATGATGTGTTGCCTCCTTTTTGACAACCCAAATCGACCCATATGCAAATATTTTGCATTTATCATACTAACTAGTCTAATGTTTATCCACCATAATTGTTCGACTTAAACATACAATACATACAAATATATATACAAGTATAACTTTAACATTAACATAATACAAACATAATATAGATAAGTTTATATTTATACTTCAACATGCCCTAGTCTTAGTTTGCCTGGAACCTAACTATAGGTGAGACCTTTACTATGTATGTTTGTTTGTTTGTTATAGGCTTGAATGGGCTTGGCTGGTAAAACAAAGGGGGGCAAGTGCTAATATGAGGATAGGCGGTGGATCAATCTGCAAATTCCTTTTTCTAACAGCTAACTCATACACCATCTAATCATACTTCTTAGTCTACAACTTATGTCCGCTATTTGACTTGAAACACCAACAACATAGGGAGGGAATACATTATCAACATTTTGATACCGCTAGGCTACATGCCCATTGGTGTCAACTTGTCAATCACTAAGTCACTTCTTATTCATTCGCCAATGGTTCACCCACACGCACATGTTGTGTGTTCATGTGTATACGTGGCACTCATCCATTATTAGGCAGTTGAGTTTTTAGAAGAGTCCATAGCATGTAGAGGAGGGTCTTGATGTGTACGTTGGCACGTCCTAGGGTATGTGACACAATTCCATTAGTTTGAATATTGAAATAGTTAAAAGTCGAAACAAAAATTTGAAATTACAAAGCTATTTATGCAAATTTATTGGTTAACATGCTAATTTGATGATTTTTCCTAACATTTTAAGCTAAGGACTTTGATTATTATATTTTGTTGTTTAGTAGCAAGTATAAAAAAATTATATGTACTTAATGCTTCAATACGTTTTTTTCTATTTAATTTTGTTTTGTTAATTAACGGGATAATTTAAAGCATTAGTTATAATGAAATACATTTTATGTTTCTTTTGAGAAGACAAAATAACAAATTTAATAAAGTGATTGAGTGTCATGATCACAAGTTTGATTAAATACACATGGGAGTGTTTAAAACTGTGGTTGAAGCTCTGAACTCTAAAACTAAGTTTAATTAAACTTATAAAATGAAAGGAGTAATGGAAATAAATAATCCTAACTATTGCTCTTTGGCCGATAATGGTCCTAACTACGAAAATAACCACTAGCGGTCCCAACTTTCGACATATTGGCCACCAACGGACCCAAACTAACTGAGGCTAACTCCGTTAGTGTGATGCGGACATGGCATGCTTAGGTGGCAAAAATATCCTACGTGGCATCCTAGGTGGCAAAATGAACCTACGTGGCATCCTAGGTTGCAAAATGATCCTACATGGCATCTTACATGGCATGCCACGTCAGCATCACACTAACAAAGTTAGCCTCAGTTAGTTTAGGTCTGTTGGTGCCAATATGTCGAAAGTTGGGACTACTAGTGATTATTTTCATAGTTGGGATTATTTATTTTCATTACTCCTAAAAGAAAGGAGTAATGGAAATAAATAATCCTAACTATTGTAATTAAAGGTTTGTTTTTTTTTTTGGGTTATACGGTAAATTTAGTCCCTAAGTTTCAAAAATTAAAATTTAGTACCACCCCCGCTTATGGTTGTGCGCATATAATGTATATATGTATGAAAATGACGAATGGTTGTAGATACACGAAGTGCGACTAATGCTATTGAATTGCTAATCAAATCTTGTTTTGTCACTTACGGATGGTCGAAGGTGGAATTAGAATGGTCGAAGGTAGAGATAAAAGGTCGAAGGGAGAAGCTCAGAGGTCGAAGGAAGTTTTGTTATGTATTGTGTTGATTCGCCCAGTTTGTTTGATCGAACCTGCACATTCACCCATACGTTTGGTCGAATGTGCAGGTCTATATAAAGGTTGAATCAGTTTTTAATGTTAACTTTTGGTCATTTTGTTTCCCTTCTTTGAGTGTGTTCTCTCCCTAGGGTATTTTTTAGTCTGGTCTTATTATATATCATTGTAAACATCGATTTGTAAAGATTATCAACTTGTTTATCAATGAAATGAAAACATTGGAAGTGATTTGTGCGTTTTGTTGATTATATTATCATTTCGTAATCGATTCAGGGATTCCGCACCTGAATTGATATACTTGTTTGATCATAGTCTTTGTTTTGACAATTCGATCCTCACATACAAAGTGGTATCAGAGCCATAAGGATCAAACAACTACGATTTGATAATATCAGAGCTGATTTGGACCCAATTTTGATCAAAACTTTTCTGTTTTCATAGAACAATTGAAATTGATGCATATTGAATGAGTTGAACTAGTTTTCATGGATAAAATCTAAAATTCTCTTTGTTAAACTTGTTCCAAATCTAATCCGAAGCAAAACCTGCAAAACATCATCAAATTTCATCAACATTTGAAAATTTTTGATCAAAATAACTGATTTTCAAAGAATAACCCTTTTGTCAAAATGAAAGGGTCAAACCTAGGGTGAAACGGTCGAGAGTGTGGTTTTTAGGTCGAATTATTTCGGTCGAACCTAGATATTTTTAGTGTGTTGTTGTTCATTCGACCACTTGTTTTACATTCGACCAATTGCGAGGTCGAAAGAGGATTTATTTGGTCGAAAGTGAGAAGAGTTTGTTATATTCTACCTTCGAGTCTTCAGAAAGGGTTGAACCTGGACATAATTCCACATTCGCCCCCACGATTACTGATAAAAGGTCGAAAGTAGAAACTGTTTGAAAATTTTTCTAATCGTTTCGTGTTTTATACTTTGTAGACGATATGTGGAACTTTCCAATAACACCACGACCTAATACAACACCACAACAGCAAGTGACAATGGATCCTTGGTCGGTAGCTGCTCAGAAGACAACTAGTCAATCATCTCAACCAATCAACTATTTGGCTATGACTAGTTCGATGCCACAACAAGTTACACAACCACCACAACAACCCATGGCTGATTACTGGGGAGTTGCAGCAGCTGCGGTACACTCTCAAACTACCAATGCTATTTTTATGCTAATTCACGACTTATCTTCAGATAGTGGGAGCCGTCCACCAAAGCTGATGGAAATGGTGGATTATAACCGATGGAAGACCAAGTTCAAGATTCATTTGGAGGGAATGGGAATGGAAGGCATTGAGGCTTGGCAAAAGATTGCTAAGTGTTATGTAGCACCAGTTTTGGAGAACACTGGTGAGCCGATTCCATTAGAGAGCTTAGCTGAGGATGAGAATACAAAGTTTGCGGTGGAAAAGAAGGCGTTTTTACAACTATCCCAGGCCATAAACACTGATCTTCTACATCAGTTTGGGTCGTGCACCACTTCAAAGCAACTATGGGATATCTTAAGGAATCGTCATGATGGGAATGAGAAAACAAGGAAGTTGAGAACAGAGGAGTTGAGAAAAGAGTTTGAGAACTTTAGTTATATGGGAAATGAGACGTTGAAGGAGTTGATTCCGAGGTATAGCCATTTGTTGACTGAACTTTCAAGTTATGAGATCAACATACCTATGTCTGAGTTGGTGGATAAGTTCGCTGATGCATTACCACCATACTGGAATCAACACATTGAGGTACTTAAGGAGAAAGACGCATACCAGTATTGGACCATCAATGAATTCATTCAGAAGCTTGAGAACAAAGAGATGGAGGAGAAGAGGAAAGCAAAAAGAGCACAAGTTCCTCAAAATCCAGAGTTATATCATGGTGGTACATCTTCATCTCTGACTAGTTCAAGTTCTAGTAGTTCTGTTGCTCCACGCATAGCCTGTGTTTCAAGCATTGTTGAACCAACCAAGACCCCCATAAACTATCTTGCTCAAACTTCATCTTACACACCACCATCATACCCTACTACTTACATCCCACCATTTTCACCTATGCAACAAGCTGCATGCTATTCAGCTAGCTTGAACCAACCTCAATAACAATCCTACATTCCTCAAATAAACCCAACTCAAATGAACCCAAGTCAACCAAACCAAAGCCCAATTGTGTTGGAGACATCAAATTTGAACAATGTCACTGTTGAAGTTGCACAGCAACATGTAGATTTGGTGTCTGCTATGGTCGCTTCGTATAATGGGTTGGTAGCTAGTCAAATTGGTAATAACAACTTAACCAGTGAAGACTATGCTCAAATTGACAAGGAAAAGATGGAGCTCATTGACATACAGTGGGCATTTGCTAGTGTCATTAGGCGAGCGACTGAGTTTATTGAAAAGACGGGCAGAACTGATCTTTCCACATCTCCCAACACCATATATGGCTTTCACAAAGCCAAAGTCACATGTTTTAACTATGGTGGGAAAGGTCACTTCAAAAGAGAATGCACACAGCCAGCACAACAGGGAAACATGAATCCTTTCAACACTAATTACCAGAACCGTCAATATCAAAATCAGGTATCTTATCAAATCCAAAACAACTCCAACTACCAACCATAAAATAATTACCAAAACCGTCAAAATGCCTCACCAAACAATTATGTTAGACAAACCACTACACAAAACCAAAACCAAAACCAAACACCACACAATCCAACCAGAACAATCATTCCAATTTCCACACCAAATAGCCAAACCCAACCAGATAATCAGAACCAGGCTTTGGTAATCCAGAAAGATGAGGGATTTGATTGGACTGGTATGCAACTTGGTGTTGAGGAGATCACTGCTGGTAATGTGGCGTGCGTTGCTCAGAAGATAGATTTGGAGGAGTCGGTATTAGTTGAAGAAGATTTAGAGATTGAGAAGAAATCTGAGGTGAAGATTGAGGAATTAGTGGAAGAAACTAATGTTTATGTTGAAGAGAAGTCAGGATTGGTTCTTGACTCAGTCGCTGATATTCCCGAACAGTGTGATTCAGTTTATTCTGATTCGGAGATCGATTATAATTCGGAAGCTAGTGTTGACTCACTAGATGATGATATTGATCAACTTCTAGCCGAAGCTGATTTTGTTATGACCCGCAAATCTTGCATAGTGGATGATGCTTTTACCAGAATTGATTATTCTAAATTCTTTGCTGGAAAGGAAGCACACTTTGCTTTGATAGCGATGACAGAACCTCCGAAACAGGTAAGTTCTGAATCTACTTCAGACATGAACAGTGATAAGTATTGTGGTGCATGCGATAGATTGACAGAGGATAATAAGCAACTCAGGGTTCAACTTGAGAGTGCTAGGATCAACTGTCAATCGTATCGAAAAGAAGCACATGAATTCAATAAGGTGCTTGATGGTTATAAGAAATACATTTCTGATCTTAAGAAAACACTATTTTTAAAACAACTGGCCATTAACAATTACATCAACGAATTAGAAGAAACAAAACTTGAAATGGCAACCATCAAGTGCTTTGCTGAGAAAGTCAACAAGAAGCTTGAAAGCTACAAACATATTGCATATGTTGTTGACCATATTATTGAGGAACCTTCACAACCGAGTAGTGCAAACTACAAGGTCGTCCCCTCTCCAGTGTTGTTTGAAAATCATACTTTGCATTCAATAACACCGAAGAGTTCAGTTAAGTCTGACTCTACATCGGATGATGAGTCTAACACTTCCAGTGTGGGAGATCCTAATTCCGATGTTAGACCAATTTTGGGACTGAATGATGAGGGTGTGACAGCTATAACTGATGATTCTGACTTTGAGGATGATAAATCTAAGAACGTGAGTGATATTCCAGTTGAAAATCACATTATCACCAATGAACCGGTGTCACCTTCTCAGATTATTCATCCAATGGCTAACGCTCATCGAGTGAATCAGTCAGTTAAGCAGGTTGAAAAGAATGAACAAAGTGACAAACCCGTCAAAGTGTTTTATCGGATGGAAGGATCCAATAAGATTATTTCTGACGAGGAATATCCAATTAAGTTTGCCAATTACTCCAAGATTGAGAAAATTTGGCAGGAGAGTACCATTTGGTCCCAAAACATGAGAGAGCAAATGATGTACCTCCAGAGATTTTGAAGAAAATTTATTTGGATGATCCAAAAGAACCAAAGGTTCATGTCACCGAGTTTATTAAGCCAAAGGAGAAGGCTAATAGTTTTCTTGAACCGACTTACTCAAAGGACCCAGCTCCTGAGAGTTTAAGAAGAAGGTGTGTGGATGATCAATATCCTATCACTACTTATGCAAAGTCGAAAGCCAAGAAAAACTTTGAAGAGTGTCGTGCGTGTTTTAAGTGCGGGGAGAGAGGGCATTTACTTGCTCACTGCCCGTACGTTAGGTACAAGAGGCACGAGGTTGAAGTGAAGCAAAAATATCAAAGTCCAGTCGATAATCATTGTTATCCACAAAGACGATTTGTCCCTCAACCAGCACCTTTTAACAACCAAAGCCGTTATTATCAAAAGAGGGATAATCGTCAGATGACATATGATCGTTGTAACCGGATCGCAATGGAAAAACCTTTTAAGAAGCCAGTGGTGAACACAACTATTGGAAGCAAAATGTACCATTAAAACCTGTAGTTAAACCAACAGTTGGACCTGTCTTTGTTAAATCAGAGAAGGTAACCAAGAAAGTTTCCTTCAAGAATGAAGTAAAGAAACCGACTGAGACTCCAAAATCTCAGATTCGGATCTTGAAATGTTCGGAACAATTCTGGTCACCAGTGGGATCTCAAGGTGCTTCGACTTAAAAAGTGAATGAGATGTCTGAGAATGAAAAGGATTTAATTGATCAGAAAAAGATCAATTCAAATTCAAATGTGTATGATAAAGATTCTTTGAAACAAAATGTTCAAAGACCCAAGACCAAGCAGCCTTGGGTCCCCCGAAAGAACTAATCTTTTTATTTGATATGTGCAGGGAGCTTCAGCTGGCCCTGTGAGCAGTCTTTGGATTGTTGACAGTGGAGCTTCTGGTCACATGACAGGGGATTTATCGCTGCTGTTCGACATTAGAAACATCAATGATGGATATGTAGCATTTGCTGGAAACAAAAGAGGATACATTACTATGGAGGGTAGTGTGAGTAATGGTATCGTGAGTTTTGAGATGATATCATATGTGAAGTAAATAGACTATAATCTGCTCAGTGTCAGTCAAATCTGTGACAAACAATTCTCTGTATTCTTTGACGACAAATCTTGCTACATTCTGAAGCCAGGTTTCGTACTTCTAAAAGAGTGGGTAATGCTGAAAGCACCGAGAGTAAACAATTTGTACATTCTCGACATGTCAAAGGCCATGACAACCCAGGGCCAAGTAACGTGTTTTCTCTCCAAGGCTACTGAAAAAGAATCTATAATGTGGCATAGGAGGATGGGACACATTCACCTTAGAAAAATGAACCATCTGGTGAAGAATGAACTTGTCGAAGGCGTAAATGTTAAACATTTCAATTTAAAAGACAAGTGTGTGAGTTGCAAGAAAGGAAAGCAGCACAAACAATCCCATAAACCAAAGAAAGTAAATTCAGTTGAATTACCACTTGAGCGTTTGCACATGGACTTATTCGGACCGGTCAAGCATAAAGTCATGCTGGTGAATTGTACTGTCTTGTGGTTACCGATGACTATTCTAGATTCTCGTGGGTTATGTGCTTGCATCATAAAAGCGACACGTTTAACAATCTGAAAGTTCTGTTCACTCGATTAGAAAATGTCTATGGTCTGAAGATCAAGAGAATTAGGAGTGATAATTGGACGGAGTTCAAGAACGCACAGATGGTTTCTCTTTGTGAAGACAAAGGAATTCGTCATGAATAAGTGCTCCGTACACCCCTCAATAGAACGGTGTCGCAGAACGCAAAAACAAGACTCTAATTGAAGCGGCTAGAACAATGCTTGCGGATTCCAACCTTCCAGTAATGTTCTGGAATGAAGCCATTTACGCCGCTTGTTATACTCTCAATCGTGTGTTAACAGTGAAGAAGTTTGGTAAAACTTCTTATGAGCTGTTGAACAGACGAAAGCCGAACTTAGAGTATCTAGAACCATTTGGAGCACCGTGTACAATGCTTAATCCATCTAAGAAGTTCGCACCAAAAGCTGAAGAAGGATTCTTTGTTGGATATGCAACCCCGCTCAAACAGGTATTCAACAAACGAACTCGTCAGGTAGAGGAGTGGGCTAACGTTGAAGTTCAGCGGTATACTCAGAATGTACAAGGTAGTGGTCATTGGATGTTTGATTACAAAGATTTCTTTGAATCATTCAATCTAGATAGCTTGGTTGAAGAGGTTGTATTAAGATTATATTACAAGTGTGAAAACGCAGTGACATCACCGTTGGTGCGTCCGATCACCGTAACTCTTCAAGCAGCTTCTAATGATGCCAATGCTCCTGCAGCTGAAGAAGAAGTGTTCCAGGAAGCTTCCACAACTCTTAATTCATCAGAATCGGAAGATGATGATGATGTCACAAGTGAAGTTGTTCCAGATATTGCTATAGAGACACCTACAGTGAACCCAAATCCAAATGTTTCTCCATCATCTAATTTGGGTAATGATCTGGATTTGACAGAGAATTTGACTACTCAAACGGCAGTGCAAGTACCTGATTATCCGGAATCTCGGATACATCGTATTCATCCGCTCGAGCAGGTTATTGGCCATCCTGGTAGTAGTGTTATGACGAGAGGACAACTTAGGAATGCAAACTCACAAGAAAATCTTGGCGCTCTAGCCTTATATGCTAACATTCAAAAATCAGGTTGTCAGAATGACTGGTCTTTTGCTTGTTATGTTTCGCAGGTTGAGCCTGTAACATCACGTGATTTTTACCTTTCTTGTATTTTAAATTTTATACATAACAAATTCTAAGTTCGCCTTTATTCGTTTCGTTTAGGTTACTCCTACCAATTCTTGACGGGTCGTCGTTATAATTTATCCTATTCAATTTAGACTTTATAACAAGAAACTTATTTAGTTAAGATCTTAATATATATTTATTATTAATAAAACATATATATATATATATAATAGTAATAATACAAAAAAAAAACATAACATTAAATGTTATGTAAATATGCCGTACATTTTTTTTGTCATTATTTATTTATTTTTTTTCTTTTTCTTTTAAATATATATTTACCACTAATTAACTTCTAACCACCCTAATTAATTCATTAAATACCCAACCCCTTCACCCCAACTATAAATACACCACTCCTACCCATTCTAACACTTGCTCATTTCTAAATCATCTCTAATCTCTCAAGAATTCTCTCAAGAATAAGTGAGTTTCTCACTTCACCTTCAACCTCTCTTCTACTTTCTTCACTCTCCTCTTCTTCAAACCCTTTGAGGAAACCTCTAGGACCTCTCTCCTATTTGCCATGGCAAATAAACATGAGTAGGGCACCAATTTGAGGCCTCAAATGTGGTCATCTTCTATTATCTTTTATGCACTAAGTTGTTAATAATACCAACCAAGTTCACCAACAACTCAATGATGGAGGGACTTGTGTTATGGTTCATGGTTGACAAAAGGAAGGCCAAGGCTCATCCAAACTAAGTCACCATACCCTACTTTCTAAGTTATATTATATAAATACTAAATTATATAAACTCTACTAATTTAATAACTCGGAAAGGTTTGTGGATACATCCCTACCTTACCAATGCTTGACTCTCCTAACCATCCGAATCACCTCTATGGTGGTTTGTGTTTTGGTTCGCCTAAAAGGCTTGCTTGACTCTTATGACCATCTGGATCACCTTCATGGTGGTTTGTGTTTTGGTTCGCCTAAAAGGCTTGCTTGACTCTCTTGAATCTATAACCTAAACTCGAAACTAAGACCCTTCATTCTTTAATTCTAGATAACCAAGGCTAAAGCTAAACCTACCAAGACTTACCTTTTTGGAACTCTATCAAACGCACCCAAAGGTGAGTTCATACTTGTTCCCCTTTTATTCTTTATTCTTTGGGGCTCAACATGTATCACTATCAAAACTTAAACGATTTCATACTCTTAAACTATTATGCTCAATCTAAATGCTATTATGCTATGCCATGCTAGAATTCAAAGTCTTACATACAAATGTACGATTAGTTAACAACCCACCTTACATGTATAGCGCTATAGGTTGACACGCCGCCCCCTTTATGGGTCATGATAAGATGAAGTCTTTTGTGTTATCGAGTGTTGTTGCCGTTTGTATGGTTCTACGTGCATATGCCTATAACATGATGATTCGAGTAGACTTTTCTATACTATGTACTTAGACTCAAACTAGTATGCTCACCAATGCTTTATGTGTTGACGGATATTTTATGCATGTTGCAGGAAATGTTTGATGCAAGATATTCAAGAAATCTACTTAGGATTGGACTAGAAACTCACGCTAGTTTAAGTTCTATACTTTGATGTCGTATTTCTCTTTTCATGAAAACAATTTGTATTCTGTTATCTTTTTAGACAATAATTATGCTATGAATGAAATTTTATCTTTAAATCATATTGTCACGAATTCTAGTGTCATGAAGTCTTTGAACAATCTACCACTAAGTCTCGCCCCGATGTATTCCGCCATCGGTTGGGGTGTGAAAGATTGGTATTAGAGCCATGACTATAGGGATCTAGGAAAAATTGCCATGTTTGACCTAGACTATAGTTAAGTACCTTTTTGACCATTTCTTTTTATCATGCTTAATATACTTGTTCTCCCTATCTTGCTTCTACTTCATTCTTTTGGAATTAAAGTTTACCTTCCTATTTGTGGATTACTCTACACTCGAAGACGTTCGTATAACACAAACGAAAGGAAGTCACCGAAATAGGCGTGAAACCCTCACTTTGGTGATAACTTTCAATCTGCGTAAATTCTTTGTGTTTTTGAAACTACACCAAGATAGGGGTGATATCCTCACCTTGGTGGAAATTTCACAATTCTCATTCTAGTGGACACTTACCAATCGAAGGTTAGAATTAATTTTCTTACCACGTTGGACAAAGTGTACAAACCACACTCAAAGAAACGACCTCGCTAAGATAGGAGTGAAATCCGCAACTTAGCGACTAGTTTCAATCCTTGATATTTTTTTTTAAATCTCGCCAAAGTCTCAAATTTACTAATGACAAGAAACATGTAGTAACTGGAAGGGTGAATACCGTTAACCGAAAGTTTCGGCGAGAGTATTCCACCTATTAGGCCAAAGCATGTTTTCAAACTCAAAGGTAAATTCGAACCACTTTGGTTAGTCTTAGTTCCGTTCCGGAACACTCCAATTGCTTGCATAAAACAAGCCTCTCATTTTATGTTAATATTACTTTCAATGTTGTTTTCATGCTATGTTTTCATTATATATTCGATTTATTTCACTCGCATATGATCTCAAGACTCGCATTTACAATCTACTCTCGCGATCTCCAAACAATACTAATGATCGCAACCAACATAAATCAAAACTCCTTTTATGCTAAATAAGCGCACTATGCTTGCTTACACATACGTGTTACGCTATTTGAACAATGTGAAACTTGCATCCTATACGTGTAACTTGAACGTGCATACTAAATCTATGAGAACAACTTGAACTTATGTATTTTGTTTATCTAAATTTGCATCAATTTCACCAATCTAATCTTACCCGCAAGCTTTTCATTGTTAACCACAATTCTAGTAACCTACTTCCTAAATTCAAAAGTCACTTTGTTTAAAAACGCTTATGCAAATCTTCTTATGCATGATTCTCGTAGATGTCTTCCCGTCTCAACAGCATCGATCTCAACCAACTGGCGAGTCTTATTACCCAAAAAAAATGATCAAGATTCTCCCTAACCTAAAGACACCAACAAACCCAATTCCAAACTCCGACGATACCATCCAAGACAACACAAACCATGTAGCTACTAAACCTTCTACCCATACCCCTACCAAACAAACGAAAAAGGATAACCGAAAACGCAAAAACCTCAAACGAAACCATACTTCAACAACTCCTAGGACTCCGAATTCTAACAAAAAGCAGTACCGAGGAACCTTTCCGCTATGCGACAGTTGTAAATATCACCATCCCACTCACACACAATGCCGCATATGCACCAACTGTGATTCATATGGTCATTTAAGCAAAACATGTGGCCACACCACTAAACCACGACCCGAAAAACCTACTACCACTACCTTATTCACTAAAACTAATGAATGGATATGCTCTGAGTGCAACAACCCAACCCATGGACCCAACCAATGCCCAAGACTTGCCATGGTGATCTATGATGCTGGAAGACCCACTCACCACACTAAAGAAGATTGACTTTTCTTTTCTTTAAAAAAAATGAGAATTTCCTTATGTAATGTTTTCAAGAAATTGTTCGGATATAAATTTTTTTTATACCATCGTTATCGTAGTTACACTCATAATTTAACGGCAAAATTCAAATATCGCAAAACCCTTTTCTCCTCGCACACGATCTTTTTCAAAAAAAAAAAATCTACAAAATTCTTCCTACTATTTCTAAGAGGATGCCTATTCTTCTATATAATCCTCGCTTTCAACCCACTAACAAATGTGTGTGTCGAGCCTGTACGACAAACAAGATTCTAAATGATAAAAAAATGTTTGAAATAAATTTTATTTTTGTAAAACAGGACTTGTGAGCAAACACGCTAAATCAAATAACCTACTTCTTTATAATCCCAAAACCTTTTCTCTTGAAATCGTATCACGAGTAAAAATATTCTTCAACGCCAAACTAAAATTGTCAATAAACTATTTTCCTCACTTAATAAAATGGTTTTTTTTTTCATAAATCAAACGACCATCTTCGATAAAACTTTTACACTAAATTTTCCTCACTTCAATTAAATTCGTTTTCTTTAACATCCAACGGACTAAATTCTTTTACCATCAAACTTGACCCTTAGTCTTGAAAAGCTAGATTGCTCGCGTACCCATAAAAAACTCAATAAACCCAAATTTTATGTTACCCCCCGTCAAAATATTTTACGTGTAAACGTTTTCATTAAGACTCTAACTGTCTATTCTTCTTTTAGATTTTATACATCTGAACGTAATCACATATGCACAAGTCTACATCATTATGTCATGAAACCATACATCCACGTCAATATACGTACGGTTAACAACATCAACAAAAAAAAAAAAAAAAAACCTTACTTAATGCCTTTTTCACATTGTGTTTTTGCATGTCACGTTGCTTGCTATGTTTACAACATCAAAACTATTTAATGCCTTAGCCTAATGTCTTTTCCTTTGTGTATAAGTATTTTGTGTCCACTAACGACCCACACATAACTAAGACAAATTATGTGGACCATACGACAATTGGACTAGTTACGGGTGCACACGTAATTACAAAAATTGGGCGCATGGAAAACATAACAAGTCCCAGTGTGTGTAACCTATCATGACTTGAATAACAACACGGATGAGGTATGATAACGGCATGGTGGATACGCTGCCGGTACATCCTATACATAAATGTCCTATCATACTACCAAAAGTAGAGTTATTCGTGCCATGAGAAGTTTTGGGTGTCGAGTTTAAATTTTGACCAACACCTACGTTATTTATCTTTTGCGACACCGTTTATGTTATAGTTTACTAGTCTAATTACGCTTGCATTATTTATCTTTTATGCATATTATAACCTTGTTTTGAACCACACTCTCTACTATGCAACATCATCCTTGCTATGAATAATCTATACTTGTAATCTCCATCAACTTCGTTTCTTACCTTTCCTTTTGCCTTTCCTTGCTTAATCAACAATCCTTCCATTATCAAGAACCTATTTCTAAATCCCGTAAGCTCTGGCCTTAATCTCTAAAAGCATTCATACATGTAAAACAAGATTCGTCTCTCACTTTTATATATTTTCTTATATACTGGATTTCAAAACTAAATAAATACTATTTATATACCAAAAACTTTTTTTAAATAGTCCAACTTCTCGTTGATTTTAGTCATCTTTTAAAAAATTTTCTGGTAAAATTTTCGACCTTGTGCAAACCAAATATCTATTACTAAATACTACTTACTCCCGCATCTAGTCACTCATTATGCTCACATTTTTACTATTCCCCCCAATTACCCAAAGACACATCTTCTACAAGCCAACAATTTCTACTATTTTATATTGGATATACTGTATAATTACTCTTTCCCAAAAATTTCTATATATTATACGATATACTTAACTATTTTCAATTTTCACTATTGTATACCGTGTAACTACCTATTTTCCCAAAATTTCTATATGTTATGCAAATATACTTACCTACCTTCACAAGATTTTTTTTTTACTATTTCATTTATGTTATATTGTATATTTACATACTTTTTCAAAACTTGCTGCATCAACTCCATACACAAACCTATTTATACGTACCTCTTATTTCACTATTTACAAAATGCTTATGTCGGTTAAGTTCTCAAATTTCTACATACAACCTTGGGTAAAATTTTAAAAGTACTTCTTTTACGAGCATAATTATCGCACAAGTGACTAGATACCGTATTCGCTTTAAACATAATAAACTAACAAGCTTTGTTCTCATATCAAACCACTTACCTATTTTTCAAAAGGTTGACTCTTAATTAAATTTCGAGACGAAATTTTCTAAAGTAGGGGAGACTGTAACATCACGTGATTTTTACCTTTCTTGTATTTTAAATTTTATACATAACAAATTCTAAGTTCGCCTTTATTCGTTTCGTTTAGGTTACTCCTACCAATTCTTGACGGGTCGTCGTTATAATTTATCCTATTCAATTTAGACTTTATAACAAGAAACTTATTTAGTTAAGATCTTAATATATATTTATTATTAATAAAACATATATATATATAATAGTAATAATACAAAAAAAAACATAACATTAAATGTTATGTAAATATGCCGTACATTTTTTTTGTCATTATTTATTTACTTTTTTTCTTTTTCTTTTAAATATATATTTACCACTAATTAACTTCTAACCACCCTAATTAATTCATTAAATACCCAACCCCTTCACCCCAACTATAAATACACCACTCCTACCCATTCTAACACTTGCTCATTTCTAAATCATCTCTAATCTCTCAAGAATTCTCTCAAGAATAAGTGAGTTTCTCACTTCACCTTCAACCTCTCTTCTACTTTCTTCACTCTCCTCTTCTTCAAACCCTTTGAGGAAACCTCTAGGACCTCTCTCCTATTTGCCATGGCAAATAAACATGAGTAGGGCACCAATTTGAGGCCTCAAATGTGGTCATCTTCTATTATCTTTTATGCACTAAGTTGTTAATAATACCAACCAAGTTCACCAACAACTCAATGATGGAGGGACTTGTGTTATGGTTCATGGTTGACAAAAGGAAGGCCAAGGCTCATCCAAACTAAGTCACCATACCCTACTTTCTAAGTTATATTATATAAATACTAAATTATATAAACTCTACTAATTTAATAACTCGGAAAGGTTTGTGGATACATCCCTACCTTACCAATGCTTGACTCTCCTAACCATCTGAATCACCTCTATGGTGGTTTGAGTTTTGGTTCGCCTAAAAGGCTTGCTTGACTCTTATGACCATCTGGATCACCTTCATGGTGGTTTGTGTTTTGGTTCGCCTAAAAGGCTTGCTTGACTCTCTTGAATCTATAACCTAAACTCGAAACTAAGACCCTTTATTCTTTAATTCTAGATAACCAAGGCTAAAGCTAAACCTACCAAGACTTACCTTTTTGGAACTCTATCAAACACACCCAAAGGTGAGTTCATACTTGTTCCCCTTTTATTCTTTATTCTTTGGGGCTCAACATGTATCACTATCAAAACTTAAACGATTTCATACTCTTAAACTATTATGCTCAATCTAAATGCTATTATGCTATGCCATGCTAGAATTCAAAGTCCTACATACAAATGTACGATTAGTTAACAACCCACCTTACATGTATAGCGCTATAGGTTGACACGCCGCCCCCTTTATGGGTCATGATAAGATGAAGTCTTTTGTGTTATCGAGTGTTGTTGCCGTTTGTATGGTTCTACGTGCATATGCCTATAACATGATGATTCGAGTAGACTTTTCTATACTATGTACTTAGACTCAAACTAGTATGCTCACCAATGCTTTATGTGTTGACGGATATTTTATGCATGTTGCAGGAAATGTTTGATGCAAGATATTCAAGAAATCTACTTAGGATTGGACTAGAAACTCACGCTAGTTTAAGTTCTATACTTTGATGTCGTATTTCTCTTTTCATGAAAACAATTTGTATTCTGTTATCTTTTTAGACAATAATTATGCTATGAATGAAATTTTATCTTTAAATCATATTGTCACGAATTCTAGTGTCATGAAGTCTTTAAACAATCTACCACTAAGTCTCTTCCCGATGTATTCCGCCATCGGTTGGGGTGTGACAGAGCCGCGGACATACAAGGATGCTCTTTTGGATGACTCTTGAGTAGAGGCAATGCAAGAGGAGTTATTGCAATTTCAAAAACTGGGAGTGTAGACACTGACAAATTTACCTCCAGGAAGGAAAAAGATTGGAACCAAATGGGTGTTTAAGTGCAAAAAGGATGACAAAGGAGTGATTGTTAGAAAGAAAGCTCGACTGGTTGTACAAGGATTTCATCAAGTGGAAGGAATCGACTATAACGAGATTTATGCACCGGTTGCACGCTTAGAGGCTATCCGCATGTTTCTAGCGTTTGCATCTTACAAGAAATTCAAGGTGTATCAAATGGACGTTAAAAGTGTGTTTCTTTATGGTGTGGTCAAGGAAGAAGTTTACGTAGGTCAACCACCAGGCTTTGAGGATCCTATCCACCGGGATAAGGTCTACGTTCTTAACAAAGCTCTCTATGGGTTGCACCAGGCTCCACGGCAATGGTATGAGGAGCTGAGCACGTATCTTCTATCCAAAGGATTCAAACGAGGTTTGGTAGATTGCACACTGTTCACAAAACGAACAGGAGATGACTTGCTTCTAGTGCAGATTTATGTTGATGACATTATTTTTGGATCTACTAATGAACTTTTGAGCAGAAAATTTGAAAAGGTTATGCAGGAAAAGTTCGAAATGAGTGTGATGGGAGAGATGCAATTTTTCCTAGGCTTGCAGGTGGACCAAAGACCAACGGGGATCTTTATTCACCAAACCAAATACGTATCTGAAGTCTTGAGCCGATTCCAGATGGATGATTCGAAGCCAATGGATACCCCAATACAACCTAATCACAGGATTGGTGTTGACGCTAAGGGGGAGCTGACTGATCCTTTTACATACAGAGCTATCATCGGATCTCTGATGTATCTCACTGCATCTAGACTAGACATAATGTTTGCCACATGTCTTTGTGCACATTATCAATCGAAGCCGAAACAAAGTCATTTAGCAGCTGTCAAACGAATCCTTAGATATCTGAAGGGTTGTCCGTCGAGAGGACTATGGTACCCTAATGATGATAATTTTGACCTAATTGCTTTTAGTGATGCGGATTGGGGAGGCTGTGACAAAGACAGCAAGTCCACAACGGCTGGATGCCAGTTTATGGGGAGCAGGCTCGTGACCTGGAAATGCAAGAAACAAGCTGCAGTCGCCTTATCAACATGTAAAGCAGAATATGTCTCAGCTTCAAGCTGTTGCTCACAAGTTCTGTGGATACAACAACAGATGGTTTACTACGGTTTGCAATTTCTTAAAACCCCTATTTACTGTGATAATGAGGCTGCCATTGCATTAACTAAAGACTTAGTCAATCACTCAAAAGCTAAGCATATCCGGATTAAATATCATTTTATCCGTGATTGTTATGCAAAAGAGTTGATTGATATGGTCAAAATTCACACTGATTATCAACGTGCAGATATTTTTACCAAAGCTTTTGATAAATCAAAATTTGAATATCTTTTAAAAGCTAATGGTATAAAAGAGAAAGAAGACTAATCATCACCTCGGTTTATCACTTTTTAGTTTTAGTTTTTACCGTTTTTCAGAAAAATTTAAAAAAAATATATATGTTTTTCATTTTAGGGGGGGTGTATTTTTAGAAAAACCAAAAACATTGAAAAGGTCAAAAAGCCATAAAAATTAGAAAAACCCAAAATGATTTCCAGGAGAAAAAGAGGAAATGATAGTACATCAGTGGGGATCTGACACATGCTAAAGAAGTGTCATGCAATATAAGGCGTGTGTTTGAGTCTGTGTGATGTGTTGATAGGCTTCTTAGACCTATTACTACGTGCCTGATACATACATATCAAACGAATTGTTATGTGGATGAACTCCTCATGGGCATATGGTCTTAGTACCGTAATTTCGTTTGATAGGGTTTTTGTACAAAATTCAGAGGTTTCGGGTCATTATGTTATTAGTTATCTGGGGATAGCCTATCTGATCTTCTGTCGTAAGTCATTACGGACCTAGATCAGACAGGGTATCTTTATAAAAGAGCTGTAAAGCAAATCCTAAAGTTACCGAATTGAGGAACTTTCAATGTATGACGATAATCAAAGATTATCTAATGCATCGTATCCAATCATTGGTGCAAATCATGATTGATATCAGTCCTCAACCTGGTAGAGTGCACAAGTTACTTTGTAGCATTGAGCTGCTGACCTGTATACCTCTGTGCCTCATACCTTGTAAACTACAGATGACGAAAGCATAATTACGCGTTACAATGAGTCTTTGTGCAATTATTCCTTGATACGGGAGTATGTCGTGTGTGTGGGAACCACAGACAATTGAGTTTATACTATAAATAGCCGTATCAGTCTAAAGCACTGCACAACAGTCTGCATGTGAGCTTATGTGGACAACAATATCAGCAGTTGCCGGATCACACATTGTCTTTAATGATAATATAAATCAAAAGATTAACGGTGTGATCGGATTTCTCAATAACTGATTTGATCCTCTTACCGGAAATCACAAAACATTTACTGCTTTATCTTTACATTTCTGCATTTTAATTTTTTCGTCAAAAAATCACAAAAACTCAAAAAGATTTTAGGTGTGTTTTAACAAAAACTTTTAGAAAATCCAAAAGATTTTACATTTTTATATTGTTTTTGATAACCGATGGTGGTTGATGGTGATTTTCTGAAACTTGATGGACCATTTGAGTTTTGTGATCTTTAAATAACAAATAATGAATGTCGGATGCTTAAAAGTTAAGAAAAATATTGAACGGGATTCGATTTTGAGATTTGGTAAAAAGTTCAAAAATTCCAATCTCCATTCGCCCCTTCGATGGGTCGAATGTGGAATTTTGCTTTTACATTCGAACTTTCTAAACGGTCGAATCTGAGTGTTCTTATGTCTGTTGCACATTCGAACCATATTTCCTCCTTCGAACCTTTAAATAGGGTCAAAAGTGGAAATATCTTCACATTCACTCATCTAAAAGGGTCGAATGTGGAGCCTATATATACTTATCTGCACCTTCGATCCTTTATTTCAAAAAAATTTCAAAAACCTGAGATTACATCCCTTGTTGCTCGTTTATTTTAAATCATATCATTGTGTTCCTTGTTCTTTGCTGATCATTTCAAGACCAAAATTGCAGGTATTCATCCAATATTCATGACAGAATCAGTGATTTTATGATCGAACTATTTGATTGAATCAAACCATGACAAATTGACTGTAATAGTGATAATTGTTGATTGGGATTCAATACTTAAGTGTTTTAGGGGGAGAGGATAACAAAATCAAGGGTTAAATCACATCAGTTTATTGAATTGATCATAAAAACCCTTAGAACCTTAGATTTTAGGGAAAAACACTTAAATATTGAACAATAATAACAATTGGTTGTTGATAAAGGTTAATCGGACCTATTAGAAGCTTAACAAATCAAAATGGCATGTTAAAACATTCAAAATCAAAATCTGATAATTTTTAAGATGAACAGCCTATATTCGACCATTTTAAAAGGGTCGAATGTGACTTTTTGGTCGCAGGTGGCTTGTTCAAACGGTCGAAAGTGGACAAACGGTCGAATGTACATTTTTAAACTAACTTTTTTCACATTCGAACCTTATTTCCCACATTCGAACCCAGGTTTGGTCAAATGTGGATTTTGTTTATTTTGTCGGTTTTTAATGTGTTTTCGTGTTTTGTTTTTGCAGATTAACAATGTCTGAACCTCAAAGTTCTGATATACCCGCAGGTTCATCAGAGAAGGCAGCCGGGAAGAAGCCGGAAGAAGAACTACCATTTGAAGAGGCACATAATTGTTGCGCTTTTCTTGGCGACTTGAAGAAACATACCGAACTCACCGGTATTGTTGACTTTCTGAAGAGGAGCAGAGTCGTTGATGCTATTGCCACTCCTGCTATCATTTATAGAGACCATCAAAAGGAATTCTGGACGAATGCAAGAATCGACTTTTGGGACAATGAAACTGCTATTGTTAGTAAGATTCAGGGGGAGTTGGTTATAGTATCTGAAGCTGACATCAGAAAAGCCTTGAAGCTGAATGACAAGAAGACTGATCCGAGATGCTTATCTTGGATTGAACAGAGGAAATGTTTTCTGAGGATGAAGTACAACAGACCGATCACAGACGGAGCCTTACATAAAGGTAAACTATGCCCACAGTTTAAATACCTAGCTCATGTGATGTTACATGTCTTCGGGTCTGTGAGTGGAGGATATAATGTGATGAGAAAGAGTATTAGCTCTTTAATGGTTGCCCTGATTCTGAACCAACCATTCAATGTATCCGAGATTATACTTGACCACATGCTTGAACCACTAAGAGAATTGAAGAGTAAAAAGTTTTTACTGTATCCAAGATTCCTGCAAATGATATTTGATCAAAAGTACAAGAAATTGAGGAAAGATCCTACTCAGATTGTGGTACAGGATCATATGAGTCTGAGCACATTGGTGAGAATGAAAGGATATAAAGGTGTACCGGTGAATGAAAGACCACCTTTGAAGAACATGTTTGGTCACCTAATCAATCCAGGCTATGAAGATCCAGGAGTTGATAAAGCTAAGAATGCCAACAGTGATTCTGATGAAGATAATCCATTATGTCCTGTTGATCCTGAAGCCAAAAGAAAAAGGCAAGTTGTTAATGTTGGTGCGAAGAGTGGTAAAGGAAAGGGTAAGGAAAAAGAAGTTGAAGCAGAACCGCCTAAGAAAATTTCTCGTAGAAAGAAAAGTGTTGCAAAGAAAGGAATACACT
The DNA here is from genome assembly GCA_030844895.1 of Ambrosia x helenae. Lineage (NCBI taxonomy): Eukaryota > Viridiplantae > Streptophyta > Magnoliopsida > Asterales > Asteraceae > Ambrosia > Ambrosia x helenae. Next base: position 89,450,508 of record CM061229.1, read on the forward strand.
TGCTTGATGAAGAGTCTATGGATTCTGAAGAGACTCAGGAGGAAGAGAGATGGGATTCTGCAGATGAGACTGTTAAGATCACCACGCCCAAGGCCACTGTGGCTGGTGAGTCTGAAAGTCTGAATCAAACTTTGGAAGAGCAAAGAATGAAGAGTCTGATTGTGATGGACGATATTGACGAGAGTCTTGGTATGGGTTCTGAGGATTTTGGTGGATCGCCAAAGGCTGGTACTAAACAAAAGAACCCAACATACAAAAAGAAAGCTAAGGCTGTTGAAATTGAAAAGCCAATGAAAAGAAGAGCTAAGGAAATTGAAAGCTTAATTGCAGGAAAGAAAGTTCCTGTAATGTCTAGCTCTAAGTCTCCCGTGACATCCCCAGCAGCTAAGAAACAGAAAACATCTGTTGCTGAGCAATCTAACATTCCAACTGATAATTTTAATGCTGCGTTGGATAGAGTCTTGAATAAGTTTAAGAAAAAGACTCCAGTTGTTGAGGCTTCAACTCTAAAGGTTACTGTATCAGGAGATGTGATGGATGCAATTAATCAGAAGCTGACTGAAATGATGAAAATCATTAACCAGCAACAAGCTGAGATTGAGCAGTTAAGAAAGAATGATAGGAAGATGTTGGATGTAGTTGAATCTTCACAGGAGAGCCAGGAAGAGTTAACAGCTAAGATAAAGTTACTCCAGAAAGAGAATCAAGAGTTGTTATTGCATGAACAGAGAAATACACGAAGAATCATAACTTTACGACTTGAGAACAAGAAGATGAGAACTAAAAATAAGAGTATGAAAAAGCTTATTGATGATTTGTATGAGAGAGCTCCACAATTGAAAGAAGGAGAAGACGATAAAGAAAGAGAGGAAGAGCTTGTTGATTTTGAACCGTCTGAGTCTGATGAAGAAGATGATGAAGAACTTGATCAGGATGCCGGTGATGCTCCTGAGAAGAAGAAAGATGGTGATGATGATGATGATGATGGTTCAGGAAATGATTCTGGAGATGATAATAGTTCTACAAATGATGATGATGATGATGACGATGATGATGACACAGATCAGTATAAGTATGAAAAGATAGAATCAGGAAAAAATGCAGGAGAGTCTAGTTCGAAAGTTCCTGGTGGCAATACTGATGATGATGATATTTTCTGGAATGAGAAGATCAGATCTTTATCTGAGGAAGATAAGAAGTTATATTGTCAGATGTTAACAAACAAAGTCTGGACGATTGAGATGACAGGAAGATTTCCAGAAATATTTGAGTCAGATGACATGAGATTTGAACTTGAGTACAATGATCCTGATCTTGCAGATGGAGAAGTTTCTGCAGCTGTTTCTAAAGAGATACTTGAAGGACTGGCTAAACAGGTTGGTAAATCTCTTAAAGAGTTAATGAGTGAGAATTATATACCGAATATTCCTGAGAAAGAAGCAGGAAATCACTCTGATGATAGAGATACTCCAGTGTTTGAAGATGTTGAAATGGAGGATATTACAAGTGAGGAATATCCAGAATACTTCAAAAATGATAAGGATTCTGGATTTCCTGAATTCTCTGAGGAACTGTGGAGCCAGGCTGAGAAACTTGCTCGTGAGAAAAGCAAGAAGTTCGTTGATGAAGTTTTCAAGAACTCAGATTGTCAGAAACCGACTGTTGAACAATCTGACGATCTGAAGAACTTGTTAAGGAAGCTGAAAGAGAAAGAAGCCAACCGACCAAAGACTGAAATTCAGGGTAGTTTCTAAAAGTTCCATGACATAAAGACACTACCTTATTGGGCTGTACGCGATATCTGCAGATACACGATGTCAGGTGCTACAGTGAACAACGATGTTGTTGGTTACTTTGCAGATCGCATGGCGAGAGAAAGTAGAACTAAATGGGAAGTGTTCACCCCGCAGTATCCTAAAAGGATAGTTCACAAAAAGAAGAAAGATCCGATTATAGGGATGAACAAGGTTACTTTAAAATATGATCCACTGACAATTTTGAAGCATATACCTTTGATGCCTTTTCCACAACATTTCTCGAAAGACTTTATGTGGTGGTATTATGATTGGAAGACGGTGGAGGCTATTATCTTGTTGATGGATGGGAAGAATGATTTCAAGAAGATGCATATCTTTGATCCGATGTGGTTGATTAACTGCTCTCATGAGGATATTATCATGCTGTATTACAATCCAATATACTGTGAAGAGAAAGACAGTGAACAGGCTGCTAAATACCAACGTGTGGTATTTTTATGTTTTGCATGGGATGTTAACGCGGGATGCGATTATGATAAGAAGCTGGGGAAGTTTGTTCAAGTTCAAAATACAGAAAAGAAGAAACCGAAGCAAATTCATGAACCAGTTATGACTAAAGAACAGAAGAAGTTACTACACATCAAGCTGATGAACAACAGAATGGATGAAGAAAGAAGGCTTAAGCAATTCAAGCAATAGTCGAAGGGGAGTTTGTAGATACACGAAATGCGCCTAATGCTATTGAATTGCTAATCAAATATTGTTTTGTCACTTACGAATGGTCGAAGGTGGAATTAGAATGGTCGAAGGTAGAGATAAAAGGTCGAAGGGAGAAGCTCAGAGGTCGAAGGAAGTTTTGTTATGTATTGTATTGATTCGTCCAGTTTGTTTGGTCGAACCTGCACATTCGCCCATACGTTTGGTCGAATGTGCAGGTCTATATAAAGGCTGAATCAGTTTTTAATGTTAACTTTTGGTCATTTTGTTTCCCTCCTTTGAGTGTGTTCACTTCCTAGGGTGTTTTTGAGTCTGATCTTATTACATATCATTGTAAAGATTATCAATTTGTTTATCAATGAAATGAAAACTTTGAAAGTGATTTGTGCGTTTTGTTGATTTTATTATCATTTCGTAATCGTTTCAGGGATTCCGCACCTGAATTGATATACTTGTTTGATCATAGTCTTTGTTTTGACAATTCGATCCTCACATATATTGGTTAATTAGACATCATGTAGTGGCGTTGATAGCCAAAAGACAAGGGTGCATGCACCAATCAGGTTTGTCCCAATTGCTAAGTGTTATTTGTCTCATGTCCATGTCTTGATCCAAAACTACTATTGAGCCCGGGGTTTCACTAGAAGCAGACTCTCTATTCTCGCGGAGTAAATGTAAGGCTGTCTACATCTTACCTTCCTCAGACTCTATCTTAACTTTTGCTATTGATGAGATTAACTAAGTAGGATGATGATTACTATGGCAATGGTGAGGGTGGGGGACCGAGAAATTAGAAAGAGTTAGATAAGTTATATTTGATTTTGTTTTTCAAAATAAAGGGGTATGATGATATTTTTTAGGTTATGCTAAATGCACCCCCGCTCATTTACTTTTCACACCCGCTTTCTAAAAAAAATAACATAAAATACTTGCATATTCAACCCCTTGAAAATTCATGAAGTTTAAAAAGTTTTTTATACAAATAATATTATCAATTTTGCAACACCCGGCAAACTCAGGATAGTTACTTTTGTGAAACTAGTAAGTCTACCTTAGCGAGTCATGCATACATTATACTTAACTGGATTAGTTGAGTCGTTTCAATGGTTTTGGGAATCATCGGGGGTTGTTATTATGGTTCAAGGAATCATCGGGAGTCGTTACAATAATCCAATGGATTATTTGGAGTCGGTCCATGACCATGTGTACAAGGGTTGGTGATTTGTAGAATCGCCAGATTTAATGCACACACACAAGTCTCGAGTCCTAGGGGACTAGTGAACGAATGTGAACGTGTTAATTATCATGCATTATGTGTTTATAATCATTATATAACTTGTCGGTATGTGAATATGTGCTTATATGTGTTAAAATAGTGTTTAACGCGCCAAAAACCATACTTGACTTGCAAATCATCATTTGTGAAACCCTAACTCGCCCCAAACCTCTCTCACACCATACTCAACCTCTGGAACTCGTTTTTGCCCTAAAACCTACCATTTTCAAGCTTTACACATCCTCTTTAGCAAAATCCAAGGTGTGTTATCCATCCTAAACTTATATCATTTTGTTATTTTGATCCCTAAAGGTCCAGACCTGGTTTTGTGAAGTTTGTGTCTTTGAAAACCTTTGAAAAACAATTTTAAAACAAGTCTGATCCCTTATATGAGTTATTTGTGAAGTGTACATGCAAAGAATAGATTTTTATGATTAAAACATGGGGATTCTTATGTGTTTGATGTTTTACTGATAAAGATAAGTTGTTAGGATGATTATCTAGGAGTTTGAAGGTTGTTTGATGTGTTTTGATTATAATATGCGTTTTGACCCGTTTGAGTGATTTAGGAAGATTTATGATGTTATGGGTTGATTTTGATTGTTGTATGATGTTAGGGTTTGTACTAGAATGATGTAGTAACAGTAGGATGATGATTTGCAACCTGATTATGTGATGAAATCTGATTAGTTGCCATTTAGGGGTAAGTTATGCATGCTTTGATGTGATGTTTTTGTTGGGTCTAGAATATTGAGACTGACGCTATCAAATAAGTATTGGTGATTAATATTTTAGTTATGATATTTGGAACGGAAAACACTTGAGTTCTCGGTTATTTAAGGTGTTTGGGCTGATAACTGGTTAGTTCTTAGTTGGGCTTAGGCTAGGCCATGTGGGCCAAACCTAGCATATGACCTATATAATGTTTTATTCTATTCATTTGTTAGGTTAGCGGTTTTGTTTTACAATAAGAAAACTCTCTCTAGTAGGGATGAGCATACAAGGCCGAATACCGATCCCGTCCCGTCCCGATCCCGATACCGTACCGAATCGATACCAAACCGAGGGGTTTCGGGATCGGTATCAGTATCGGTACCCATATTTATGGATTTTCGGTTTCGGTATTATCGGTATCGGTACGGGATCGGTATGGTATCGGTATTTTAAGGCAAAATACCAATACCATACCGGTACCGTACCGATACCGTACCGTATGTGTTCGGTATCGGTATCAGTATTGGTTTTTTGGACTTTTCGGTATCGGTATTGTCGGGATCGGTATCGGTTTGATACCGATACCGTCCCGAGCTCATCCCTACTCTCTAGTATCAGACGATTCCTTGAAATCGTATGCTAGTGGAGAATTATCATTCAATCATATAATATTTGTTTCTTGAATCGCTATCATCTTTGATTCCGCCATCGATTGATAGTTACTTGATATCGGGTTCATTAGTTTTGGGACTTACAATTGGTATCAGAGCCATTGGAGCTTGTTCAAGGCTCGGTTGTGATATCGAGGGATTCAAGAGAGTATTTTGATTGAAAAGTTTTCTTTAATCGGCTATTTTTAATTAGAGATCAATATTTTTTTATCGATTTGTTTATGGCTTTTTTTTTTAAAAAAAAAATGGATTTCGAAAAAAAAGGATTTGTTTGTTCACGGTTTATATTTTTTTGGAATTAAAATTATGGTTTCATTGTGATTTTGAAGAAGTTCATATATTTTGTATTTTGAATTCATAATATTTCTAATGCTAATATAACTTTCAGTTGGTGGTTTGTTCAAAATTTCTTAATGTTCGAGGAAGATTTTTTAAGAAATATTATGATTTGGATGTTTGATCTTTATTTCTAAGATTTGGAAATTGTTTACTATTTTTTTGGAAAGTTAGTTTATTAGTTTACGTGGGTTGCAAATTTAGAGGATATAGTGGAGTTTTGAAATTTGAGATTTGGTGGAACATGTGAGCCGAAGATTATGTTTAGTTCGAAAGTTTAAATTTTTTTTGTTATAGTTCTCGGATATTTTTTTGTTCTCGATTTTTGTTTCAGGTACAAGCTCTCGAATTGGGTGATTTCGGATTCCTCAATGTTGGTTAAAGTCTTATGTTCTCGAAGTGTCGTGTTCTCCTTTTTTTTTGTTTTCGACAATTTAGTCTAATTTTCGGGTTTTGGGTTTTCAAAGTGTTGTTCTAAATTAAAAATTCTCGGATTTTGATCTTTAAAAACGTTGTTCCCAAACTATTCGTTGGGTTCTCTCGTTTATATGTTCTCGGATTCTTATTCTCAACTTTGTAAGATTCTTGTTCTCGATAGTATTATAGTCTAAAACAAATTTGGAATTCTCGGATTTGTGTCGTAGTTCTCAATGTTTTAGGTTCTAGGATTTAAATACTTATTCTCGAAGTGACTTGGTTCTTGGATTCTCTGGTTCTCAGATTTATCATTCATTTGCGAGTTTTCAGCTTATGTGAACTAGTTCTCAAGATAATTTTGTTTTCAGATTCAATCATCGTTTCAAGACTCTTATATTCAAGTTCTCGGATTTTGCAGCGTTCTTGGGTTTTATTAGTTTTCGGGTTCAAGACTATTCTCGGATTGGTTCTCGGGTTCACATATAGTTCTCCAATTCTTTAGTTATCGGGTTTTAGTGTTATCGGATTTAAAGTGCAAATGGATTCCAACCCTAGAGTAATGCATGCAACAAGCACACGGGTTCCCATGTTAATGTTAGGAGAATCTTTTGCTGAATGGAAATTTAGGTTTATCCAACATGTTAAAGAAAAGGATGCCAAAGTTTGGAGAGCTATTTGCAGAGGTCCTACCCCAATTACTTATGAAGAGAAGGGTACTGTACTACTTAAACCTGAATCCGAATATTCAAATGAAGATTGGGACCAAGTCAAGCTTGATGAAAAGGCTCTTAACACGTTGACTATGGGTTTAGCACCAGAGATCATCTCAAAATATAGAGAGACTAAATATGCCAAAGCATTGTGGGATTCTCTGATTGAATTTTATGAAGGTAATGATGACATGAAGCAAAGTCGAAGGGATATGTTGCAGCATAAGTTCAATCTGTTCAGTTGCAATCTGGGTGAAACCCTTAAAAATAAAATTGCAAGACACATATCTCTAGTAACTGACATAAAGACCACATGCATAACTTTGAACAACTCTGAGGTAAATAAGAAGATGTTAAATGCTCTTCCAAAGAGCTGGGATACGAATGTTGTCGTGATCAAGGAGACGGAGAATCTTCAACATCTGTCTCTGTCAGGACTCATCTCCATCATTAAAGCTTGTGATTCAGACGACAAGCAAAAGGTGCAAAATCTTAATTGTGCTGCTCAGCCACGTTGTACACCTGCTATTGTTTTGACACCCGCTCCTGCTGTTCAAGTACCTGTTGAGTATCAGGTTCCTGTGCTGATACGATATATCAAGCATGTTTCACATGAGGTATTTTTAGATCTATGCTCTAATGCTTGTGTTGAAAAGGCTAGATATTACATAGGATATAACTCTGAGTTAGTAAGAGAAAATGATGAGCTAAAAGGAAAGAATTTTTGTCTTAATAGTTGAACCTCTTCCTACAAACATAGACTAGAAGCCTTAGAAAAGGATGTCGTTCAATACAATAATGATTTAAGCAATAAAACTTACCTTGTAATGCATCAGAAGAAAGTTATTGATGAACTTAGTGCTGAGCTAGATTCTTTGAAATCAAAATTTGAAAATGCCGATTTCCATTTTAGAAAATTTGATTGTTCCAGTGAGCGTGTTGAGAAAATGATAAGTTCAAAACTTAAGTTTAGGGAAAACCAAGGAGCTGGTATAGGTTTTGTAGAAATTACACCTCCTTACAATCACAACTACACTGGATTGCCTCTTTCAGATGAGGAAATAGAAAATGAGAAAAATATGGAATGTGGGAAGGGGTTGGTGATTGAACCCGCAAAGAGTGTTCCCATAAAGATAACAAAACCAAAGGGGTTAGTGGTAGAGCCGGTTAAGTCTGTGCCAATTAAGATTGCTGAACCAAATGGGCACATGAAACAATCTAAGTATGTTGCTTCACTCAGTGATGTTCCTATTGCTAAGTTTGTTAAATCAGAAAGCGATGAAATGAGTAACCATGTTAAATCTGAAAATAACAACTCTGACATTGTCGATGCTGACAAAGCTTCAACAAAATCGAATTCCTCGTTAGGATCAATTGAATCTATGTTGTTTAAAAGCATTTCCAAATCTATAAACTCTGAAAGCTCTTCAAGTTTGTCAACTGAGTCAGAAACATTAGATGAATCTAACTCAGAAAATTTGTTTGATTCAAAAACTGTCGGGACAGGAACAGTAAAAGAAGTAACTACTGAATTTAATTGTGTGAATAATTCTGATGCTTCTACTTCATGTGCAGAAACAGATTTAGTTGAAGAATGGACTGAAGGAGATGAAGAATATTTTAATTATAATGACTCTAAACTAGAAACAATTTCTGATTCTTCTGTTAAAATTGATGCTAGTGTAGGCTTCGTTCTTAAAAGCAATGAACCTACCTCAACTGCTTTTGCTAAAACTGATAATGGCTGTTTGAAAACTTCAAAGTTGTTAAGTAATGCATGTCCTTATGTACCAAAGTTTTTCTTGATACCAGCAGTAAATGGCATGACTGAGAAATATGTGCCACCAAAACCTGTTTTACAAAGTGAAAAATGTTTTCAGAAAAATAGAAAACATACTTGTTCTAACTCTCATAAACAGAGAAGGACACAGAAACAACCAACTGCACAAGGAAGAACTTGTCCTCATAAATCACCAGAATTTGCAAGTGCTAACAAATCAAAAAGTGCTGCATATGCTAAACAAAGCAGAAAGTTTGAGGACAGTTCCAACAAATCATCTAACAGATCTTATCTTTCGTATATATCAGCTTCTATTGGATCGAATGAACCAGGATATGCTCCTTACATGAAGAAGCAGGCGTGTTACAATTGTGGAATTCCTGGTCACATCGCAAGAAACTGCACGCATCGTCCTTATGTTCCCTATTACAGACAAAATCAGAGGGTTACACCTAGGGATAGCTACCATTCCAAGTCAATGAAGGTTCCTCAACCTAAGGCAAGGAAGAATGTGAATCCCAAAGTCAAACCATCTGATGGAGACTGGAATGTTGCTAAGAGCAAATGGAAGGTTGTTTAACCACAGAAGTCTAAGCAACCTAAGAAACCGAAAGCTGCTACTCCGAAAGTAGCAAAACCGGTTCTTAAGCCTAAGCAAGTTTGGAAAACAAAGGCGGCAGCAATAACTGATCCAAATGAGAATAAGGACATGTGCTTGAGGGAAGTGTCTTACATAGATGCTTCAGCAGTGCCTAGGACCGCGATGGCCTAGGTACCAATGTTTAACTAATCTCCTTATTCATGCAGGGACAGCCAAGGAGGATTATCAATAATCATTGGTGTGTTGGTAGTGGTTGTTCCAAGCATATGTTAGGTGACATCTCTCTGTTACATACCTCTACATCTTTTAACACAGAGTATGTTTCTTTCAAAGGAGATAAGGGAGGTAAGGTTAGCATGGCAGGTAAATTTAAATTTGATGCACAAACTTTGAAAAAGATTGATTGGTCGTTATTTGAGAATGGTTATAGAAAAGACCAAAAAGATTTTCTTATTTTTAGGTAAATTTTATACATAAATTTGTCTTTTCCCTTTATTTATGCACAAAATTTAGGGGGAGAAGGGAGATATTCAAGGAAAATACAAAAATAGTGTTTTATTTTATTTAAGTACAAAATTTAGGGGGAGATAGGAGAGAAAATGAGAAAAATGAAAAAACATGTGAAAAAGAGAAAACTACAAAAAGAGTTTTTGTTGTATCACTTGTGAAAAAGGCTGACCCATGTAAGACTAGTATTGAAATGGTCAGGCTCTAGGGTGATGTGTCGGTAGGCTTGGTCCTGACGACTGGAAAATTGGTTGATTTTGTGACACACTTAATGATAACTTATGGCCTCAGTAGGAAATGTCACTTGGAATTGATACATTTATTTTATTTGAATGCTCATGTGACGTCTCGATACACACTGTGTTCTAGATCTGAAACCCTTTTCTAAAAAACTCGTGTATCTCCTTTGTTTTGTGTAAGCAAAGACCTGGGGATGCTAGGCAATATCAGTTTCTGTTGCATCCAGATATATGCTGACCTAGCTGTACATTGTCGCATTGTAGATCAAAAAACGCCCTTAAGAGGCCAATGAGCCTAAAAAGATGCCAATGCGCACAACAAAAGAGGCCCTCTAGAACCCAAAACACCAAAACCTATATCATTTGAGAAATCAAATTGATTTGTACATTATACCATTCTATTTTTAAATGTTCTATTCTTTTCTCTTCTCAACCAAGTCCCAGTCAAGGTTTCAGAATTCTAGAACAGACACCGTAAAAATATGTGGTAGGGAAACTGCTTGCATGATAAAGTGTACCGATATAATTCTAGGATTTCATTGTGACTTGCTTGAGTGTCCATAATTAATACACCAAAACATGATAAATTAATCACGGTCAGTCAAATAAGAAGGTTTAAGGAAGTAAGTTTAAGTGGACAAATATACTGGCAATTGCCCAGACCGACTGGAGTAGATCCGTGTTGATAAGTGTCCCTGAGTCTAAATCACAGTGATTCAATCCCTCGAAAAAATATGTTTTATTTTTATTTCAATTTCTTTTTTCATTTATTTTGATTCTTATTGTCTTGCTTTTGTTTATTTTCTTTTTAGTTTTAGTTTTTATAAAATCAACCATTCTTGAAGTTTTGACCGATCATCCAAAAGATTTAAAGAAATTCAAGTTTCTTTTAAAAATTTCAATTGGAAGTTCTTGGATTTATTTGGTGCTCACGATACTGGATCCTTTGTTATATTTAAATGTTTGCTTATAAAATTCTGAGAATGTGCAGAATTTTAAATCAAGAAACAGGGGTTGATGAAGAATGAAATATTTTTAGTTGCTGACAAGAATGAAGCACCGTGATGAGAAGATGTACCTAAGTCAAAAGATCTTAATAGGATTTCGTCGTTTGACAATGAAAGTACACATAGATTTTTCCATTTATTGTCTGAACTTTCTAACTATGAGATTATTTACCCAATGTCTGAATGTCTTGAAAATTTTGCAGATGCACTACCAACTTACTATGGTCAACATGTGGAGGTGCTGAGAGAGAAGGATTCATTTCCATTTTAGATGCTTAATGAGTTCATCCAAAATCTTGAGAACAAGGAGATGGAAAAAAGAAGGAAGGAGAAGAGATCCCAGATTCCTCAGAATACGGAATTATATTATGCTAGTTCCACATCTTTGTACGTTCCGAGTATTAGTGTGAGTTCGGCACCACAAACTGTTTTGTTTCAAGTGTTGAACCGAACAATGCTACTAGATATTATGGTGTATCTTCTGCACCATCATACACACCCACTCATCCTCCAATGCAAGCTGCAAATTATTATGGTGCTCCATCCGTGAGTATGACTCAGTAATCTGTACCAAATGTTGGTCAAGCTCCATCAAGCTCAAGTTCCATCATGTTAGAGACATCTAACATGGATTATGTGACAGTGGAAGTAGCCCAAAAGGATGTTGCTTTAGTGTCAGTTATGGTTTCTTCATATAATGGATTTGTAGCTAGTCAAATTGGTAAAAACATTTTGAAAAATGAGGATTATTTATATATTGATAAAGAAGAGATTGAATTGATCGATATTCAATGGGCATTTGCAAGTGTTGTAAGGAGAGCAACCGAGTTTATGGAGCGAACGGGTAGAACGGATCTTGCTAGATCACCGAACACTAATTATGGTTTCAACAAAGCAAGGGTGACTTGTTACAACTGTGGAACAAAAGGTCACTTTGCTTGGGAATGCACGAAACCCAAACAACAAGGAAACCGTAACCCTTTCAACTCAAACTATCAAAACCGTCAAAACCAAAACAATCAAACCAACTTCCAAAACCAAAACAACTTTCAAAACCAAAACAACTATCAAAACCGACAAAATACCTCACAAAATTCCAACCAACGACAAACATCCACACCTAACCAAACTCAAATCACACCTAACCGTGAAAGGACCATTGTTCCAATTACCACTCCAACCAAATTGACAGACTCGACTAACCTAAAAAAGTTTTAACTCACTTCCTAAATGATTGTGTTAATTTGCTTGCTAAGTGTGATAGACTTGAAGGAGAAATTTTGAGTTTGAGATATGATTTGGAAGGTGCTAAAACTGCCATTGAAACTTTTCATAAAAATGAAAGAATTTTAAACAAAACGTTAGACAATTATAAGAAAGATGTTTCTGAATTGACAAAAACCCTTTCAAATAAACAAATTGCCATAAACAATTATATCAATGAGATTGAAGAGACTAAACTTGAAATGGCAAAAATCAAATGTTTTTCTAAAAAAGTTAACAAGAATCTGGAAAGATACCTCAATGTGGCATGTGTTTTGGATCACATTGTGGAAGTGCCAAATAAGGAAAACATTCCTACCAGTGTCAACAACAAATCTGTTCCATCCCCGGTATTGTTTGAGAATCGCAACCTTGATGTTGTGACACCGGAGGGTTTAGATAAGTCTGATTTCGCATTTCGATGTGAGACCGGTACTAGGAGTCAATGATGAGAATGTGGTAGTTGTGTCTGATGGTGAGTTTGATTATGAGGAAGATGAACCGAAAAGGAATGCTGATACTCCACTGGAAAATCACATTTAGTGCGATCAGGCACCTAAGGTTCAACTTCCTCCCAAGGCTGAAACTAAGCCGATATCATCATATAAGAAATGTGATGGAAAAGAATCAGATAACAACCCGGTCAAAATATTCTATCGGATGCAAGGATACGATCAGATATTTATCGATTCTGAGTACCCAATACAGTTTGTCAATTACTCAAAAATTGCTAAAATCTGGCAAGAAAGTACTATTTGGTTTCCAAAATCAGAAAGTACAAATGACTTTCCACTAGAGTTAATTAGACAACTGTATGGTCATGAAGCCAAGAAAGAAAGGTTTCATGTAACTCGGTTTGTTAAACCCATGAACAAAGTGAATGAATTTGTTGAACCGGCTTACTCACTGGAGCCCGCTCCTAGGAGTTTAAGGCGCAAGTGTATTGATGATCAATACCTGGTCAACACATTTGCTAAATATCCTGAAATTCATCCTTTTGAGGAATATCGTGTCTATTTCAAATGTGGGGAGAGGGGGCATTTTCTTGCTCACTGCCCATATGTGAGACAAAAGAGGCAAGAGGTTGAGTATAGGCAGAACCAAAGCAATTCGAATGTTGGTTATCCTCTAACAACAATTTTATCCATAAAGAGGAAACCGACCGATTGTCTATGACAATCGCAATCGAATTACCATGGAGAAGAAATTGAAGAAACCTATGGTGAACACAGTGAATGATAAGAAGAAGGTTTATCCTAAACCGCCTGCTAAGTCAGTCACTGTATCTTCGTTTGTTAAATCAGACAAGGTAACCAAGAATACACCTCCAAAAGTCATTTCAAAGAAACCTAAGGATGTTAAATCTAAACCTCAAAAACAAATTCGTATTTTGAAACGATCGGATCAATCTTGGTCACCTACCGGTTCTTCAGGTGGTTCTATTTCAACCTCAAAAGAATTGGTGAAATCTGTTTCTAAAACGAAAGTTTTGGAGAAACCGATTGCTGAAAAGAAAGATGTTTTAAATGTTTTTGAAAATAAAGTTTCTTTAAATGTCTCAAATGTTGATATTCAAAGACCCAAGACCACAAAGTCTTGGGTCCCTCGTAAAAACTAATCATTAGTTGATTGGTGCAAGGAGTAACAGCTGGCCTTGTTAGCAGTCTATGGATTGTTGACAGTTAAACTTCCGGGCACATGACAGGGGACATGACGCTCCTATTCGATATAAAGAACATCAATGGAGGTTTTGTTGCCTTTGCTAGAAACAAAGGAGGGTATATTATGATGGAAGAAAGTGTGAGCAATGGGATTGTGAGTTTCGAGAAAATTTCATATGTGAAGCAAATCTATTATAATCTTTTGAGCGTGTCAAAGATTTGTTATAAGAAGTTCTCTGTGCATTTTGATGATAAATCTTGATACATCCTGAAGCCTGGTTTTGAAATACCAAAAGAATGGATCATGTTGAAATCTCCGAGAGTAAACAATTTGTATATTCTCGATATGAGCAAAGCTACAACAACACAGGGCCAAGTGACATGTTTCTTATCAAAGGCTACTGAGAAAGAATCTATCATATGGCATAAAAGAATGGGGCATATTCATTTGAGAAATATGAATAATTTGGTAAAGAATGGCTTAGTTGAAGGCGTGAATGTGAAACATTTCCATTTGAAAGATAAATGTGTTTCATGTAAGAAAGGAAAACAGCACAAACATTCCCACCGACCCAAGAAAGTTAACACTGTGAGTATTCCACTTGAACGTTTACACATGGACCTCTTTGGACCTATGAAGCGTAAAAGCATCAATGAAGATTTAACTGTCTTGTGGTGACTGACAATTATTCAAGATTTTCATGGGTAATGTGCATGCAACACAAGAGCGAAACGTTCAACAATTTGAAGATTTTGTTTACCCGTTTGGAGAACATTTATGGATTGAAGATCAGGAGAATCCAAAGTGATAACGGGATGAAATTCAAGAATTCGATGACGGATGCATTGTGTGAAGAAAAAATAATTCATCATGAATACAGTGCACCATATACTCCACAACATAATGGTGTTGCACAAAGGAAAAACATGACTCTAATTGAAGTGGAAAGAACAATGCTTGCAGATTCTAATCTTCCGGTCATTTTCTGGAATGAAGCTATTCATGCAGTTTGGAGTGAAAGCTAAAGAAGGTTATTTTGTTGGATATGCGACACTAAATAAACGTGTTTTCAACAAAAGAACCAAATGTGTTGAAGAGTGGGCAAACGTGGATGTTCAATGTTACACTCAAAATGCTCCCGACGTGGGACCCGATTGTATATTTGACTATAAAGAACTTTTTGAGTCATTCAATCTAGAAAGCTTGGTTGAAGAAGCTGTTTTATGACTTTATTACGAGTGTGAGAACACATTCACTTCACCATTGGTGTGTGACACCCCAGGAAAATCCCACATCGGTCGTGGCCAGGAGAGATCCTTGGTTCATAAGTAATATTCTGCCTCTTAAATCACCAACGCGTTTTGGGGCTTAATGTTAGTGGATGAGAGGAGAACTCCACAGTTAAGCGTGCTCAGGTGGGAGCAGTTTCAGGATGGGTGACCTCCTAGGAAGTTTCCACCGGGGTACCCAAAAACAAATCCGTGAGCTCTGGGTGGGCAAAGCGGACAATATTGGTGGTGAGAAGGGCCGGATGTTACAGATGGTATCAGAGCCACTCCTATGCCGTTCGGGATGGTGTGTGCATACCTCATCAGGGACGATGAGACTCTAACGGGGGGTGAATGTGACACCCCAGGAAAATCCCACATCGGTCGTAGCCAGGAGAGATCCTTGGTTCATAAGCAATATTCTGCCTCTTAAATCACCAACGCGTTTTGGGGCTTAATGTTAGTGGATGAGAGGAGAACTCCACGGTTAAGCGTGCTCAGGTGGGAGCAGTTTCAGGATGGGTGACCTCCTGGGAAGTTTCCACCGGGGTACCCAAAAACAAATCCGTGAGCTCTGGGTGGGCAAAGCGGACAATATTGGTGGTGAGAGGGGTCGGATGTTACATGGTGCGTCCGATCAAGTCGTTGTCAAGTTTTGCTTTGCATTGCATTTGAAGTCAATGTAGGATGTGATTACAAGGGGTTGCTTGGAAAGCATGCTTTGAAGTTGAAGAAACCGTTACAAGCGAAAGAACCGGGGAAGATATTGAAATCTAAACAGATGATGCAAAGTGTTGAGAAAGATAACAAGAAATAATCCGAGCTACAGACAATGGGAGTTTGTAGATGCATATTTTATATATGTGTCTGTAGCTTTCGGATTACAATCGAAGAAATCGCCAAAGTTTTGAAGCTTATAAGTTTTCTGTGTTTTGATTCGGGTAATCGAGGGTTCGAACTAGAATTAGATAGGTCGAACGAAGTTACTATTAGTTGGTTCGAACTGTTACAAGGTCGAATGTCTTGGTTTGACCTCTCGATAGGTCGAACAGGATCTTCTATATATATGTGTGTGTGTGTGTGTGTGTGTGTGTGTGTGTGTGTGTGTGTGTGTGTGTTAGGTGGTGACGGTTATTAGAGTTGTTGGTCAGTTGTGTGTGTGTTCTAGAGAGTTCATTTACACCTTTAAGTATGTGTTTTTGTTAACTTGTACCTGTAAACGTTTTATGATCTTAAAGTTAATGAAAACAATTTGAAAATGATTCTTATTGTGTTTTGATTATGGCTTTTATCATTTTGCATGATATTCAGGGTTTCCGCATCTGATACGTCAATACTTGTGTGAATATATTGTTTCTTTGTCGAAATCCGATCCTACAAAGTTTTACATAATTACCCTTTTCTATACTATATTAATAACATTGGCATCTTTAATAAATGTTGTAAAAGCAAATTAATCGAGAGCCATTGATCATGAGTAATGGATGGACAAAATGAAGTGGTTGGACAAAATAAAGTTTTTTTAAGTTTGTTAAATTAGAGAGGGTTTTCGATTTATCCTCTTTTCAACTATACACTGTTTATAGAATAAAGCTCAAATAGTAAAATGTTCATATATGCAATCATATAAATAAATGATTTTATTAATTACAAAGGATTGTGGTCAAAAGTCATTATAAACCCCAATAGGCGGTTCCAAAGCCTTTATTATTAGGAATAATACCTTCAGACCCTTATTTTCATCATGCTAAAATAATCTTCCAAACAAATATAGCATACAATATATATAAATATATAAATAAGTTAAAAGAACAAATGAAACGGAATTGGAAATTTCTTCATATAAATCATGTATAAGAAATGTTTGGCCGCTTAAGATTAATCAGATGTATTATCTGATAGTTCTTATGCGGGTAACTCGTCTTCCTCCATAGCCTTTTCACTCACGTAGTCATGTCCTTGTCCTACAAAAAGAAGCATACATATATGGAGTTGTTAAGTTGTTCAAAATGTATAGCGAAAGATATATGCTTGAAATAATCACCAGATGGATGGTTAGATGGATTTGGATTATCCAGAGCATCTGGAACATCCGGAGCAGTAGTTTGCTTCACTTGTTCATTGTGATTGGTAAATGCACTGAAACCGATTCAAAACAATAGTGGCTTAATTAAACCATTATATGTATGCATAAAATAAGTTTTGGTCTTCTAGAGCTTGTGATGAAATGTTCAACGCTCAATTTTTCCAAACAAGTAAGAGCACTCATATCCCATTCACCATATTTTATAAGTGGGTTGTTTATATTTTAAAAAGTGAGTTTGACGGATTATGAGTTGAGGAGAGGAAAAATGTTACTGTTCATCTGTATATATGAAAAACTATTGTTCACTTACCAAAATTTATTAATATTTTTTGAAAGTGGTTGTGACAAAATTAAGGAGATAGAAAAAAATTAATAATAAAGGTATAAAAAATATTATTTAATTTAAATTGAGATAAAATGTCATGGTTTTAATGTAATTTGGTGGATAGAGATGGAGAATGAGATGTGAATGCTTAAGGAAGGAATATGGATCGTGATAAAATGGCCCAGTAAGACTATAGGG
The DNA here is from genome assembly GCA_030844895.1 of Ambrosia x helenae. Classification (NCBI taxonomy): domain Eukaryota; kingdom Viridiplantae; phylum Streptophyta; class Magnoliopsida; order Asterales; family Asteraceae; genus Ambrosia; species Ambrosia x helenae. Next base: position 89,468,042 of record CM061229.1, read on the forward strand.
GTGAGCATTTATAGTTTAGACCACCCGTAATGGATGGTGAATGGGGCGAGAAGTGGGGCATTTCACACCCTTTTCACCTTGGAACCCCCCCCCCCCCCCCCCCCGGGTTAATGGGGCATGAATGGGGGCAAGGTAAAATATTTCACCGGGTGAAATTTTTTGGTGGGCCAATCAATGGTTGACACCTCATTTTTATTTTTATTTTAGATTTTTAATTAAAATTTAGAGAGAATTACACAAATTGTTCTTTAATTATTACTGAAATTGCATCATCTGTCATTTATGAAAATTTTCACTCCTTCTATCCTTTATTTTATCAAATTGTTACACCCTTTGTTCTTTAGCCTAACTTAGTTAAAAAAAAACTTGGTTAACTTTATTTTCTAAGTTTACACTTTTAGCCCCTATTGTTTTGATCGAACTCTAACCCTTGATTGACCTCGAATTCGACCACGACAATTAACAAAATCATAGGGCTATTATAGAACATCAAATTCCGATCAAAAGCATGTATAATAATCGTACTGACCTGATTGTTTTTTAGGCTAAATCGAACGATTAAAATTGCGACTGGTTGATCTTGTTCTTTAAATTGCGAACGATTTTGTGGGTGTTTATAGTATATTTTTGCATAGAACGGTCGACTAAGGCATAAGATGTTATAACAGGTTTCAATTTATGGTATAGAGGTTGGGTTTGCAAGTGGGGTTTTAAACGTTTGAAGACCTTTATTTTCTCAAAATACATTTTAAACGTTTATGGAACATGCTAAACATCTTATGCTTTAGTTGACCGTTTCTATGCAAAAATATACCATAAACACTCACCAAATCGTTCGTAATTTGTAGAACAAGATCAACCAGTCGTAATTTTAATCGTTCGATTTAGCCTCGAAAATGATCAGGCCGTTACGATTATTATACATGCTTTTGAACGGAATTTAATGTTCTATAATATCCCTATGATTTCGTTAATTGCCGTGATCGAATTCGAGGTCAATTAAGGGTTGTGGTTCGATCAAAACTATAGGGGCTAAAAGTGTAAACTTAGAAAATAAAGTTAACTAAGTTTTTTAACTAAGTTAGGCTAAAGGACAAATGGTGTAACAAATTAATAAAATAAAGGATATAAGGAGTGAAAAATTTCCATAAAGGACAGATGATGCAATTTCAGTAATAACTAAAGGACAATTTGTGTAATTCTCTCCTAAATTTAATACCATTATATATTCAACTCCTTTTACCTACCAAATTTCACCCACCATTACACCCCTTCTAATTTCACCCCCCCCCCCCCCACCTACCAAGTGGCCCCACATTGCCACGTGTCGAAAACGCCCCTTTCACTTACCAAATTTCACCCCCCATTCACCAAGCATTACACATGGTCTTACATGATAGGCCCTCTTGTTCAATGCATTATTTTTATTATTTTTAACGGCTTAACTTACTCAAATACATTTTTGATACGCATTAACGAATCTACACTAAAATTTTAGGAGTAACATTAAATAAACAAAATTTAGCGTTCTTTTATGCATTGTTCAATTTTTTTTTATAGTACTAGCATATCATTACTGTAAATATATTATATTATTAATCTCAAAATATAAATTTGCATTTTAAAACATAGAAATATAATAATGTCATCAAACATATATTAAAAAAGAAAAGTTACTTCTTTTCAAATAATGAAGAATGAAAAATTACTAAACAAGGAAATAAGATAAAATAAATATAAAACCTTGTTAAAAAGTTTTTGGGTATATGAATCTTGTAAACTGGTTTATGGTTTCTGGTAATCGAGTCAGGTGTCACCTAATCGGCTAATCCTATACCCATGAAACTTTCTTTTTCCATACCATACCATCTAGTATTGGGTATACCCGACCCAAATGCTTCAAATTTCAAATATACCCGTCGGCCTTTAGATTTTTCACATCCCTACATCCTAGACCGTTCCCACAAAATCAGCTTTAACTATGGAGTTTTATATCATTCATACCCAAAACACAATCATGTTATATGTATAAAAGAATGTATAAAAAACTTTTTATCTTCACAAATCACAATATGATTATTTGAATTTGAATGCATTTTCACAGTGATGGGCTAACGGCTATCTAAAATAAGCATCTAACATAACCTTGTTCCAAACATCAAATATCATAACAAAACATTAATCAAGCATTGGTTGTTCAATAATAATAAAAGATGATTTACGATTAATTGTGGTTCGCTTTTTACCCGGAGATTTTGTCCTTCGCCCAATCGGTCCAGGACTCATTCTTTTCAGCATCTTCTTCGCTTCTACACACCATCAAGGTTACCGCGAAAAGCAGCACCAATAAAGCTACCTTCTTGTTCATTTTCGATGATAAGTTTACTTGTAATCGATTAATTAACAAAGAACTAGAACATGAGAAATCAACATTGATGTAAGCATGAATTTAATGGTAAAGAATTTCTAAATATGGAATAAGGATGGGAGATAGATCGATGAATGCGGTTGGCTTTTAACATATTTCTAGGATTCCTCTTTTCCCGCCAACCGTCTATTTTTCACAATATTGTTACTTGACCTTACACATTTAAATTTTATCAATTTTATTTTCCTCAACTATTTTGGTTACGAGAATTTAATTTAATAACAAATTTATGAAATTCTAGAAATATTTTATTAAATTCCCACTCCTACAACCGATATTTGCGTAGTTACATTTCAACATCCAGCCTATCTGCTCGAGTGAAAACTTTCTAAGTGGTCCTACACTACTAGAAACATGCGCTTTTGTCACCACATTTTCGGTCATATAACGGTAGCAATTGCTCTATAGCCACCATTTCGCAACCAAAAATGCGGTAGCAAAAACCTCCGTGTCTGTTGTCCTAATGACACCAAATAGCTACCACCTTTGTATTTTGCTACCATATTTTTGTCACCACAGAAACGGTTAATTGCTACCGCCCCTACAATGTTTTGGGAAGGACTTTTGCTACCATTTTGGTACCATTTAGGCATCGATATTGCCACCATTTAGACACCATTTTTATTGAAAATTTACACCTTTTTTTGTAACCGTTTTGGTACCATTTAGTCTGCAACCATTTAATCACCGCTTTCATTAAGAATTTACTACCATTTAGCCATCACTTTCATTGAAAATTTGCTACCATTTAACCACCACTTTCATAAAAAAATTCTACCATTTAGCCACCACCTTCATTAAAAATTTGCAACCATTCAACCACCACTTTCATTGAAAATTTGCTACCATTTAGCCACTCCTACTTTATTAATTCAATTACATTTCAAGAAAAAACTATATTATATAAAACAGTCAAATAATACAAAATCTCAAATTATATAAAACAAACTTGTTACGGTTTTTCCAATTTTAAAATCATATAAAAGACTCTAATAAAAACACCAACTAAAATATCAAATAACCGAAATTATCCATGAAAAACTGAAAAACATTCATGTCTAAGTGTTTATAGCCTATTTTCGACCCGTAGATGTTAACATAGCTTCAATTTGTTGTTTTTTTTATAAATTATTATTTTTTTAATTCTTTCTTATTATTTTTCTCACGAATTTACTACCAAAAACAAACGGTGTCAAAATTTGCAACCTATTAGTCACCTTATCTTATAATACAAATTTTGGTGTAAAATCGGTTGCTAAATTTGCTACCATTTTTCTAGGCAGTAACTTTTGGTGACAATAGCCCAGTTTTCTAGTAGTGCTATTTGTTAGAGCAAACGTAGTGGGGCGGGGAAATTCACGCCCCCCAACTTTATTTTTATTCCATTTGTCACAAAAAAGAGGCCCATTTCACGCTGTGAAAAAAACACGTCCAAACCTCTTTTTGACCAAAAACGCACCTGGGCGCGGTGTGGGGTCGTTTTTTCACAATACACGCCTAATTCACCTCTCCACTACACTCGGTCTTAAAACTACTCCGACTAAACACGTTTAATCATCGAGTACCCTTTTCATCCACAACTATTACGCTCAAACATCGTTAGTGATGGTTTAGTCAGTGAATTCTTTATGGTTTCGTATCTTCTATAGACAGCTAAGAATATGGTCGTCTATAAGAAATGTTAGAACATTTTGGGTTTGAAGTCAGTAAAAATAAATGGGGCACCTGTAATTTAATCTTACTCAGTGTAACACCCCAACCGATGGCGGAAACATCGAGGTGTCACGTATTGATGATTGTTCAGTAGCTCATGGTGAATAATAAATTTCATTAAATGATTTAAATAAATTACATACAATTGTTCTACAAGAATTCGTACATCAAAATGAATAATACTATGCACACATCTTCAAGCATTACAATTGGTCAACTACCGAAAACCTTGATAAAATTTCACACTACCTTAACGTACCTGTAAATTCATGATTACGTTCCGGACCGCAATCACCAATTTACCTTACATTAGGGTTTTGTGTCCTTCTATGACTCTACCGATTGTTGAGCAGGTTCGATGGCCTCCACCAATCGTTGAGCAGGTTGTAGGGCCTCTCCCGACTGTTGGAAAGACATGATGACCTCTACCAATCGTTTGAGTAGGTTATTTGGTAGCCAACTAATTGTTGTACAAGTAAGTAAGTATATAGCAATTAGTTCACATTCAAACAAGCATGTATCCAAGTGTTATGATAATACTAGAATTTATTACTTGAATTAAAAACGTCAATACATAGAATTAAAAAGCAGACATCATTCAAATAGTGGGGCTTGTTGTTAAGTAGCTGGAGGGTCCCTAGCGGGGTTATTTGGAGCAGCAAGGGCGTTTGTAGCAGAAATTCGACAAGTATCCGCAAGATGCCCATACCTTTGACAATTGGTACACTGACGGCAGGGCACTTGGGTTGGGTGGTGATACTGGCAGGTGTCACACTTAGGTTGGTTCCCGTTGTATTGTTTCTTGTTGGGTGGGACAGTGGCGTCTATTGCAAAATTCCTGACCTTGCGCCTTCCATTGGTTGAGGCCTCAGTTTTAATTTCAACGGCAGGTTGGGGAGTATCCTTCGCAACAGTTTTCTTTTCCCCTTTCCGAGTCAGGGTTCCTACCTTCACATGGTTATCTGTTAGGGTGGCCGCCAAACGTTTTGCTTCTTCCAGAGTAGCAGGGTTCCTTCCCCACACCGTGTCTTGAATCTGCATCGGTAAGCCACCAATGTATTTTTCGATCGCAATAGGCAAGGGGGTGACCTTGTGTGGTAGCAGTAGACTAAGTTCGTGAAAACGAGTGTTGTAGGCAAGGTTTTCTCCACTATCTTGAGCAAGATCATGAAACTCATCTTCCAGCTTCTTGATTTCATTACGAGGGCAGAACTCTGCCTTCATAGTGTCTTTAGCTTGATCCCAAGTTAAGGCCAGTGCAGCTTTAGCTCCGCGGGTGCGCTTTTCCTCATTCCACCAAGTGAGTGCTCGTTTGTGAAGAACACTCATAGCATAACGGACCTTTAAGTTATCGGGACACTCACTGTTAATGAAGGTATTCTCAATGCCCTCGAACCATTGTAGAAGTACCGTAGCTCCTTCTTCTCCACTGAACTTAGGAGGATTACAGGAATTAAAGTGCTTAAGAGTGCAAGCTGGGAGACCATTCCCATTTCCGTTGTGGTTTTCATTACCGTTCCCGTTTCCATGACCGTTTCCATTGCCGTTTTCGTTCATCTGGATGACTTGAGCCAGTAAGTTAGGAACCAGAGTCGCGATTTGCTGCGCCATTTGTTGAGAAATGATCGCAGCCAGTTGGGCATCAACACCATTGTTGTTGTTGTTATTGTTGTTGTTGTGGTTAGCGTCGTGGTTGTTATTGTTGCTATTTCTTTCCTCATGATTACCACCATTGTTATTGCGTGTGCTGCGGCGTGGAGGCATGATCTGTGAGAGACACAATGAAATGAATGAGGTAAGATAAGGAATGTAATCATTTATTCATTAATTAAAATGAATAAACGAAAATGTTGACTTATCAAAGATTCTAGATTCTAATAACATAATGAAGACATGCTTTAGCATATAAGTGAACACTCATCCCGAGAATTCCCAGGTAGGCATCCGGGTCCCTCGTCTGATTGGGATATATGCGCAATGCCAGCCTAGACAGAAGACTCAGAATACACGCGTTCACCCTTCCAGATTGCACGTGTTCGTTATTAAAATCTAGAACTTCGACGAGATCTCAAGGTGGTTCAGGCTAAGCCTAAGGATTTTGTCCTATTAGTCTAAGAGTAGATCCAGTGATGGAGAGCAATCTTCTTGTAAGGATAAGAAGTAGGAGGGAGATAGAGAATAGCAAGTAAAAGAAGCAAGTACTGGTTAAATCCTATGGTTATAGACTAGATTATTTTTCTAATAACCTAATTCCCTATAACCATGGCTCTGATACCAATCTGTAACACCCCAACCGATGGTGGAAACATCGAGGTGTCACGTATTGATGATTGTTCAGTAGCTCATGGTGAATAATAAATTTCATTAAATGATTTAAATAAATTACATACAATTGTTCTACAACAATTCGTACATCAAAATGAATAATACTATGCACACATCTTCAATCATTAATTCAAATCTTCAAGCAAGTAGAACCTGAAACATGTTAAGTTGAAAATATTTTGGGTCAACAAAAGTTGGTGAGAATTACATAGGTTTTGATTGCATGTGTGAATGACGCGGAACAGACCGGTAATCACGCAATTTTACCAATTCAGAACTTAAAACGCGTCCAAAGTGGTTAATTTTGGTAGTTGGTTGTCATAGTTGACTTTTCAAGTTAACTGTGAAGAACAAAACACGGGATATAAAAATTATGAGCTGGGACTTATACCAAGAATATGTATAGACCAGATGGTGTGGTTGCTTGAGGTTGTGACCCGGCTGAGGGCTCGGGTTCGAATCCGGCCCCAGCATATTATTTTTTTTGTAATTAATCCATATATATATGTACATTATATATAAATAATATAGTGTTAGGGTTCCAAAAACGCCACAATAATATTTTTAAAAGGCGACAATAATAACGAAACTTGACGTTTTTATTCATGGTAATCATACAAGTTATAAATGCGTAATGTTACACTCAGAAAGGCCACAATATTAACTATGTTTAACCAATTAAACTTCATTGCATTATTTTTTTTTTCTTTTTTGTCTAGTCTTTTAAACAAATTGAGTTTTTATCAAAATACTAAAAATAATACCCCATAAGTTTAAATATATGAATCTTTCTTAAAAAATACATATAATATATAATTAAAAAAAGTTCGGGCTGTTGATGCATGTTTTGCGACTAGTGCTATTGGATTGTACATTCTATTATGTTTTCTTAAATTCGAAGGGTCGAAGGTGGATATAAGAAGGTCGAAGGTGGCTGATAATGGTCAAAGGTGGAGTATAATGGTCGAATATGGAAGCCTGAATTGCAGTGTGCTGGTTCGCCCATTTGGAGGGGCGAAACTGCACATTCGACCCTTACGGGAGGCGAATGTGCAGGCCTATATAAACTGAAATTTTGATTTTAATGTTAACTTTTGTCATTTGTATTCCCCATTCGACCTGTATTTCTCTCTAGTGTTCTAAGCTTTTCTGAAAAGTGTTTATTTCATTGTAAACAACGTTTTGTAAGATTAATTGATATTGTTTATGAATGAAATGGATCTTAAAAGGTGATTTGCGTGTTTTGTTCATATTATTATCATTTCGTAACTGATTTAGGGGTTCCGCACCTAAATTGGTTGACTTGTTTGATCAAACTACTTGTTTTTGACAAAACGATCCTCCACAAAGTGGTATCAGAGCCTATACGGATCAAACAACTACGAATTGATAATTGTTGAGCTGATTTGGACCCAAATTTGATCAAAAATTTTCTGTTTTAAATGAACAATGATTTTTGATGAAAATTGATTGATTCGGACTAGTTTTCACAGATAAAATCAAGAATTGTCTTTATTAAACTTGTTTCAAATCAATTCCGAAGCAAAACCTCCAAAACATCATCAAAATTCATCAACTTTTGAAAAATTGGGATCAAAATAACTGATTTTTAAAGAATAACCGTTTTTCAAATGAACAGGGTCGAACCTAGGAGAGAAAGGTCGAACGTGTGAGTTTTAGGTCGAATCTGAGATTTTTAGGTCGAACGTGGTTATTTTTAGGTCGAACCTAGAAGTTGTGAAGTGTTGTGTAGTACATTCGACCATATTTGGTACATTCGACCCTACGGGAGGTCGAAAATGGAAATTTAGTGGTCGAAAGTGAGTATGTGTGTTATATTCTACATTCGGGTCAGAAGAAAGGGTCGAACCTGGAACTTTTCACATTCAAACCCACGTTTATTGAAAAGGGTCGAACGTAGAAGCTGATCAAAAATTTTTCTAAGTGTTTCGCATTCCGGACTTCGTAGACGATATGTGGAACTTTCCAACAACACCGAGGCCTAATACTACACAACAACAACATGTTACTATGGATCCTTCGACTGTAGCTGCACAGAAGATGAACAGTCAACCATCTCAACTGATCAATTACCTCGCAATGACTAGTTTGATGCCACAGACTGTTGCTCAACCTCCACTACAACCCATGAATGATTATTGGGGAGTTGCAGCAGACGCGGTACACTCTCAAACTACCAATTCTATTTCTACTTTAATTAATGATTTGTCTTCAGGTAGCGGGAGTCATCCACCGAAGCTGATGGAGATGGTGGATTACAATCAATGGCACAAAAAGTTCAAGATTCATTTGGAGGGAATAGGAATGGAAGGCACCGAGGCATGGCAAATGATTGCTAAGGGTTATGTTGCACCGGTTTTGGAGAACATAGGTGAACCAATTCCATTGGAGAGTTTAGCTGAGGATGAGAAAAAGAAGTTTGCAGTGGAAAAGAAGGCGTTCTCCCAACTATCTCAAGCTATCAACGCTGATCTTCTACATTAGTTTGGATCTTGCACAACTTCCAAGCAGCTTTGGGATATGTTGAAGAATCGTCATGATGGTAACGGAAAACCAGGAAGTTGAGGATGGACGAATTGAGAAAGGAATTTCAGGACTTCAGCTATGTTGGAAATGAGACTCTAAAGGAGCTTATTCCCAGATATTGTCATCTTTTGACAGAGTTGTCGAATTATGAGATTCAGATTCCAATGTCTGAGTTGGTAGACAAATTTGCAGATTCTCTACCACCATATTGGAACCAACATATTAAGGTCCTAAAGGAGAAAGACGCTTATCAATATTGGACCAATAATGAGTTTATTCAAAAGCTGGAGAACAAAGAGATGGAAGAGAAGAGGAAAGCAAAGAGAGCACAAATTCCTCAAAATCTGGAGTTATATCATGGTGTTACATCTTCTACTTTGACTAGTTCAAGTACTAGTGGTACTGTTGCTCCACACATTGCTTGTGTTTCAAGTGTTATGGAACCACCCAAAACACCGATAAACTACCTTGCTCAAACTTCATCTTATACACCACCATCATACACTACCAGTTACATTCCACCTTTTTCACCAATGCAACAAGCAGTATGTTATTCAGCTAGCATGAATCAACCTCAACAACAATCCTACATTCCTCAAATGAACCCAAGTCAACCAAGTCAAAGTCCAATAGTGTTAGAGACATCCAACTTGAACAATGTCACAGTTGAAGTTGCTCAGCAACATGTCGCACTGGTATCTGCTATGGTAGCTTCTTACAATGGTCTGGTAGCTAGTCAAATTGGTAACAACAATATAACAAGTGAAGACTATGCTCAAATCGACAAGGAGGAGATAGAGCTTATTGACATTCAGTGGGCGTTTGCTAGTGTTATGAGACGTGCAACCGAGTTCATAGAGAAGACTGGTAGAACTGATCTATCTACATCACCTAACACCACTTATGGCTTCAACAAAGCCAAAGTCACATGTTTTAACTGTGGTGGTAAAGGTCATTTCAAAAGAGAATGCACACAGCCAGCTCAACAAGGTAACATGAATCCATTAAACACCAATTACCAAAACCGTCAATTTCAGAATCAAGTAACCTATCAAAGCCAAAGCAACAACAACTATCAATCACAAAACAATTACCAAAACCAACAGAACACCTCACCAAACAATTCTGCTAGACAAACAACTACACCAAACCAGACTCAAAATCAAATCCCACATAACCCAACCAGAACCATCATTCCTATTTCCACACTGAATAGCCAAACACAAACCGATAACCAAAACCAGGCTTTGGTGATTCAAAAAGAGGAAGGTTTTGACTGGACCGGGATGCAACTGGGTGTTGAAGAGATTACAGCTGGTAATGTAGCGTGTGTTGCTCAGAAAATTGATTTAGAGGAGCCGGTGTTAGTATAAGAAGTTTTGGAAATGAGAAGATTTCTGAAGTGAAGATTGAGGAGATGGTAGAAGAAGCTGATATTTCTATTGAGAAGACTTCATGAAGGATTCTTGATTCAGTCGTTGATATTCCTGAAGATCGTGATTCGATATATTCTGATTCGGAGAGTGAGTCAGATTCGGAAGCTAGTGTTAATTCACTAGATCATGACATTGATCAACTTCTGGCCGAAGATGATTTTCTTATGACTCGGAAGTCATGCATAGTGGATGACGCTTTCACAAGAATTGATTATTCCAAGTTCTTTGCTGGAAAGGAAGCGCATTTTGCTTTGATGGCGATGACTGATCCTCCGAAACAGGTAAGTTCTGAATCCACCATAGATATGAACAGTGATAAATATTGTGGAACTTGTGATAGATTGACAAAGGAGAACAAGCAACTCGGGGTTCAACTTGAGAGTGCTAGAATCAACTGTCAATCTTATCGCAAAGAAGCACATGAATTCAATAAAGTGCTTGATGGTTACAAAAAGGATATTTCTGATTTGAAGAAAAATCTTTATTTAAAACAATTGGCCATAAACAATTATATCAATGAACTTGAAGAAACTAAACTTGAAATGGCAACCATCAAATGCTTTGCTGAAAAGGTCAACAAAAAGCTTGAAAGCTATAAACACATTGCTTATGTGGTTGACCATATAATTGAAGAACCCTCACAACTGAGTAGTGCAAACTACAAGGCCGTTCCATCTCCAGTGTTATTTGAGAATCACACTTTACATTCAATAACACTGGAGAGTTCAATCAAATCTGATTCTACATCGGATGATGAATCTAACACTTCTAGTGTTGGGGATCCAAATTCCGATGTTAGACTGATTTTGGGATTGAATAATGAGGGAGTGATTGCTGTGACTGATGATTCTGACTCAGATGATGAGAAACCTGAGAAACTGAGTGATATTCCTTTGGAAAATCACATTATCACAAATGAACTGGTATCACCTTCTCAGATTTCACATCCAATGGCAAACCCGTCAAAGTATTTTATCGGATGGAAGGATCTGATAAGATTATTTCTGACGAGGAATATCCGATAAAATTTGCCAATTACTCAAAGATCGAGAAAATCTGGCAGGAGAGTACTATTTAGTTTCCTAAACATGAGAGGACTAATGATGTACCTCCAGAAATTTTAAACAAAGTTTATCTGGATATTCCTAAAGAACCTAAGGTTCACGTCACTGAGTTTATCAAGCCAAAAGAAAAGGCTAACAGTTTTCTTGAGCCGACTTACTCAAAGGACCTAGCTCCTGAGAGTTTGAGACGAAGGTGTGTGGATGACCAATATCATATCACTTCTTATGCTATGTCGAATGCTAAGAATGTGATTGAGGAATACCGTGCATTTTTCAAGTGCGGGGAGAGAGGGAATTTAATTTCTCACTGCCCGTATGTGAGACATAAGAGGCACGAAGTTGAAGTGAAGCAGACATATAGAAGTCCAGTCGAAAATCACTGTTATCCACAAAGACGTTTTGTCCCGCAACCAGCACCGTTTTATAATCAAAGCCGTTATTTTCAAAAGAGGGATAATCGTCAAATTGCATATGATCGTCGTAACTGGATAGCTATGGAAAAACCATTAAAGAAACCAGTGGTGAACATAACTGTTGATAGACAAAAGATTCCACCAAAACCTACTGTTAAATCATCGGTTGGACCTGTTTCTGTTAAATCAGAGAAGGTAACTAAGAAGGTTTCATTTAAGAACGATACAAAGACACCGACTAAGACCCCAAAATCTCAGATCAGGATCTTGAAACGTTCGGAACAATCTTGATCACCGGTGGGTTCTCAAGGAGCTTCTAATTCAAAAGCAAATGAAAAATCTGAAAGTGAGAAGAATTTGATTGATCAGAAAAAGGTCAATTCAAATTCAAGTGTTTGTGTTAAAGAATCTTTGAAATTGAATGCTCAAAGACCCAAGACCAGACAGGCTTGGGTCCCCCGAAAGAACTAATGATTTTACTTGATATGTGCAGGGAGCTTCAGCTGGCCCGGTTAGCAGTCTCTGGATTGTTGACAGTGGAGCTTCTGGTCACATGACAGGGGATTTGTCACTGTTATTCAATATCAGAAACATCAATGGCGGATATGTAGCATTTGCTGGAAATAAAGGAGGTTACATCACAATGGAGGGAAGTGTGAGTAACGGAATTGTAAGTTTTGAGAAGATCTCGTATGTGAAACAGATTAACTCTAATCTGCTTAGTGTCAGCCAAATCTGCAACAAACAGTTTTTTGTACACTTTGATGACAAATGTTGCTATATTCTCAAACCCGGATTTGTTATTCCAAAAGAGTGGATCATGTTGAAAGCACCGAGAGTAAATAATCTTTACATTCTCGATATGTCAAAGGCAATGACAACTCAGGGCCAAGTTACGTGTTTCCTCTCCAAGGCTACAGAGAAAGAATCTATTATGTGGCATAAGAGGATGGGACACATTCACCTCAGGAAAATGAATCATCTGCTGAAGAATAGGCTTGTCGAAGGCGTTAATGTTAAAAATTTTCATCTAAACGACAAGTGTGTGAGTTGCAAGAAGGGGAAGCAGCACAAACAGTCCCACAAACCAAAGAAAGTAAACTCTGTTGCAATGCCACTTGAGCGTTTACGCATGGACCTATTCGGACTTGTCAAGCGTAAAAGTCATTGCGGAGAGCTTTACTGTCTTGTGGTTACTGACGATTATTCCAGATTTTCGTGGGTAATGTGCTTGCAATATAAAAGCGACACTTTTAACGATCTGAAAGTTCTGTTCACTCGTTTAGAGAATGTCTATGGTTTGAAAATCAAAAGAATTCGGAGTGATAATGGGATGGAGTTCAAAAATGCACAGATGGATGCTCTTTGTGATGATAAATGAATTCATAATGAATACAGTGCTCCGTATACCCCTCAACAGAACGCTGTCGCAGAAAGGAAAAACAGGACTCTAATAGAGGCGGCGAGAACAATGCTTGCGGATTCTAATCTTCCACTAATGTTCTGGAATGAAGCCATTTACGCAGCATGTTACATACTGAATCATGTTTTAACAGTGAAGAAGTTTAGCAAAACTTCTTATGAACTGTTGAACAGACGAAAGCTGAATTTGGAGTATCTAGAACCATTTGGAGCACCGTGTACTATGCTTAAAACGTTTGAGAATTTTGCACCAAAAGCTGAAAAAGGATTCTTTGTTGGATATGCAACCCCGTTCAAACGGGTATTCAACAAACGAACTCATCAGGTAGATGAGTGGGCTAACGTTGAAGTTCAACGGTATACTCAGAATGTACAGGGTAGCGGTCCAGATTAGATGTTTGATTACAAAGACTTCTTTGAATCATTCAATCTAGATAACTTGGTTGAAGAGGCTATATTAAGACTTTATTACGAGTGTGAAAACGCAGTGACTTCATCGTTGGTGCGTCCGATCACCGTAACTCCTACAGCTGAAGAAGAAGTTTTCCAACAAGCTTCCACTACTCTTAATTCATCAGAATCGGAAGATGGTGATGATGTCACAAGTGAAGGTATTCTAGATCATGCTACAGAGACACCTCCAGTGAACCCAAATCCAAGTGTTTCTTCATCATCCAACTTTGGTAATGATCTGGATTCGACGGAGAATTTGACTACTCAAACGGGAATTCAATTACCTGATCATTCGGAATCTCGGATTCATCGTATTCACCCGCTTAAGAAAGTGATTGGTGATCCTGGAAGCAGTGTTATGACTAGAGGACAACTTCGGAGTGCAAACTCACCTGAAAATCTTGGCGCTTTAGCTTTATATGCAAAAATTCAGAAATCTGGTTGTCAGAATGACTGGTCTTTTGCTTGTTATGTTTCGCAAGTTGAGCCGCGGACTTACAAGGATGCTCTATTGGATGATTCTTGGGTTGAGGCGATGCAAGATGAGTTATTGCAGTTTCAGAAACTGGGTGTGTGGACACTAACAGAATTACCTCCAGGCAGAAAGAAAATTGGAACCAAATGGGTTTTCAAGTGCAAAAAGGATGACAGGGGTGTAATCGTGAGAAACAAAGCTCGACTGGTAGTTCAAGGTTTTCATCAAGTGGAGGGAATCGACTACAATGAGATTTATGCACCTGTGGCACGTTTAGAAGCTATTCGTATGTTTCTAGCGTTTGCCTCATACAAGAAATTCAAGGTGTATCAAATGGATGTCAAGAGTGCGTTTCTTTACGGTGTGGTCAAGGAAGAGGTTTACGTCGGTCAACCTCCAGGCTTTGAAGATCCTATCCACCGGGATAAGGTCTACGTTCAAAACAAAGCACTATACGGGTTGCACCAAGTTCCACGCCAATGGTATGAGGAGCTGAGCACGCACCTACTATCCAAAGGATTCAAATGCGGTTTGATAGACTCCACTCTGTTTACCAAAAGAACAGGGGATGACTTGCTTCTCGTACAGATTTATGTTGACGATATTATTTTTGGATCTACTAACGAACTTTTGTGCAGAGAATTTGAAAAAGTGATGCTGGAAAAGTTTGAGATGAGTGCGATGGAAGAAATGCAGTTTTTCCTCGGCTTGCAGGTGGAACAAAGATCAACGAGGATCTTTCTTCACCAAACAAAATACATTTCTGAAGTCTTGAGCCGATTCCAGATGGAAGATTCGAAGCCGATGGATACCCCGATACAACCTAATCACGGGATTGGAGTTGACGCTAAGGGGGAGCTAACTGATCCTTTTACATACAGAGCAATCGTCGGATCTCTGATGTATCTCACCGCATCTAGACCAGACATAATGTTCGCTACATGTCTCTACGCACGATATCAGTGAAAGCCGAAACAAAGTCATCTTGCAGCTGTCAAACGGATCCTACGATATCTGAAGGGTTGTCCGTCGAGAGGACTATGGTACCCTAAAGATGATAATTTTGACCTAATTGCTTTTAGTGATGCAGATGGGGGAGGTTGTGACAAAGACAGCAAATCCACAACGGCTGGATGTCAATTTTTGGGGAGCAGGCTCGTGACCTGGCAATGTAAGAAGCAGACAACAGTCGCACTATCTACATGTGAAGCAGAATATGTGTCAGCTTCAAGTTGTTGCTCATAGGTTATGTGGATTCAACAGCAGATGGTTGACTACGGTTTACAATTTCTAAAAACCTCTATTCACTGTGACAACGAAGCCGCAATTGCATTAACTAAAGACACGGTCAATCACTCAAAAGCTAAACATATCCGGATTAAGTATCACTTTATCCAAGATTGTTATGCCAAAGAGTTAATTGATATGGTCAAAATCCACACTGATTACCAACGTGCAGATCTTTTTACCAAAGCTTTCGATAGATCTCGATTCGAATTTTTATTAAAAGCTAACGGTATAAAAGAGAAACAAGACTGATCATCACCTCAGTTTATCACCTTTTAGTTTTAGTTTTACTGTTTTTCAAAAATCCAAAAACCCAAAAATATGTTTTACATTTTAGGGGGAGTTTTAGATTTTCAGAAAACCCAAAAATATTGAAAAATTCAAAAAGCCATAAAAATTAGAAAAAACAAAATTGATTTTCCTGGAATAAAAGAAGAAATGATAGTACATCAGTGGGGATCTGACACATGCTAAAGATTTGAAATGTTATATAAGCCGTGTGTTAAGTCTATGTGATGGTAGGCTTCGTAGGCCTATTACTGCGTGTTAGATACATACATAACAAACGAATTGTTATGTGGATGAACTCCTCATTGGCATATGGTCTTAGTACCGTAATTTCGTTTGATAGGGTTTTTGTACAAAATTCAGAGGTTTCGGGTCGTTATGTTACTAGTTATCTGGGGATAGCCTTTCTGATCTTCTGTCGTAAGGTTTTACGGACCTAGATCAGACAAGATATCTTGCTAAAAGAGCTTTAATGCCAAAACCTAAAGTTACCGAATTGAGGAACTTTCCTTGTATGACTATAATCAAAGATTATCTAATACATCGTATCCAATCATTGATGAAAATCATGATTGATATTAGCCTTTAACCTGGTAGAGTGCATACGTTACTTTGTAGCATTGATTTGCTGACCTGTACACCTATGTGCCTCAATACCTTGTAAAATTATAGATAACGAAAGCATAATCACGCGTTACAATGAGTCTTTGTGCAATCATTCCTTGAAACGGGAGTATGTCGTGTGCGTGGGAACCACATACAATTTTGTTTATACTATACATAATTGTATCAAACACTGCATAACAGTCTGCATGAGAGCTTATGTGGATAACAATATCAGCAATTGCTGGATCACACATTGACTTTAATGATAATAAACACTAGAGATCAACGGTGTGATCAGATTTCTCAAAAACTGATATGATCCTCTTACCGGAAATCACAAAACATTTACTGTTTTATGTTTACATTTCTGCATTTTATATTTGTTTTAAAATTTACAAAAACTCAAAAAGATTATACGTGTGTTTTAGCATAAGTTTCAGAAAAACCAAAAAGATTTTACATTTCTGAGTTATTTTTTATAACTGATGGTGATTGATGGTCGTTTTCTGAAACTTGATGAACCATTTGAGTTTTGTAACTTTTAAATGTGAAATGATGAATGTTTGATGCTTAAAAGATGTGAAGAAGATTGAACGGGATTCGATTTTGAGATTTGGTAAAATGTTCAAAAGCTCCAATCTCTATTCGCCCATTCGATGGGTCGAATGTGGAATTTTTCTTTACATTCGAGCTTTTTAAAACGGTCGAATGTGAGTGTTCTGGTGTATTTTGTACATTTGAACCTTGTTTCTACTTTCGAGCCTTTCAGTAGGGTCGAAGGTGGAAATAGTTTCACATTCGCCCTTATAAAACGGTCGAATGTGGGAGCCTATATATACCT
Source organism: Ambrosia x helenae (assembly GCA_030844895.1). Taxonomy (NCBI): domain Eukaryota; kingdom Viridiplantae; phylum Streptophyta; class Magnoliopsida; order Asterales; family Asteraceae; genus Ambrosia; species Ambrosia x helenae. The sequence goes on from CM061229.1 coordinate 89,485,340, forward strand.
ATTTGCACATTCGAACCTCATTCGAAAAAAAAATTCAAAATTCTGAAATCACCAACGCTTGTTGCTCGTATATTCTAGACCCTTGCATTTTGATCCTTGCTTCTTACTGATCATTTTGATACCAAATATACAGGTATTCATCCATGAACAAAGGCAGAATCAATGAAATTTTGATCGAACCCTAGACTGAATCGTTTGAACATTTACATGATGTTTCAGGACCAATTCATGATTAGGATTTAGTTGTTGAATGTTTTAGGGGGAGAATACAACAAAATCTTGGTTTAAAACACAACAGATTGATCAATTGATTGTTTAAAAACTGATAAACCCTAGATTTTGGTAAAAACATTCAAAAACTAAATAATTGATTCAATTGGTTGATGAAAAGGCTTAATCGGTCATGTTAGTAGATAAACAAATGAAAATTGCATGTTAAGATGGTCAAAATTGATTTCTGTAAAATTGGTCATATGAACAGTCAAGTTCGACCATTTAAGAATGGTCGAATGTGGCTTTTCCGGTCGAAGGTGACTTGTTCATAGGGTCGAATGTGGAATAAAGGTCGAATGTACATTTTTAAAAAAAAAAATTCACATTCGAACCTTGGTTCTCACATTCGAACCATAGAATTTCTACATTCGAACCACCGAAGGATCGAATGTGGATTTTCAAAAAAAAAAAAAAAAAAACCAAATTTCAATTTTGCAAATTTTGTCCGTTTTTAATGAATTTTCATGTTTCGTTTTTGCAGGATTTCAAATGGCAGAACCACAAAACACAGATGTACCAGCTGGATCGTCTGAAAAAGCTACTGGTAAGAAACCAGAGGAAGAGTTGTCGTTTGTAGAAGCTCATAATTGCTGTGCATTTCTTGGAGAGGTCAAGAAACACACTGAATTCTCTGGAATTATTGATTTTCTGAAGCGAAATGCAATAGCTACACCAGCTATTATCTATAAAGACCACCAAGTGGATTTCTGGAAGAATGCTAGGATAGATTATTGGGATAATCAAACAGCTATTGTTAGCAACATTCAAGGGCAGCTTGCAATAGTTACAGAGAGTGATATTCGTAAAGCCTTGAGATTGAAGGATGAGCCGACTGATCCAAGAAGTTTATCATGGATTGAACAGAGGAAATGTTTTCTACATATGAAGTACAACGGACCAATCACAGATGGAGCTTTACATAAAGGAAAACTATGCCCACAGTTCAAATACTTAGCTCATGTGATGTTACACGTTTTTGGATCCGTTAGTGGTGGCTATGACGTGATGAGGAAGAGCATCAGTTCGTTAATGGTAGCTCTTATACTGAACAAGCCGTTTAATGTATCTGGGGTGATCTTGGATCACATGCTTGAACCATTGAAAGGTTTGAAGCACAAGAATTTTCTGCTATATCCCAGGTTTCTACATATGATATTTGATCAGAAATACAAGAAATTGAGAAAAGATCCTACACAGATTCTAGTTCAAGATCATATGAGCTTGAATACTTTGATCAGGATGAAGGGTTACAAAGGGGTTCCTGGAAATGAAAGACCACCCCAGAAGAATCTGTTCGGGCATTTGATCAATCCTGATTATAAGGATCCAGGTGTGGATAAGGCTAGAAATGCAAATAGTGAATTTGATAACGATGATCCTTTGTTTCACGTTAATCCGGAAGCAAAGAGAAAGAGACAAGTGGTGAATGTTGGTGCGAAGAGTGGTAAAGGAAAAGGTAAAGAAAAGGAGGATGAGGCTGAACCTCCAAAGAAAACATCTAGAAGGAAAAAGAGCGTAGCAAGAAAGGGGACTATGCTTGTTGACAAAGAGTCTGCCGATTCTGAGAAGACTCAAACTAATGAGAGATGGGATTCGGGAGAAGAGACAGTAAAACAAACCAAGCCCAAGGCCATTGTGGTTGGTGAGTCTAAAAGTCTCAACAAAACTCTTGAAGAGCAGATAATGAAGAGTCCAATTGTGATAGACGATATAGATCTGGGTCTTGGTATTGGTGCTGAAGATTTTAGTGGATCTCCGATGCTGGGTGAAAAATAGAAGAAACCCAAATCCAAGACTATGTCTAAGAAAGATGACAAGGAGAATCCAAAGAAGAAAAGAGCTAAAGAAGCTGAGATTCTGATTGCAGGAAAGAAAGTTCCTGATGTATCTAGTTCTAAATTTGCTACTCCCGTGACATCCCCAGTAGCAAAGAAACAGAAGAAATCTGCTACTAAGAAAACTGTTGATCCAACTGAAGATTTCAATGAGGCTATGGAAAGAGTCTTGAACAATTAAAAAAAAGGCTCCTGTTGCTGAGGCTTCAACATCACAGGTTACGGTATCAAGTGATGTGATGAATGAAGTTAACCAGAAGCTTGCAGACATGATGAAGATTATTAACCAGCAACAGCAACAAATTGAACAGTTGAGAAAGAATGATAAGAATATGTTGGATATTGTTGAATCTTCACAGGAGAGTCAAGAAGAGTTGGAAGCAAAGATCAAACAACTTCAGGATGAAAATCAGAAGTTGATAGCTCATGAACAGAGAAATACTATAAGTTACATTTCTTTGAGACTCGAGAACAAACAAGAAAAGAAAGACAATAAGAGCTTAAGGAAGCTTATTGACAATCTTTATGAGAAAGCTCCTCAGTTGAAAGAAGGAGAGGAAGATAAAGAGCGTGAAGAAGAACTTGTTGATTTTGAACCGTCTGAATTTGAAGAAGAAGATGATGATGATGAGGAATTAGAACAGGATGCCGGTGATGCTCCTGAGAAGAAGGATTATGATGACAAAGATGGTTCTGGAGATGATTTTGATAACAGTTCTGCAGATGATGTTGATGATGTTGATGATGATGATGACGATGATGATGATACTGATAAATATAAGTATGAAAAGAGAGATTTTGGTAAAGATGCAGGAGAATCAAGTTCGAAAGCTCCTGGTGGTAACACTGATGATGATAATATTTTCTGGAATGAAAAGATCAGATCTTTATAAGATGAAGATAAAAAGTTATATCGTCAGATGTTGACCAAGAAAGTCTGGATGATCGAGCTTACAGGAAAGTTTCCAGAAATATTTGAATCGGATGTTATGAGATTTGAGCTTGAGTATAACGATCCTGATCTTGAAGATGGTGAAGTTTTTGCAGCTATATCAAAAGAAATACTTGAAGGACAGGCTAGACAAGTCGGGAAATCTCTTGAAGAGTTGATGAGTGAGAATCAGATTCCTAACATTCCTGAGAAAGAAGCAGAAAATCACTCTGATGATAGAGATACACCAGTTTTTGAAGATGTTGAGATGGAGGATATTACCAGTGAGGAATATCCAGAGTATTTCAAAGACAAACAGGATTCTGCATTTCCTGAATTTTCTGAAGAAATGTTAAATCAAGCTGAGAAACTTGCACGAGAAAAGAGTAAGACATTCGTTGATGAAGTCTTCAAGAATTCAGAAAGTCAGAAACCGAGTGTTGAACAATCTGACGATCTGAAAAGTTTGTTGAGGAAACTGAAAGAAAAAGAAGCCAACCGACCGAAGACTGAAATTCAGGGAGGCTTTTATAAATTTCACAACGAATTGTTCAAAGGAAGAGCTCTAGGTTGGAAATACCTGAGACAGCTAAGGTGTGTTGCAGTGAAATGGGAGAAGGGAATTCTGTATTTCAACAGATTCCATGACATCAAAACACTACCTTACTGGGTTGTACGTGACGTCTGCCGACATACTTTGTCAGGTGCAATTGTAAACAACGATGCAGTTGGCTATTTCACAGATCGCATGGCTAGAGAGAGCAAAACGAGATGGGACGTGTTCACTCCACAGTATCCTAAAAGGATTGTTCATAAAAAGATTATTGATCCGAATACTGGGATGAACAAGGTGACTTTGAAGTATAAACCACCGACCATACTGAAACATATTCCTTTAATGCCGATTCCACAACATTTTTCAAAAGATTTCATGTGGTGGTACTACGATTGGAAGACCGCAGAAGCTGTTATCTTACTGAAAGATGGGAGAGATGAATTCAAGAAGATACATATTTTTGATCCGATGTGGTTGATCAATTGCTCACACGAAGACATCACTATGCTGTATTACAACCCAATCTATTGTGAAGAGAAGGATAGCGAACAAGCTCTGAAATACCAACGTGTGGTATGCTTGTGTTTCGCTTGGGATGTTAATGCGGGATGTGACTACGACAAGAAACTGGGAAAGTTTGTGAAGATTACGAAAGAAAAGAAGTAAACTAAACAAACTTTTGAACTAGTTATGATGAAAGAGCAGAAGTCGAACTTACGTATTAAGTTGATGAACAAGACGCTTGATTATCAACGACAACAATCCAAGCAATAGTCGAGGGATCGAGGGGGAGTTTGTTGATGCACGTTTTGCGACTAGTGCTATTGGATTGTACATTCTATTATGTTTTGTTAAATTCGAAGGATCGAATGTGGATATAAGAAGGTCGAAGGTGACTGATAATGGTCGAAGGTGGAGTATACTGGTCGAATATGGAAGCCTGAATTTCAGTGTGCTGATTCGCCCATTTGGAGGGGCGAACCTGCACATTCGACCCTTACGGGGGCGAATGTGCAGGCCTATATAAACTGAAATTTTGATTTTAATGTTAACTTTTGTCATTTGTATTCCCCATTCGACTTGTATTTCTCTCTAGTGTTCTAAGCTTTTCTGAAAAGTGTTTATTTCATTGTAAACAACGTTTTATAAGATTAATTGATATTGTTTATGATTGAAATGGATCTTAAAAGGTGATTTGCGTGTTTTGTTCATATTATTATCATTTTGTAACTGATTTAGGGATTCCGCACCTAAATTGGTAGACTTGTTTGATCAAACTACTTGTTTTTGACAAAACGATCCTCCACACAGGCCCTTAGTAATGTTAGGCCTAGGGCCGTCGCCCCCTAGCCTACCCTACCCTCATCACGGGCCTGACTAAGAACATAACGATATGAGCTTTACTTCTAAAGTTAAGCTTTTCATCGTTAGGTGTCACATACATTAAGTGTACTTTTCAAAACTTAGATATATGTTGTTACTTCTAAAGTTAAGTGTGTCGTATATCTAACATGTTTAACATGCATGTTTAATACCATTCATTGTAAATAGTTAATCGCGAGAATGCATATATAAGCACGTAGTACGTGGTACATGAGAGAAGCATAACATTAAAGCAATTATCACAAGCATAATAAATCAAAGTGTTTGTGTTTCTTGCTCATCATATATTAGAAATCCTAAATAATTGATTTATGAAACAACTTAATTGCTTATGTAGGAACTTAATGGAAAAAACACATTATATGTGGATTAGGTTTATATTGTAATTCATCTTTCAAATTTATATTTGTTACTCCTCATGAAGTATTGAATTATTATTACACAAAAGTGAATACAAAAGTTAATTTTAATAAAACTATGTGTATGTGCAGTGGGCGTTAAAGAGGTGTCACCTCACCCATGGGGAGCCAAACACCATGTCAAATCATCGTTAACGTGTCGGGGCTCCATGGGGAGCGCTGTGGTGGTCACGAGTATTAAGTCCGAAGCAAAGTTTTTTAAGTCAATCAAACAACTACACATCACATGTATTTAATTTCTTTTAAATAAACCCTTACATATTTTTTAAGGGTTTAGTTGGTGAATTTAAAGTATTCAAAGAGTAATAATAAATCAATCTGAAAGATGAATTAAGAGTAACCATCAAACATATTGAACTTAAACAATACTAGAAATTATAGAACACTAGAACTGGACAGATGGAGAAAATAGTGATAATTGGTTTTTATATGAGCTCCTTGTCTTCAGCTTGAATGGAACATTATGAACGCTGCAATGGAAACAAACAATGAGACATTTTCAGGCTATATCCATATACAACATTTTGACCTGGATTTAAAAACTTTGAATAATTTTCCCTAATATTGTCATGCATATGCTTCGCTAACATATCGTTGCATGTTTACATGGGGTCTCGTTTCCATGGTATTAAAGGTATGTTGATAAACGCCGGTATCATGGTCTTGAAAAAGATCTAATTTGCAAATCATTCTTGAGAGAAGATATAAACCAAAACTAATATATTGTAAATCAAGGTGAATTGTTTTGTAAATAATAAATACAAACTTTAATCACAAACTTCACGATTATACTTATTTCATTATTTTTTTTTTTGTTAAGAATGTTGGTTAAAGATTACTACATCAACTAATACACCCAAACCGATTCCACTATCACCAACCCATTGCCAGAACCACCCTCGCCTAAACCACCCTCCTGAAACCACCCTGCCGGAACCACCCTCCTGAAACCACCAATGGAAACCTCGCCTGAAACCTCCCAACTGAACCCACCGACTGAACCACCCCTGAAACCTCCTTCCCCGCCGCTCTCTTAAATCCTCCTTCCCCGAAAGCTCCACCCCTGACAACCTACCACCCTCCTCTCCGCCCACCCACCTTTTACCCCCATCTCACCCCTCCGTTCCTCCGCTCCACCCCTAGCCTCGCCACAACGGTTACTTTTCAAACCATAAATCCTACTCGCCCCCTGCCTCCTATCCTACTCGCCTTCAATCCTACTCGCCCCCTGCCTTCAATCCTACTCTCCTTCAATCCTACTCGCCTTCAAACCTACTCGCCCCCTCCTGCCTTCAATCCTACTCGCCTTCAAAACCTACTCGCCTCTGTTTTCAACCAAACACCAAATCCAATCGCCCCCTGCCTTCAACCCAAACCTAATCGCCCCTCTGCCTCCTATCAAAACCCAATCGCATACGTGTTTGAAAACGTTTTATTGATAAGGTGGTCAACGGTTTTTGGTTTTTGGGTTTACTTTGTTTTGTCATTTTGATATCATCTATTAAGGGTGTTGGTGTCTATTAATTTAATAATAATAATAATAATAATAATAATAATAATAATAATAATAATAATAATAATAATAATAATAAGGTGGTCATCAATAGTAATATGGTAACTTTTATACATCTATTGATATGGTGGTTATAATAGTAATATGGTAATTTTGACACATATTTTAATTTAATAATAATAATAATAATAATAATAATAATAATAATAATAATAATAATAATAATAATAATAATAGTAATGGTGTAGGTGCCTTGGTAGTGTGCCAGAGAGGGCGGGCAATTGTAAGTTGCTTCCCTCTCCTTTGGTTTTTTGGTGGGCTTGTTTGCTGTCTCCTACTCATCTTGAGACAGGGGTCCTTGTTTTTTTGGTTTCTGGGGTTTTTTTCGGCTTTATATGGGTACGTTGAAGGGGAAGCGCATTGCCTTGAAAGGCACTGATGGAGGTGTTGCTGCCAGCTCCAACGGGGTGTGGTTGTGCCCCTTTAAGGAGTTCCATGGTTGTAAAGATGGTAAGCCTGGTTCTGATGGTTACAACAGGCTGATCTCACACCTTCAGCAATTCCATTTCAAGGATGACGAGCGTAGGGATTTCTATAAAGGAGCGCTTTATAGAGACTTTGACCTTTTTTCCAGGGTTGGGGAAACCTTGCGAACTTTTGGGTGTTGGTTATGCGGGAGATGTATGAGGACACACACCTTTAGTAGAGGGTGCCACCATCCCGATGGTGTTTTCACATTCTCTGGGGGGTCTGGGTCAACTGGGGATTACATTGTGGAGATTTCGATGCCTAGGGACCCTGGAATGGAGCAAAGAGAAACGGATGGAGTGGTGGGTGACGCCGCCCTCCTGGATCGGGTTTTCTCTCTCCCGGTTAGGACTGTTAAAAGCATCCCCCCTAGTTGTTGTATGGCTTTTGCGCATGCTTTAACAAGTGCCATTCCTAAGGTTGTGGCCTCTCCGAAACTGTCGAAAACTGGGTCAAGCTTTTGCTTTTCCCTCGTTGTACTCTCAAGGTTGTTACTCCGTCTTCTAGGCAGGAGTGAAGGTCTGGGAACCGTAAGTCTTTGCAATGCGACAGCATTCGACAGGCTTTATCTTTGTGGAAAGAGGGTTCCGGCTTTGCAGATTTGGTCGCGTTGCTTTTTTCAGATGAAGGGGGAAGGGTCCTCCCGGCGACGGCTACGTCAGCGGGGGGATCCGATGAGGTCAACCCCAACGTCAAGCAGTGCCTTAGGAAGGTTAGTGATGGTCACTTCACTGCAGCGGTTAAAGTGTTGTGTTCCAATGGGATTGCCCCTCCAGGGGAATCTACCATGCAAGCTCTTATTGACCAACACCCCATTGTCCCGCCTCCCAATCTCCCCTCCCTACCTGTGACCTAACCGGCCTTAACTGTGGATGATGAGTGTGTTTACCGGTGTGTGAAATCATTCCCGAAAGGGACATCATGTAGGCGTGATGGCCTGCGGGCACAACACTTGATGGACGCCCTTGGTGGTGAAGGGACAGCTACGGCATCTGGGTTACTAGCGGCAATCTCTTAATTAGTTAACCTGTGGCTGGGGGGGTTGTGCCCAAGGTGCTCGCAGAATATATATCTTCGGCCCCCTCACTCCGTTGCTTAAGCCTGACAATGGCATCCGCCCTATTGCCGTAGGGGCCATATGGAGGAGACTGGTTTCTAAGGTGGCTATGAAGAAAGTGGGGAAAGAAGTTGTTAAATATTTAGGGGACTTTCAGTTTGGGGTTGGAATTCCAAATGGGGCGGAGGCTGTGCTTCATAGTGCTATCAGGTTTCTTGATTCGTTCCATGATGATGGCTCGCTTGCTATGCTTACGGTTGATTTTTCTAACGCTTTCAACGCTATTGATCGCACTGCTCTGTTACGGGAAGTTCACTGTCACTGCCCTTCCATTTTCCCGTGGGTTCAGTTCTTATATGCTCAGCCAGCTAGGTTGTATGTGGGGAATGAGCGTATTGGAGCCTTCGTTGGGGTTCAGCAAGAGGACCCTTTGGGGCCCTTGCTCTTTGCTCTATCTTTACACCCCCTCGTGCTAAAGGTACAGGATAACTGCGACCTTCCTTTCCATGCTTGGTACTTAGATGACGGGACGATTATCGGGGATTCTGTTCAGGTGGCTAAAGCACTTGACATTATTAGCATAGATGGGCCATCTCTAGGGCTCCAGCTCAATATTAGAAAAACTAAGGTTTTCTGGCCGTCGTGTGATGGGGGCAAGATCCGGCCAGGTCTGTTTCCTAGTGACATTGGCAGACCGGGTCGGGGGGTCAAACTTCTTGGTGGGGCAGTCAGCCGCGACGCGGGTTTCATAAGTGATCTATCTGCTAATAGGGCGGCGCGGGCTGTTGACCTCATGGGGCTCCTTCCTAGATTTCGGGATCCCCAAAGCAAGCTTCTATTACTTAGATCATGTATGGGTGTGGCCAAGTTGCTATTCGGTTTGCGTACCTGTCAGCCTCCCTTTGTGGAAAATGTTGTTTCCTGTTTCGACAAAGGCCTTCGGGAGGCCATAGAAGACATTGTTGTCTGTGGGGGGGCTTTTTTTGGGGACCTCCAGTGGCGGGTTGCGACTTTACCGCTTCGACTTGGTGGGTTAGGTCTCTCCTCAGCCCGGGACGTGGCTGCCTATGCTTTTGTGGCCTCCAGATCCCAGTCCTAGGGGCTGCAAGACCACATATTACGTAACAGTGGGGTTGCTCACGTTGACACGGATTATTCTGGCGCTATTGACCTTTTACAATGATCCCTTCCTGACTTTGATATTGGCGGTTTCTTTAATAAGGACACCGCCCCCAAAAAGCCACAAAAAACTCTGGCGAATGCACTTTATAACCGAATCGCACAAAGTTTGGAGGAGGATTTCCGTCTGTCTGTCCGTCAGAAGGCCGTCTTAGAATGCTTGCAAAAGCCTCACGCCCAGGACTTCCTTACTGTGTTACCTATCGAAGGCTTGGGCAACAGATGTCGGCAGTAGAGTCAAGGGCAATCCTTAAATACCGGCTGATGATACCCATTTTCCCCGATGATGAAAATTGTCCGGTTTGCCGCAAAGCATGCCTTGATAAGTATGGGGAACATGCGTTACATTGTAAGGAATTGCCAGGGTTTAAATATCGGCACGATTTTGTCCGGGATGTTTTGGCAGACATCCTTAGAAGAGCGGGGATCTCCGCAAGAAAAGAGGCGTCAGTTAATTTTCTCACAGACCCCGCGGAGGGGAGGTCCACCTTGCGCCCAGCTGACGTCTTAGTTTTTGGTTGGGAAGGTGGGAAACATGCATGTGTTGATCTTACCGGGGTGTCCCCCCTTGTTGGGCTTCGAGATAGTGGGTTTGTGGCCGGGCAAGCAGTCATGAGAGCTAAATCCAAGAAAGTGGAAAAGCATGCTAAAGCATGTGAGGATAATCAGCATGTTTTCGTTCCCTTGGCCTTTGACGCGTTCGGTTCCCTGGCACCGGAGGCGGTGCGGTTTTTGGCTCGGGTTCAACGAGTAGTGCACAGCAACTTTTCCACCCCCCAAGGGCGGGTTTTGTTTTTAGCAGATTGGGATTTTCTATTCAAAAAGGGGTGGCAGCGCAACTTGTTGCCCGCCTACCTACCATCGTTATGTAATTTACCCTTTTTTGTTAATGGAATAAAGATACATTTACCAAAAAAAAAAAACAGTTGCTAAAATCCATTTATAAATGTAGCATCAATATTGGAACAAAATCGTTTACAAAACCATGATGCGGACATTTATAAAGACGTTAAGAGAACAAATGAAACGGCATTGGCAATTTCTTCATATAAATCATGTATAAGAAACGTTTAGCCGCTTAAGATTAATCATGAGATAGTTCTTTTGCAGCATTTGCGGCTGCTTCTTCTGCCTCTATAGCCTTTTCACTCATGTAGTCTCCTGATCCTACAAAAACAAGGATATGTATATAGAGTTGTTAAGTTGTTCAAAATGTATAGCGAAAGATATATATGCTTCAAATAATCACCAGAAGCATCTTTAGCTGTATTTGGAGGATCGTGAGCAGTTGACTTCATTTGTTCATTGTTGTTAAATGCACTGAAACCGATTCAAAGCAATAGTACCATTATATGTATGCATAAAATAATAAATAAGTTTTGGTCTTCTAGAGCTTGTGATGAAATGTTCAACGCTCTATTTTTCAAAACAAGATAGGAATTATTAATATATTGTTCCTCACTATGGTAACCTCCACTTTTACTACTATTAACTGTTTTTGGATTAATCCTGGCCCTCTAAACTTGATGGTTATTTTTTAGATTGAATCTCATCCACAATAATTAAGTGGTTTCTTCCGAAATTTGACGGTTACCTTTTCAAATAAACAGTCTGCAAATGGTTCCATCACCTAATATTTCTCCTAATTTTTTTCCACTCCACCTCAACTGGTTTTATGCTTCTTTTATATAGAAAGAGGAATAGAACTCATCACCTTCACCGTTTCTCTCAGTTTGAATTCGCTAAAAGTAATCAAGCATTCGCTCCACATATTCAACTCGCCTCCGTACAGAGATTTGATGGTGATACTCATCGCTATGTTCAGAGTTCGAACCACAGACTTCACAAATCCCTTCCACTATCCACAGGTTCACTGTTTATCCCGATTCAAAACATTCGTGTGTATGTACGAACACCAAATTAGGGTTTTAACGGATTTTTATTATTAATATTACTTAATATTTAGGGTGTCATTTCTGGTGAATAGTATGATTGACATCATTATTTGGTAGTGGATATGTACATTATAGTGAAACAAGAGCCGTTGATTTCGACTTGATTCATAATTCGTCATCGATATGTTACGAAATAGACGATTGTTGTAGAGTGAGGTGTGATTTCAAATCTAGCTCCTTGGATTCTTTGAGTACTGCTATTAAGCTTATTCAACTTTCTACTTTGTAATACCAGAGTGAAGCCAGCAGCTCCTGCATTGTCTCATGTTCTGTTTCACTTGCTAGGAGGAGTTTAGAGATTCATGTCAACATCATACTAATAGGTGGTGAATCAAAGGTTTGTTGAGCGACCCTTCCTCATAGGTCAATAATTTCGAGCTAGCGTGTATGTGTGCTCTTTTTTGATGAAATTCATTGTTCTCCTCGTGATGGCAATTTGATTGAGTTTTGGTTTCTGGGTACACAACTTGCAAACAAACATCACAACAGCAATTTCATTTGGTAAGAGTTATGACGAGTTTGATTAATTTCATTTTCAATCTACACTTTGTTATAATTTTCACCGTAATAACCTGTAGGTTATTCTCCAAATTTGGCGGTTACATTTTTGGTGTAGCAGTTATTTGATATCCTACAAATAGCTACATCTATCCTAGAAAACAGGAGATGGTTTACTCACATTCCACAAGTTATTTTTAGTTAAAGAAGTAATGCAGATTTCTCCCCCTCAACCGCCATCCCCTACCCATTATAAACCCCATCCCTCTCCCTTTAAACCGTTCGATTCATGTTCACATCTTCTCTGCTCTACTTCTTGCCACAAGTTATAGATGTTTCATGGGTTTTACTTCAAAAGGTTAATCATGTTATAACTTTTCAGGTTGTTTTTTTTTTCCTATTTTTTTGTTTCTCTATCTTGCAGTGCAACAACTTCAAACTGAACAATCTTTCAATTCTTGTAGCGGTGATTTCATTTAATTTGATTTTGACATGTCAAGTCATTATGATTTTTAAGAGGTGGGTGCAGTCTAGAAAAGAACCAAAGTGGAGGCTAGAACAACAGCGGCGGAGCGGCTATATTTGGACCAGGTGCCATTGGCCTAGCTATATGATTGTACACAATTTTTTTGTGTCATATATGGTATAACTTAATTCAATAATAAAAAAGCTTTGTATTAACTTAATATATATCTTGATGTGAGCCTAATGAGCAGTAATAATGACTATGAATTGTTTTTACAGGTAGTCGAATGAGCAAGACTGTATGGAGCTACGAGGATCTTAGGTGTCGATGTGAACCTAGACATGTACAAGTACGGACCAGGTAATTTTTAATTTGGATCGTTATTAGAATATAGTACCTATACACTCATAAGTCACATGGGTGTTTTAGATTGATTGTTTATTTTATTAACAGGAGGGGGTGCAGACTATTGCTTTGAGTATGCCAGTATGAAGTCAACTGGTTAGTGGTCTATGAATCACATGCTTCTTCTAGAAAGGTATTTTTTATCTTTCTTTTTATTCAGTTTGTTCTACTTTTTTTTGGGCTGAAAATCATGACACATGTTTCAAAGAATGGGTTTATTTGGATCGAAAAGAAATTTTGCAAATGGGCCTGTTTCTTTTCAAATCATACACCACGCCACTCTTCTAAAACTTGTCTATTTAAAACATATCCAACCGACACCATCACCTCAAACCAAGTCGATTTAGGGTAAAACTTAAAACCAATTGTGACACAACCAAATTGATACTTTTTTAAAGCGGTCAATTTGACCCGAACTCATTTTGCTTTGAATATGTATTGACCAGGATCTACTTTGACCCATCACCCAAGCCACTAAAGATTTATGATCAGACAAAATTTTCTTGCTGAAAATTTAGTTTAAAATAAACAGCTGGTGCACTTAAATACTTACCATTGCCTTTCTGTTGACATCAGAAACATCTTTTAGCTAATTATTGTATTATTTTCTTCTTCTAGCACATATCATTGGTCAACTCTCAAAGTTTCTTTGAATATTGAGGGTAGTAGATACTAGATACACGGTAAGAAAAAACATATACTGTGTATTGTTTAAGTTAGATTGACATGGTAAAAAGAGGACCAGGACATCTTAGATTAAAAATGAAGTAATATGAGGTTACTCTACTATGCAAAAAGAGTGCAGGGTCATTAGGACCTATCTTAGCAGATTCTCTTTTTGAAGGAAAAACTTAGATTTAAAGGAAGCAAAAAAGGGGATGTGTCTGTTCTTTGGTCGTTCAGGTTGGGAACAACAATAAAACATTTTGTTGGGCATGTCAAGGCAACTATTGTTACTTGTGTCAAAAGATGATCAAAAACAAAAAAGAAACGAAAAAAAATGATGTTACATATAATTGAAGGTAAGTGTTATTAAGCAATTTAATCGATTCATTTAAAGTGTGTATGTGATCCGTTGTCATATTACTGTTCTTGATTGGTGACTTTGTCCATATATTTAATTTTAAAGATGATGTTGGATTGGATATAGATTCTTTGAGTGATTACGTGCTTTTACGGGTAAAGTTAGACGTGGTAAAATGTGGGCCTATACAAACTCACTAAGGGTAGGGTCATGGCGAATATGACATATGGCTAACTGTATTTTACTACTAGCAATTTATATAACGCCATAAGGTGTTATTGATGTATTTTAAATACTGATATGTTCTTTACGTGTCATTACCGGTAGTGGCGAAGCTTGGTTCTCGAATTGGTGGGGGTCGGACTGGTACATTGCTAGAACATGATCTGTTAGTAACGGGGCCAAGAACATGATCAACGCTAGCCGTCATCGTTCAGTAAATCCGGACGTTCAATTGTGAGTTTTCACCCATTCTGGCAGCGGGTAAAACACAGTTGTCGAGGAAGTTGTCGTTAGGGGAAGTTGGGAACTCTTTTTCACCCATCCTGTATGGACACCATCATAGTTCAACACCAATACAATACATCTAAATCTAATTGGAAAACTACACAATGAGAGACGTTAACATTTTGTTTTTACAAGATTTATTTTAGTTCTTCTTTTATATTTGTTAATTTTCAGTTTAACAAGTTTTTAGGGTGAACATTTATTTTGACTTCAGTTTTTTTTTTCATATTAGCAACATGATTTTCGTTGCCAATATGATTTGATGTAGTGCTATGACGCTGAAGTTACCGTTCACCAGACCGATTATACACAACGAAACAATGATGTTAAATTACTACAGCTAAATAACAAAATTTGAGTTAAAATGTATGGGATATAGTTAACTTCTACGCATACTAATCTCAGTTGAATAAGACATTATCTGGATCTTTCATCATATACGTAATTTATTGTTATGCTTGATTTTTGCTAATTTTATGCTAAACCTATGTTTTATTTACTATTTCCTGGTAGGTATACTTGATCAGAATTTATTCAAAATTCAGGATGGCCCTCAAACATGATCTCCCTAATGCAATTTAAGGGAAACTTTTAGCAGCTCAAAATAAATATTTTGGAAACCATTATGAAATTTTACAAATATATACAAAGGTTTGTCAGTTGCTTGTGTATACACCTGGCAAAATGGGTCGGGTGGCCGGTCAATACGGGTTTGGGTTGAACGGGGTCCCCTATCAGAACTGGTTCGGGTTGAAACGGGTCCAGGTCAGAATGGTTTTCGAGTTGGGTTGGGTTGGTTTAAAAAAGTATCTTTATTTTAATATAAAAGAAAGATAAAAGGGTAAATAAGAAAAAAAAAAAGAATAGCAATGAGATATATATATATATATATATATATATATATGTATGTATATGTGATTGGAACTTGAACCTATATGGAAATGCAAGAATAAGAAATAAAGAAGAGTAATTAGCAAAATGGGGCATCACTTTCTTTGTGGAACAATTTGGAAATCCACGAAGTGGACATTATAGAGTTTATGGAAAAGTAAAAAGCAAAAAAAGAATTAAGAAAATCACGATTGTCATGTATATTGATGTAGATTGGGTGTTGATCGTGCATGGTTATTGGTCCCATCACGAAGCAAGAACCAGTCAAAGCTGAATCATCTACTGGAAATACAAACTTGCCAACTTCTCTAACATGTATAGTAAGATTCTTCGCCTTTAAATTTTAGTTCAAGTGAGTCCTAGCTAACCACTTTTGATTGGCATGTATAACAGTATCAGCACCAGATGAGTATGGGTTTGAGTCGTGGAACACCGGCCTCGAACCTTCTGTTGATTTGGAGGTTGTGTTAGTTTGATTCAGATTAATTGTATTACATTGAATTCCTAAAAAACGGACAAGTATAAAACTAGGAGATCAAATCGGAAATTACAACGATCTAATGAGTAGAGAACATGTGTGTTTCATGAAACATTTCACACATTTTGGCTTTTATTTAGCATACATCATTGTTGCTTGCCATTTTCATTTTCACCCGACTATTTATGTTATTATGGTTAATGTATTCATCTTTTCCTCAAGACTATATCAACATTAGTAATGAATCATGTATGCGCCAACTACATAACTAAATTTGAGATATCATATACATGAATTAATAAACTTTCACGCTTTCTAATCTCCGTTCAAAAACCCGTCCCAACGGACGGGTATCTCACTAGTTTGGATTGTGGGAGACCCTCTTGTTCAATACATTAATTTTATTATTATTTTTAACGGCTTAACATACATCAAATACATTTATGATGGCCAGTAGCGGATCTAGACTAAAATTTCAGTGGTTACGTAAAAAAACAAAATTACGTTCTTTCATACGGTGTTCAATTTTTTTTACTATACTTGCATATCATTACTGTATTATATTATTAATCTCAAAATATAAATTTGCATTTTAAAGCATATAATTATAATAATGTCATCAAATATATATATATTCGAAAAGAAAAGTTACTTTTTTTTTCAAATAATAACTAGTTGTATAAAATCACGCGCGTTGCGCGTTTCACAATCAAGATTTAGATGAGGTGTTAATCAATCAATGAATTATACAATCGAGATTCCATTTTTGTTGTAAACGTTAATAAAAATAAAGAAATCTACACATAAGGTAACACATGAAATTTGTAACGAAATTACATAAGATTCTGTTATTTGTATTAATAGTATATAATATAATATATTTTTTAATAAAATAATATGAATAAAATAATAGTATATAATATATTAATAGTATATAATATAATAAAGTTTTTGAATAAAATAATAGTATATACTATATTAATTAGGGATGAGCATACAAGGCCGAATACTGATCCCGTCCCGTCCCGATCACGATACCGTACCGAACTGATACCGAACCGAGTGGTTTCGGGATCGGTATCGGTACCCATATTTATGGATTTTCGGTGTCGGTATTATCGGTATCGGTACGGGATCGGTATGGTATCGGTAGTTTAAGGTAAAATACCGATACCATACGGTACCGTACCGATAGCGAACCGATACCATACCGTATGTGTTCGGTATCGGTATCGGTATTGGTTTTTTAAACTTTTCGGTATCGGTATTGTCAAGATCGGTATCGGTTCGGTACCGATACCGTCCCGAACTCATCCCTAATATTAATAGTATATAATATAATAAAGTTTTTAA
This sequence comes from Ambrosia x helenae, assembly GCA_030844895.1. Classification (NCBI taxonomy): domain Eukaryota; kingdom Viridiplantae; phylum Streptophyta; class Magnoliopsida; order Asterales; family Asteraceae; genus Ambrosia; species Ambrosia x helenae. The sequence continues at coordinate 89,502,591 of CM061229.1, forward strand.
ATAAAATAAATATAATAAAGTATTAATAGTATATAATATAATAAAGTTTTTAAATAAAATAAACATAATAAAGTTTTTAAATAAAATAATAATATAAATAAAATATTAATATAGTTACTATTCAAAGTAGTTGGTAAACTAATCTATAATCTATAATCTATAAATAATAAAGTATAATAAAACAAGATAACTTTTGCCACATGTCCATCTCTTAAACCATTCCTATGCAACCCCCCCCCCCCCCTTTTTACACGTGGCATCAGATCTACTCCACATCTCATATTCATCCCCTCATTTTTTCTTATAGTTTCATTAAAGGAAGGAACCAGAAAGAAAGTGAAGGAATTGAAGAGAAAATGAAAAATAAGTGTGTTCGAGAGTTTCATTAAAAGAAAGGAGTGGAAAGAATGGGAGGAAGTTGAAGGAAAAAGAAAGGAGGGGAAAGTTATCAATTAAAATGTTTTGTTATTTACTATTTTATCCTTCCATTTAATCTAATATAACATCTAACAAGGGTATTATTGTAAAATTAAATCTTTCTTTTCTCTTCCTTTCAACACGGGAACACATAAAAATTTTATTTTCATTTCCTTTCTTTCGAACTCGGGAACACAAAATAAAGTTATATATTTCTTTTCCTTCCCGTTCTTTTCTGTCCTAAATCTCCTTTCTCTTCTTTTCTTTCCGGTAGAAAACTCGGGAACACAGCGTAAAACTATCGCCGTCGCCATCCTTTCTCCATCCCCAACCCATCTTCATCTTAACTAACACAGATCTGCTCTTCTTCAACTCCTTCTCCGATTGATTTTCGTGATTCATCTCCTTCTCAGTGTGGTTTCAATCAAGGTTCGTATGCTTTTTATCTTATTGGTCCGAGTGTGTGTTTTTTTTTTTCCGATTAAAATTTCGGTTATCGTCTTCTCACCTTTTTCCAGAAATTTATGTTTTGATTATTGTATCTGATTCTACATTTAATTTTCTTTTGTTATGAAGCTAAGGCTAGGGTTTATATTATTTTTGATCTATACTTACTCTATAAAATATGGTTTGCTAATGTTATTGATATATGATAAGCGCTTATAGTCTTCGATGGTTGTCACATTTTTTAATGCTATTGATATATGAGTTTTTTAATCGGTCTTTTATGTTTTGCTTACTGTATCTATAAAAGCTAATTGGATCTGCATTCATTGATTGTAGTGCTTTTTGTTGATGATAATTGGATCTGCATTATGAAATTGATACATTAGTAGTGTTATTATAATTAGAGATTTTTTTCTCAGGTGTATCATATTAACATACAAATTAACCTCATTTAAGTGTTATGATCAAAATGTATTGTTTCTGTAATCATATTAACATACAACTTATACGTATATTTATTAATTAATGGACAAAATTTTAGTTTTACTAAATGAGGTGACAACACAAGCCATGTATGAACACTGAATCAAGTGTTGCTTTTGTCATTTATTATTCTTTTTAACGAAGAAGAGTTAAAGAATCATATCTATTTATGGGTTATGTAGGCTGTGTATGTGGTAGGGGTGAAGCTTTGTTGGGGTCAGGGGTGCCCACCCCCACCATTTTTGCTCGATAGTGTAAATTTACACATTTTCATCCGAAAAATTTATATGAATTCGATTGTTGGGCTTGCTCTAATAGGATAATATTTGAAAAGCGTCTTCATCCATTTTTGCCAAAAGAATTTTAGGTAGCTTTTCTAGAAACCTTTGTTTAGTGGTGTTCTTTGTTATCCTCTCTTCTTGATCTAACAATAAGAATTTATTATAGGTTAATTAGTTGTAATTTATATTTTATAGATTTTGGAAAACTTGCAAGCCTGTCGGTCACGGTGTGATATGGAAACTTGCATATTAACAAAGGTGTTTTTCAGTGGTTTCACGATCATGGAAGTGAAGGTGCAACTGTTCAACAAGTCAGGTTTATTATCTAAATATATTACCTTTTTTCTTATGGTTGTATATGTTAATGTTGTGGAATAATTGCAATAGCAAGTTCTATCACCTAGATATTATGCAGTTAGCTAGCCTTTCTAATTAGGTGGCACCTTTTCACATATAACTAGGTTACTCTGTCATAGAGGCAATTTTTTTAAGAACATCTCTCTTTTTTGCCTTACAAATATTGTTCATACGTCGTCGTTATGCATGCATGTCTTAATAGAGTTTTGAATCTCTGTTCGTATATGTGGTTATGCAAGTGTTTGGTATTATATGTGTGAAATTATTTACAAGTTTATTTTTTTGCAGACATACATGTTTAAATATGTCACTGTTCATGGCCACTGGAAGCATCATGAACTTAAGGTTAAGGATGAGAAGACTCTTCTCTTTGGTGAGAAGCCAGTCATTGTTTTTGGCTTCAGGTAAAATCCGTTTGAGATTAATGGATCAAGATTTATGTGTTGGTATATCATTTCCCCTTTAATTAATTAGAGTGTTTCGTTTGTATTATTAGGAACCCAAGAGAGATCCCATGGGGTGCAGCTATAGCCGACTTTGAGGTCCATTCCAATAGACTCTTCACACACAAGGACAAGGCTGCAGCTATAGCCGACTTTGAGGTCCATTCCAATTGACTATCAGAATGGATTGTGTAATGGCACTAGGCTTCAAGTCACATCACTTGGTAAGCGTGTCATAGAAGCCGAAATAATATCTGGAGGTAATATTGGGACTCGAACGTTTGTTCCTAGAATTAATATGATACCTTCTGATAACAACATTCCTTTAAAGTTCCAGAGAAGACAATTTCCATTGTCTGTTTGTTTCGCGATGACAATTAACAAAAGCCAAGGACAGTCACTAGCGAGAGTTGGTTTGTACTTGAAAGAACCGGTTTTTAGTCATGGCTAGTTGTATGTTGCAAGAGTAAAAAGCAGGGACGGAGTGAAACTATTAACTTTAAAATAAAGAGGAAAAACCTACAAATAAAACAACAAATGTGGTGTACAAGGAAATCTTTAGAGAGTTATGATTTTTCTTATATGTTTTCAAATTAACTGTAATTTCAATTTTATAGATTTAATGCAACATTATTTCCATTTAGAAATATTCTTACAACTTATTGTTTATATATTATGCATTGTTCACATACTATTTACAACTTCTCATTGACATATTTTACATTATGCAACCCGTGTAACACACGGGTACTTAAATTAGTATAGTATAATGAAGAATGAAAAATTACTAAACAAGGACTAAAGATAAAATAAATATAAAACATTGCTAAAAGTTTTCGGGTATATGAATCTTGTAAACGGGTTTATGGTTCCTGTAATCGGGTCAAGTGTCACCTAATTGGCTAATCCCATACCCGTGAAATTTTCTTTTTCCAATCCCACACCATCTAGTATTGGATATATCGGACCCAAATGCTTCGGATTTCAAATAAACCCGTCGGCTTTCAAGTATGCCCGTCGGGCTCGGGCTTTTCTCTCATCCCTGCATCCTAGATTCTTCCTACTAAATTAGCTTTAACTATGAAGTTTTATATCATTCGTACCCAAAACACATTTATGTTATATGTATAAAAAAAAACCTTTCTATCTTCACAAATCACAATATGATTATTTGAATTTTAATGCATTTTCACGGTGATGGGCTAACGGCTCTCTAAATTAGGCATCTAACATAACCTTGTTCCAAACATCATACATCATAACAAAACATTAATCAAGCATTGGTTGTTCAATAAAAATAAATGAAGATTTGCGGTTAATTAGGGTTTGCTTGTTACCCGGAAATTTTGTCCTTGGCCCAATCGGTCCAGGACTCGCTCTTTTCAGCATCTACTTCGCTTTGACACACCATCAAGGTTACCGTGAAAAGAAGCACCAATAAAGCTACTTTCTTGCTCATATTGGATGTTAAATTTACTTGTAATCGATTAATTAAGAGAGAACTAGAACATGAGAAATCAATATTGATAAAAACATGAATTTAATGGTGATGAATTTCTAAGTATGGAATAAAGATGGGAGATAGATCGATGAATGTGGTTGGCTTTTAACATATTCCTAGGTTTCCTCTTTTCCCACCAACCGTCCATTTTTCACAATATTGTTACTTGACTGTTGCACATTTAAATTATTAATAAATTATTAATTTTATTTCCTCTAACTATTTTGGTTGCGAGAGATAATTGACAAATTTATGAAATTCTAGAAGTATTTTATTAAATTCCCAACTGATATTCGCGTAGTTACATTTCAACATCCAGCCTATCTGCTCGAGTGAAAACTTCTCATGAGGTCCTATTTGTTAGGAGACTAAACATGTTTAATCGAGTACTCTTTTCATCCACAATTATTACGCTCAAACATCATTAGTGATATTTTAGTTGAGGAATTCTTTGTTATTTGGTATCTCCTATAGATAGCTAAAAATATGGTCGTCTCCGAAAAATAAACATTTTGAGTTTGGGGTCAATAAAATAAATGGGGCACGTATAATTTAATCTTACTCAGAAAACCCACAACATTAATTAAGTTTAACCAATTAAACCTCATTGTGCTTCTTTTTTTGTTGGGGTCTAGTCTTTTAAACAAACTAGTTGTATAAAATCACGCGCGTTGCGCGTTTTACAATCGAGATTTTTAGATAGGTGTTAATCAATCAATGAATTATACAATCGAGATTTCATTTTGATTGTAAACGTTAAAAAAATAAAGAAATCTACACATAAGGTAACACATGAAATTTGTAACGAAATTACATAAGATTATGTTATTTATATTAATAGTATATAATATAATAATTTTTTATAATAAAATAATATGAATAAAATAATAGTATATAATATATTAATTAGGGATGAGCATACAAGGCCGAATACCAATCCCGACCCGTCCCGATCCTGTACCGATACCGAACCGAGTGGTTTCGGGATCGGTATCGGTACCCATATTTATGGATTTTCGGTTTTGGTATTATCGGTATCGGCACGGGATCGGTATGGTATCGGTATTTTAAGGTAACCGGTATGGTATCGGTATTTTAAGGTAAAATACCGATACCATACCGGTACCGTACCGATACCGAACCATGGTTTCGGTATTATCGGTATCGGTACGGGATCGGTATGATATCGGTATTGTCGACATCGGTATAATATATTAATAGTATATAATATAATAAAATTTTGAAATAAAATAATAATATAAATAAAATAATAATATTTTACTATTCATTTGCAAACTACTATTCAAAGTAGTTTGCAAATTAATATATAGTAATTGGGCTTTTATTAAAATTCTAAAAAAAATAGCCCACAAGTTCAAATATATTAATTTTTCTAGAAAAATAAATACATATAATATATAATTTAAAAGGTTCGGGCCCTCGGTGATGTTAGGCCTGGAGCCATCGCCCTCGTAGCCTACCCTCATCACTGGGACTGACTAAGATAAGTACATAACGATGTGAGCTTTGCATACAAACATCAAGTGTGCTTTTGTTAACTCAAGATACCCTTTACTTCTAGAGTTAAACTTTTCGTCGTTGGGTGTCACATCACTTTTAAAAACTCGATATATGTTGTTACTTCTAAAGTTAAGCATGTCGTATATCTAACATGTTTAACATGCATGTTGAATACTATTCATCGTAAATAGAGAATCGCAACAATGCATAAGCACTTGTACGTGGTATAGGAGAGAAGGAGAAGCAGCAAAGGAATTACCACAAGCATAATAAATCTAAATGTTTGTGTTTTTTGCCCATCATATATATTAGACATCCTAATTTTTTTTGAACGGCTAATTGGAATCACTCACGGACCATCATCGTGCCACCAGTGTTACCACGCGATCATATTCCACCACCAAGTCACCAATTTAGGAGGAAACTCATAATTATGAGAAAACCCCCATTTGTGAGATTCGAACTCATGACCTTATAGTACCTAAGTCTTATCCCACCACCAAGATGGGCTATAATGCCTTTGGCAAATACTTGATTTATTGCTTATGTAGAAACTTAATGGAAAAAAACACATAATATGTGAATTAGTTTTATATTGTAATTCATCTTTATATTTATTACTCTTAATGAAGTATTGAATTATTATTACACAAAAGTGAATATAAAAGTGAATTTTAATTAATAAAACTATGTGTATGTGAAGTGGGTGTTAAAGAGGTGTCACCTCCCCATGGGAGCCAAACACCATGTCGAATCACCGTTAACGGGGCGCCTTGGTGGTCACGAGCGTTAAGTCCGAACCAAAGTTTTTTAAGTCTATAAAACAACTACGCATCACATGTATTTAATTTCTTTTAGTTAAACCGTTACACACTTTTAAGGGTTTCATTGGTGAAGGTATTCAAAGAGTAATAATAAATTAATTAATATGAACGATGAATTAAGAGTAACCATCAAACATTTGAATTTAGGGTTCGTTATAAACGATTAACGACTGTGATTGCATATCCACCCTCAATTTCATCATCAAACATGTAATATAGGTTTTTTTTTCTTGTAATATATAGATTGAACTTAAACAATAATAGTGATGATTGGTTTCTAGATGACGGCCTCCTTGTCTTCAGCTTCAATGGAACATTATGAACACTGCAATGGAAACAAACAATGAGTCATTTTCAGGCTATGTGCATATATATGTAACATTTTTACCGGATTTAAAAACTTTGAATAATTTTCCCTAATATTGTCATGCATATGCTTCGCTAACATATCGTTGCATGTTCACATGTGGTCTCGTTTCCAAGGTATTAAAGTTATGTTGATAAACGCCGGTATCATGGTCTTGAAAAAGATTTAATTTGCAAATCAATATTAATTCTTGAGAGAAGATATAAACCAAAACTAATATATTGTAAATCAATGTGAATTGTTTTGTAAATTCAACATAGTAAACAATTGCTAAAATCCATTTATAAATGTAGCATTAATATTGGAATAGAATCTTTAACAAAGCCATGATGCGGACATTTATAAAGACGTACAATATATTCTTTTTCAAAACCATGGACACAAGAACACACGTGGAGTCGTGTAACATGTAATGATCTGTTAGCGAAGCGTAGACGTGAAAAGATGAGGGATACCTAGGAGAGTTAATAGAAAATGGCAATGTATTGGAAGCAATGTCAACATTACTGACCATATAAAATGATCATTTACATACCTGGTGGTTGGAATGCAATGTAGACTAACGTCTGTAGTTGGGGAAAGGAACATTTCCAGACTCGATATGCCTAAGATCTTCAACGAGCACATCATAATGTTTTTTCACTTCTTCAGCAGATTTTCCACCCACTGCCCGTGCAATTTTCTGCCAACGGTCGGGGGTCTCTCTATCGTATACAGCAAGTGCGTTTTCAAACAATTTGTTTTGCTTAGGTGTCCATGAGGAACTTGAAGAGATGGTGCTTGATGCCATTGTTGCACTCAAAGTTCTACAAAGGATATTTTGAAGGCAAATATGTCAGTGAGTTTGAAGGGGGGCGCGGTTTGGTGGATGTTACACAGGGATACAACTTATAAAGAGGAAATAAAGTTGGTGGAATTTATCCAGCAAGAAGAATATGGTATTCAAGAGGAGTAAAAGGTGAGTTAATTATTATTTTCTTTTACTAAGTTACTAACCATAGCAGCATAGCTTGGATGTATAATTTGAGAACCAGTATCAAAGGTACAGCTTCAAATCACAAGTAGTGTATTTAACTTTTATTGTTGCGCGTAATATTTTCGTGATTGGATCTCCATTAGGAGACACAGAATAGTAAGTTATGCCCGAAAATATATATATATATATATATGTTACATCTTCATAAGATTTTGTCCTTTTTAGGCCATGGGGTATACCTTCACACCAAGAGTGTTAATGGTGACGTGTCATGTTAACTTTTATTGTGCACCAATCCCTTCCCATGTTAAGGAGCATTAAATTGTCACTAAGTTAACATGTTAACATGACTTAAAAGAGAGAAAGTTAAGGGATGAGGTAGAGTTAAGGGGCGTTAAACCATTTCCTTGAAGTAAGCTAGTGTGAAAAGAAACAAAATGAAGGATGTGGAATCTAGGTGGAGTTAAAGATGGTTAGAGTATACCCCATGGCCTAAGGGATGAGGTAGAGTTAAGGGGCGTTAAACCATTTCCTTGAAGTGAGCTAGTGTGAAAAGAGACAAAATGAAAGATGTGGAATCTAGGTGGAGTTAAAGATGGTTAGAGTATACCCCATGGCCTTATGTCAGCAAACTGATTGTGAAGTCTTTTGTTAGTTTCAAAGGAAATGCCAATGTTTTGTCAAGTTTCTAGAGGCAAAAAGAAAGGTTATTGTAAGTTATGTGATAAAAGTTGGCACGAGTTTAAGTTTGGTACAGATTGCTTGTTCTGGTATGGACATCCACTGGTTAAATAAAAATCCAACTTTTGTTTTGGCGGTGACGACGTTGGTTTACAACCGAAACACATAAGAAATCGAAACACATAAGAAATGGAATTCAAATTCCAATTCCCATGAATTTCACACTACAACAAAAATGGTTTTTAAGGACTTCGAGTGGGGTGCTTGTAAAATAGGGTCCTAAAAACTAGCATTTAATATGACGAATGAACTTTTGAGGTCCTTTTATATTATACACTACTTTACCGGCGTCCTAAAAAACTATTTTATAGGTTAAGATACTTTAAATGATTAAGGGTATGTTTGGCAAAACTAGCTGGTGGGTGGTAGCTGGAAGCTGGTAGTTTTTTAAATATATTTTGGTGTTTGGTAGAGTAGCTGGAGCTTGTAATAAAATATATAAAATGAGCATAATTATAAGCTTGTAAAGAAGGTTTTTATTTTATTTTTAAAATAGAATAAGTATTTGTGTTCTTTACTAATTAAAAGCTTGTAGCTAGTAGAGTTTTTTTCTTAAAAGCTAGTACTAGTAGCTTTTCACTATATAGCTTTTTCTCTAACCTAAAAGCTTCTAGTTCCTTCAACCAAACAAGGTTTTTTATTGAGTATGAGCTTTTTCTTAAAATCTTAAAACTTGAAGCTCCTAAAAGCTTTTAAAAGCTCATTGCCAAACATACCCTAAGTACTGAATGGTTCAGCTCTTAACCATTCCATTCAGAGCCTTTTTTAAGTTGAAACAAACAGTTTGAATGCTTCAGAACCTCATTAAGAGGCTACCAAACATGCTCTACGTGCCGAAACAGAAAGACTAGGGACATTGAATAAATGTTTTATTGCTAACATCGGAGGCAAAGGATAATGGGGGCTAAGGGTGCGCTCCAGCCCCTGTTGTTTTTTAGTTCAGTAGTGAAAGTTTGCGATTTTCGTAGATAATTTTTATATGAATTGGGCTCGGCCTCCAAATGTCTAACATAATTATGTTTTGTGAATACGATATCGGTACCAATATTAAGACAATATTGGTCCAGTTTTACACGATAAAAAAAAATATCACTATACTAGTACCAAAAATAGCGGTTCGGTATGAGCATCAAGTAAAACATTCTCTAAGGGAAGGGGGTTGTATCTGGTACCAAATAGATGATTAGGAGTGATGCAAGTTAGCAAAATATGAGCGGTGCACGTTAAGAAAAGGTACACCATCGAAATTTCCCTTCTTTAATATTATGTATAATCATTTTTTTCCAAGAAATATATTCGTTAAGAAAACAGACAAAATATATTTTGTTTAAAATATTTATAAAAAAATAAAATTGTAACAACATGCCCAATTAAAAAACGACACATGAACCAATAGAAACCAAAAATGGTTCAAGTTTCTTATACTTAATATAGCATGTAATAACAATAAAATATAACAAAATGACAACCGTTGAGAAAAAACTCTCTCGATGAGGAGCCGAAGAGACAACTCTCTCCGGCAAACGCGAACTTGGGGAAGAAATGATTCTAGGCCAATTACGACGTTTTTCCGAGAACCCATCTTATTTATCGAGAACTATCATATATTCGAGAACCAATATTTTTTCAAGAACTATTAAAGAATCCGAGAACTGTTAAAGTTATCCGAAAACATAAGTTATTCGAGTATTCATAATATATTCGAGAACTCATCAGTATATCGAGAACTAATTCTGATATTCGAGAACTCATCATGACATTCGAAAACTCATTATGATATCTGAGAACTCATTAAGTCTTCGAGTACTCACAATTTATTCGAGATCTCATAAGTGCTCCGGGAACTCATCACTTTCGAGAACTCATTAACTCTTCGAGAACTCATTAACTCTTCGAGAACTCATAATTTCGAGAACCCCTTATGTTATTCGAGATCTCATAAATTTTCCAGGAACTCATTATTTTTTCGAGAACCCCTTATGCCATTCGAGAACTCATATAAAAAAAAGTTTAGAACTCAATTCTTTGAGAACCCATTATTTCGAGAACTCATAAGCTAATTTGAGAACTCTTCATTTTTCAGGAACTCATAAGATTACTGAGAACCCATTACCTTTTCGGGATCTCTAATAAAATTTGGGGTTTTGATAAAACATGATGTATTAAGTTTATTCAAAACTTTATTTCCAAAAACCTTGCTTAAATTGAAATAACATTTTACGTGTCACTTCTGCCCAAAGGTGATGTGTCACATTAGTTCGTTATATAAGGTCTCGTTAAGCATTGTAGCTTGGTTCACATAATATCCATAAGGTTTCACTTTTGCCCAAAGGTGATGTGTTACATTCACTGTTAGCAACTTAATACTTAAATAAATAGCGTATAGTCAAAGCTAAAGCATGTTATTTAAGTAGCTTATGTTGGTGTTATTATATTATCACATCTTCATATCAAAATTGATACTCACAATTAATGATTCTTCATTAATATTATGATCATAACTTTAAGTCTGCCTTACATCAATACCCATAACTTGAAACGAATCTCACATTCTTCTATAAATTACTATCTCAACTAAGTGATCCACTCTAATTATCAAAACTACGAAGAGTTATCTTAAACTTTGTTCTTATTAAGTCTTAAATTACCTATTAAGACATAACATTCCTACGCTATATATGATAAAGTATTACAAAATAACATTGAGCATAAGAAAGTGGGATACACAAAATGTCTCTTATGGTAATCAAGGACGCTTTTACTTATTCCTATCAGGTGAGCTATTAAAGATTGTGAAATTCCTAGGAATAATGAAATAAATAAATCTAACTCTATGGTTAAATGGGATATGTGAATACATCTTAATATTGAATAACATGACCCATAAAGCTAAGGGGTTACACATGGAAATCAATAAATTTCTAGTGCATAACAACTTTTCCATCAATACGATTAGATGCATTATGAATCAACTATAACACTCAGAAATATCAAAGTAAAATGAGTGTATTGATAGCGAATTATGTACAGGAAAAGAAACGCTTTAAACTAGAAAACTTGATGTTATTCACCTTACTACCATTAAACCTAAAATAGGAAGAATAATTACCATAGAGAGGATAATTATAAGGTCTGGAAACAAAATACAAGTACTACTTTCAGCTATAAGGTTCTCCAAAGGGAAAGTCTTACTAAGCAAAAATGTGCCATTAAGAATAGGCATAAGAAATCAGATTACCCATAAGTAAAGTGAACATCTGGCTAGGATATGTAGTGCCTAATTAAAGATATTTAACTCCACAAATGCTAATGAATTCCAATTAACACATGATGGTTGAGTCTAGTTTTATACGTTTCCTTACTATAATTCAACAAATACTTAAGATGAGAGTTAGTGGCAAAATTAAGGGTCTATTAACCATTAATAACCTATCTTAGTATTGAAGCTTTATGATACCTTACAGTATTCTTGAGATTGCTCAGAATTTAGTATCAATGCTATAAGCTACAATTTTTGACAGTTACAAGATTTTCATGACCGAACCAAAGCCACTATTAACTTAAACTCTCATACTATCTGTTGTTATTATCTGAATAGAAACCTTATGAAATAAAACTAGATAATACAATAACGTTTTCACAACTTTGTTATCATGAAAATAATAATTTAACAAAGAAAATGAGACACATGCAATTCATCCACTAAGACCAAAATTTCATGAGAAATCATGACCATGACACTAAAGGATGCTTGGCTATCAAATCTCATTCTCAGTGACTTTAAAGCATGTGTTAAATGCCCTAAACATTAAATGGCGAAAGGAATAAATGGGTTTCCATCATAAGTCATAATTAATTGACATTAGTGGAGCTTAGATAAATATCTGATTGTATCTAACCTGTTTCCTACCGACCAAAGTATTAAAGAAATCAATTCATATATATTTAATAAGATTCCTTCTAAGTATATCCTTAAAATTTCTTATGAAATCTGGACAATAACGGAAATCAAGTATAAAATATATGAAATATTCTTGTTCACGCGCATCGCTAAAACTTATTATGTGGAGATACTAAGAGACCTAAAAGATTAGTAGGAGCATTAGATGTCCTACTTATGACTTGCAAAAGTTACAGTGGTGGGGGGAACGACAATTTGATCTACCCTCAAATTACTCCTCTTGCACTGGACAACGCTCTATCACAACTTGTCTCCTTAGCACTTAACGTACTCCTAACAAAATTTGTGGAAGCTTAAAAATGGGCGAACTTAGATTTCTTACTAAAGTAATCCTCATCAAGAGAAATGACAATAAACATCATTTGGTTGTTTTCTCTATTAAAATCTATGGATCTTCCAAATGTTAGACCTTAAGCATGTTGAATTCATTAAGATTTCTAATGTAAGTGGGAGAAGTAAAAGTCCTTATTATGAACTTTTGGTAGTACAAGATGCAGGGGAGAGACTCATTAAAATTGAAGACTCATTAAGTTTAACGCCGAATTTAACTTCGATTATTCCTCTTGTACACCTTACTACACCAACTCTTACACACTTAGAAACTAATATTGTTCCTTATATACCTGAAAATAAAAAGACCTAACTAAAGTTAAGTTTGTATCATAATAAACCCAATGTTCAACTCAGGAGGTCATCTAGGTCTAAAAGCCCATTAAATTTGATGATTATGTAACCTGCCTAACTAACACAAAATGGATGTTTGGAAAGTTTACCGATCCTACCTCTTCTAATTAAATCATTAGTATCAACCAATCTTCTAAATGGAATAAAGCTATTATTAGCATAACTCATTCCATAATTTAGAATAACGTTTGGGATTTGGTTGAATAACCTAAAGGTATTCATAATTAAACCAGATCTGAATGGGAACGTTGTAAGATAAGATTGATTGTAAAAGATTATACTCAGGGAGGGATTGGATTATCAAAGAACTTCTTATTTATATTACAAAAGATTATTTTGAGGATCATTACCGTCTTAGTAGCTCATAATAACTAAGAGCCACATTAGATGGACATTAAGACAACTTTCCATAATGATGACCTACATGTTCATTAAGCAACCTGAAAGTTCTAAACTGGAGGGTAAGAACACTTAGTCTGTAAGTCAATAAGATCCATGTATGGGTTGATGCAAGCATAAAATGTGTTGGAATCATAATGAAATTATCTTCATCAAGAACTAAGTGGATTAAAGAACCTACCTCGAGATGAGTGGGAGTAACTAATGAAAACTTGTCCTTACATAGATGACGTTTCTCTTGACAAGTATATGTTACCTAAGTCAAAGCATTGTTCATGCATAATTTTGGCATGATGAACATCGGGGATTCCTCTTACATGATAGGAATCAAAATATACCATAGACCGAACGGGATATTAGTTTCATCTCATAAATTTTACTCTAAGCGGGTCCTTAAGTATGTGACATACAACATTGCTCTCTATTAGAGGATAATAGGATAATTTGAGGTTATCACCTTATGCTTCATTAATTAGAAGACTAATGTAAATGTAAATTTAAGTCTATGCTTGTTTATGATATTGTTTGTATTGCTTGATACTAGACTTGTCTAGATTGATGAAAAGCATCTAATGGAACATTGCAATATCTTTAAGAAACAAGAGACTATAATCTAAAGAAGAAGTGAGAACCTGAAGTGATTGACTACTCTTACTCTAACTTTGTTATATTCAAAGGAAATCAAGTGTCAATTTCGAGTTATATCATAACGTCAGCAGAATTAACTATCTTATGGGGGAGTCATAAGGAACTGTAACAACAACCTAAGTTATCATGACATAATGTGTTGTTAATCACAACAGAATGGTCATTAAATGTTGTTGGTAAATTTATTAGATGACTCATAACTTATTAACTCCATGTAAATACTAAGTTAAAGACTTACTATGATAAAGTCAGCTGCCCTGATTTCTCAAACAGTAACAGTTTGAGAGGATCTGCATTATAGTTCGATACCAAATTATTGTTCGCTTATGATTAAGAACAAATAGAGGAAATCAGATTTTTTTTATCGAATGCATTCATGATATGCTTATGGATCCAATAACTAAAGGTATATCACACATAAGTCTCACTAACGGGATAACTAAGAGAAAAGGGTATTACTAATGACCATGTACAACTGCATATCGTACTATGAATGACTTATTACTAATGATTAATTTTCCTCATTACGATTTGTTTGTCTATTAGTATGATAAGCTAGCATAATGGCATAAAGACAATAATATAACAAATCAACAACTAAGGGCATAACTTAAATTGATCCTAATGTTAAGTTTTAAATTTGGGTGTAGTATGATTAATGGGGGTCCTAAGTCGAATAAAGACTCAACGACTGTATTTCTCTGCTACATTTTGGGTTTAGAACTAAAATGAGTGTTAATCTCTGCAGAATTACGTAATACTCATAATAAATGAATACTCGGCTAAGTGGGAGAATGTTGGAATAAATATACGTAATGTTAGTATATTTATCTCTATAGCCATTATAATCATTTATATAATGATGATCAATTATTAATATTATCCTAAGCCCAATAACAGATATATCTTTGATGGACGGACTATCATTAGATGGGCCTTATTAGGGAGTCCCCTGGGTATGTATAAATATAGAGAGCTTATTATGAGATTAGGGTTGACACAATCATAACACCATAATGACTATTAGTCATTCCCTTTCACTCTCATCTCTCTCGATGTGTTCATAACTAAAGAACACATAAACCATCATAACTGCATACCCTAAAGGGTGTCCGACCATACTGACAAGGATGTTGTCTTCCAATACGCTTACAGCATCAGTCTCAGGTCTCACCAATCTGTCAGGTATCATTATTATTATTATTATTATTATTATTATTATTATTATTATTATTATTATTATTACGTTTTCCATTACATACAGTCAAAACTGATCAACATCACTCAATTCCAGTCATTTAGGAGCATCATAAGGGGTGATTTCTAGGCTTTTTTCACACCTCAATCCAAATCTTTCATGCAAGATCGACCCAGAACAAAGATTGAAGCTGTGATGACGAATATGAGTGGCTAGACCTTTTGTAACTTTCCCGTGGATAAATGGTTGTTAGGTTTTACACTTTAAACTCAGTCTGGTTACGTTATAATCTAGTATATCTTGACTACTTGGTGTTTGAATTGAGTAAACATGCATTTACTTATATTTGAATAATCTGTATTTTATCAAACGTATTGGTGGTTTTTAACATCGTTAGCAGGTTGGTAATTAGGTGGCTAATTGGTATTTGTGATTGGACTATTAGATTGCACAATTATTATGAAAAACTCTCTTTAATTGTTATTTTAAGTCAAAATCCCAAGGTCATGATGTCTATGTGGTGTTTTAGTAATTAAACTGAGTTTGTGATAAACTTGTATCCTGGGTATGGGTTGCTTTTCCAAAGGCTCCAGCTATTCACACCCCCACCCTTCTATTTCAACCCCCCCCCCCCCACCCCCACCGCCCAGGCGCCTCGCTTTGGCCAAAGCAAGGCGCTTCGGGTCAAATCAACTGAGGTGTACGAGGTGGCAGGGAAAAGTTGAATTTTTTGATCCAAAGCGCCTAGCTTTGGCCAAAGCGAGGCGCTTTGGATCAAAGTTTTATTTTGGGGTACTTTTTGGTGTTTTGAATTGGTTTTTTATTTGTTTTTTAATTTTATTAATATAATTATTTAAAAAAGTTTTAACGATATATTCAGGAAGCTTGAACAATAGATTCAGTACTTCCGGGAAAAATACAACATTAATCTTCATTATCCTTTATCATCTCAAAGAATTAAATTCCTAACAACTGTTCACCACCGTTAAGTAGTAATGAAGACCTTAATCTGCAATATTTAAAAATTATCGTTTCTTGACATGCTTGGTAACAAAGAGGAACACTTTCTTCTTTTGTTCTACAATATTTTTATTAGTTGTTAATGTTGTTATAGTTTTTTCTACTTTTAGAAAAAAAACCAATTCGAATGCGGTATGCGCGTTAAATTTCATTAAATAAGTGAAAACGCGAATTGATCAAACTTTGTAGAGGCCTATGCTCTACGGGAGGTGAGTTGGCAATCAAGGGATCCGCTTGGAGTCTAAACCTTTGGGTGTCATCTCTAATTATTCAATTCCGATAATCCACACCTTTCTCCTAAAGCAAAAACCTCTCTAGGTTTACCATCATCAAACGGATTCACCTTAGGCCTCAGTTTGTCCACCCCAATTCCTAACATTAATTCCAATTCCAATTCCACCGGTGCAATCTGAATCTGAAGAGAAGTTATTATCGTCATCATCCACAATGTTCTTACCTAGAGCTACCAACCATCCGGTTGTTTCAGGTTGCCTTCATCGTTGACAGATATATCTCCGACAACAACTTGCTCTGGATCATTCGTTAATTTAATGAGATTTGGTGTTGGATCATAAGATAATAGGAAGAAGATCATAGCTCCAAAAGCAAGTGTGAAGATCAAGAGGATGCAAGTTGAAGAAGAAGATGACAGATATCACTAACATAACTTGCACCGGCTTGAGATATGAGTTTGATTAGCTTAAATCTCTCTGATCCATGGTATCCACTTTCAGCTGAAGCTTTACTTTCCTAGGAAGAAGATCAGAGCTCCAAAAGCAAGTGTGAAGATCAAGAGGATGCAAGTTGAAGAAGAAGATGACAGATATCACTAACATAACTTGCACCGGCCTGAGATATGAGTTTGATTAGCTTAAATCTCTCTGATCCATGGTATCCACTTTAACCTAAAGCTTTACTTTCCTAGGAAGAAGATCAGAGCTCCTAAAGCAAGTGTGAAGATCAAGAGGATGCAAGTTGAAGAAGAAGATGACAGATATCACTAACATAACTTGTACCGGCTTGAGATATGAGGGCGATTAGCTTAAATCTCTCAAATCCATGGTATCCACTTTCAAAGGATCCATGACACGCAATAATCGCTACAGTTAGTGGATACCATGGATCAGAGAGATTCAAGCTATCAAACGCATATCTTAAGTTGGTGCAAGTTATGTTGGAGGACTGTTCTTGTGATGAATGGATCAGAGGAATTCTCCCGATCACAATGTCCAACAACTGAATTTGACTTGCTTGCATTGGAATCCAGTACGAAATCATCTCATTGCATATTCTCCATATCCATACCTTGGTTCAAGTATCTTCTAAAAGTCATTTGGTCTTCAAGACTTCTAAGAGTCAACAAAGGTTGACTTCTTTGAGCATTAACCATGACTATATTACATTATTATTATTATTATTATTTAAATTATTATTATATTTGCAACCTAATTCTTTGTTTTATTATTATAATAATATATAATAATTATTATTTATTTTTATTTTATTTTCTTTTTTGAGGGTGTAATGATAATGATGGTTATGATTTGACAAACGATTTATGAAAGTATCAAGAATCGGAAATTAGTAAAACGATTTATGAAAGTATCAAGAATCGGGAATTAGTAAAATGATTTTTAATTCATTTTAAATACTTGTTATTGATTAAAAAATAATTTTAATTCATTTTAAAATGTTTTTAGTTGTTCCCAATACAACAAAATTCGTTTGAGGCGTTACGGGTCGTTTATTGCTCGTTTATGTGTTTTGGTTGAAACATCCGAGTTTGTACAACTTTCAGGAATCATTGTACGTGGTGCTCCGACTATACAGTCGATACCCATATTTTTTCAAACCACGATTTTTGCATGTCTAATCGACATGTTGGACTTTCGGTCTCTGTTTGACGCGTTTCGTAATGTTTAATTGATCGTTTGTGGTTTTCAGAAGTCACATCCGATCAATTAAAACGTACCGAAACGCGGAACCCTTGTTTGAGTATACTCGTGTTCAGCCTTTAAAGAATTATAAAATCATTTTACTAATTCCCGATTCTTGATACTTTAATAAATCATTTTACTAATTTCTGATTCTTGATACTTTCATAAATCGTTTGTCAAATCATAACCATCATCATCATTACACCCTCAAAACAGAAATAAAATAACAATAAATAAAATAATAATAAATCATTGCTCCAGCATAACTTGCACCAGCTTGAGATATGAGTTTGATTAGTTTAAATCTCTCTGATCCATGGTATCCATTAACCGATCAAACAACGAGATCCATATTTCAGACATTAGGGTTTGATAAACACAAAAACTATTATTAAAAAGCAACAAAAACAAAACTGGAACCTTAATTCGTACGGTGATGTAAAGAGAGGCCTATACATGGAGTGCCGTGGAGGAAGATCGTCGGTTTGCTGTAGTCGATGATGGCAGAGAGGTTAGCGGGAAGTTGAAATTTTGAATGATGTTCGTCGGTTTACTCTCTATATACTAATTCATAGCAGATGTAGGAAAGTATTCATATATAAAAAAACATTAAACAGTCGCTATTCAACGAAATGTATCTACTCACAGTGACATCGAACACTTTATATAGCAACAAATCCAAAGGGTCACTATTCATCAGAGTTTCCAACCATTACGACGTTTATCTACTCACAGTGACATCGAACACTTTATATGAGTTTGATTAGCTTGAATCTCTCTGATCCATGGTATCCACTAACCGTAGCGATTATCAAAAGATTTATTTTAGGAATTGTTTGAGAATATATTTTCTGATCAAAGGATTCATAACTGAACAGTTATTTGGAATGTTCCTGATCATTACAGTAACAATCGCTTTACAATGCCGAAACGACTATCATCACTCTGTATGGGTTGCTTGTTAGCGTCGATCCTACTGTAAATGCATATAATGCGACTAATGCTATTGGATTGCGAATTACAAAAGTTTTGTTTCTGATCGTATGGTCGAATGTTGAATTATGAACGGTCGAATGTAGAACAGAATGGTCGAAGGTACACAGGGAGGTCGAAGGAAGATTTTGTAGATTGTAGTGTCTTGGTTCGCCCACCTTAAATGGACGAACCTGCACATTCGACCAAGCAATATGGGCAAATGTGCAGGCCTATATAAGGTCGAATCAACTTTTTTAATATAACTTTTGGTCATTTGTTTTCCCTCCTTGCGTGTGTTCTCCCTAGGGTTATCTTTTGAGTCTGTATTCATGTTTTATCATTATTAACGACATTTTAACGTGTAAATGATTATGATTATAAATGAAATGATTATGTTAATGATGATTTCTATGTTTTGCTAGTTTTATTATCATTTTGTGATCAATTCAGGGATTCCGCACCTGAATTGAACTTGTTTGATCATTATCTTTGTTGTTTAGACGATCCTACGCGCATACAAAGTGGTATCAGAGCCATTTGGATCAAACAACCACAAATTGATAATATTACAGTTGATTTGGACCCAATTTTGATCAAAACTTTCTGTTTTTGATTGATAAACTGAATTTGGTGTTAAATTGATTGATTTAAACTTGTTTTCATGGATAAAACTCAAAATTCTCTTTGTTAAACTTGTTCCAAATTCAATCTGAAGCAAAACTTGCATAAAATCATTAAATTTCATCAACATTTGAAAATTTTTGATCAAAATAAATTATTTTCAAAGTATAACCGTTTTTCAAAATGAAGGGTCGAACCTAGGGAGATTTGGTCGAAAGTGAGAGTATTTGGTCGAACCAAGGATTATTTGGTCGAAAGTGGAGTGTTATTTGGTCGAACCTAGAAAGTTTTAGTGTGTTATTGTTCATTCGACCTTATTGGGTACATTCGACCAATCGAGTGGTCTAACGTGGGTTTAAACGGTCGAAAGTGAACAGAGTTTGTTATTTTCTACATTCGAACTTTATCAAAGGGTCGAACGTGGACTAATTTTCACATTCGACCACGCGATCATTCAAAAGTGTCGAACGTAGAAACTGTTATAAAATTTTTCTAATCGTTTCGTGTTTAATCTTTTTCAGAGCGATATGTGGAACTTTCCTACAACACCACGACCTAATACAACACCACAACAGCAGACAACCATGGATCCTTGGTTAGTAGCTGCTGAAAAGTCTAGTCAACCATCCCAACTGATTAACTATATAGCGATGACTAGTTCTATGCCCCAACAAGTTGCACAACCACAACCACAACCGATGGCTGATTATTGGGGAGTAGCAGTAGCGGCGGTACACTCTCAGACTACCAACGCGATTTCAACTCTTATTCAAGACTTATCTTCGGGTAGTGGAAGCCGTCCACCAAAGTTGATGGAAATGGTAGACTACAACACATGGAAGACCAAGTTCAAGATTCATCTTGAGGGAATGGGTTTAGAAGGAACGGAAGCTTAGCAAATGATTGCTAAGGACTATGTTGCTCCGATCTTGGAGAACACGGGTGAGCCAATTCCGTTGGAAAGTCTTGCTGAGGATGAGAAAAAGAAATTTGCTGTGGAAAAGAAGGCGTTTTCCCAACTGTCCCAGGCCATTAATACTGATCTCTTACATCAGTTCGGGTCGTGCACTACTTCTAAGCAGTTGTGGGACATGTTAAGAAATCGTCATGATGGGAATGAGAAGACGAGGAAGTTGAGAATGGAGGAATTAAGAAAAGAGTTTGAGAACTTCAGCTATATGGGGAATGAGACGCCGAAGGAGTTGATTCCAAGGTATTGTCACTTACTGACTGAGCTTTCAAGCTATGAGATTAACATACCGATGTCTGAGCTGGTGGACAAGTTTGCTGATACGTTGCCACCATACTGGAATCAACACATCGAGGTACTCAAGGAAAAGGATGCGTACCAATACTGGACCATCAACGAGTTTATCCAGAAGCCTGTGAATAAAGAGATGGAAGAAAAGAGGAAGGCGAAAAGAGCTCAAGTTCCTCAGAATCCGGAGTTATACCATGGTAGTGCATCTTCATCTCTTGCTAGTTCAAGTTCTAGTTCAAATGTTGCTCCACACATTGTGTGCATTTCTAACCATGTTGAACCATCCAAAACACCTATCAATTACCTTGCTCAAACTTCATCTTATACCCCACCATCATATCCTACAACTTTCATCCCACCATTTTCACCAATGCAACAAGCAGCTTGTTATTCTGCAAGCTTAAATCAACCTCAACAACAATCTTATATTCCTCAAATGAATCAAACACAAATAAACCAAACTCAATCTAATCAAAGCCCAATTGTGCTAGAGACCTCGAACTTGAACAATGTTACTGTTGAGATTGCACAGCAACATGTAGCATTGGTGTCGGCTATGGTAACTTCTTATAACGGGCTGGTTGCTAGTCAAATTGGTAACAACAACTTAACCAGTGAAGACTACGCACAAATTGACAAAGAAGAGATGGAGCTCATTGATATCCAGTGGGCACTTGCTAGTGTTATGAGGAGAGCTACTGAATTCATTGAGAAGACTGGTAGAACTGATCTTTCTACTTCCCCAAACACCACATATGGCTTTAACAAAGCCAAAGTGACATGTTTCAATTGTGGTGAGAAAGGTCACTTCAAGAGGGAATGTACACAGCCAGCACAGCAGGGGAACAGAAATCCTTTCAACACCAACTACCAAAATCGTCAAACCCAAAATCAGGTATCTTACCAAAGTCCAAATATTTCAAGCTTTCAACCACAAAATACCTACCAAAACTGCCAAAACAATTCACAAAACAACACTATTAGACAAACCAGAACCAAAACCAAACACCACAAAATTCAAACCGAACAATCATTCCTATTTCTACACCAAACACACAAACCCAATCAGATAACCAAAACCAGGCCTTGGTGATACAGAAAGATGAGGGATTTGATTGGACGGGTATCTAGTTGGGTGTTGAGGAGATTACTACTGGTAATATGGCATGTGTTGCACAGAAAATGGATTTGGATGAGCCGGTATGTGTTGAAGAAGAGATTGTGACTGAGAAGATGTCTGAGGTGAAAATTGAGGAGTTGAGTGAAGAAAGTGATGATTGTGTAGAGAAGAAGTCGGGTTTGATTCTTGACTCTGTTACTGATGTGCCAGAATAGTATGATTCAGCTTATTCTGATGTGGAGAGTGATTCTGATTCTGAAACTAGTGTTAACTCACTAGATGATGATATTGACCAATTGCTTGCTGAAGCTGACTTTTTGATGACCCGCAAATCATGCATGGTGGATGATGCTTATACCAGAATTGATTATTCAAAGTTTTTCGCTGGTAAGGAAGCACACTTTGCACTGATGGCGATGACAGAGCCTCCAAAGTAGGTAAGTTCTGAATCTAATCTTGATATGAATAGTGAGAAGTATTGTGGTGCATGTGATCGATTGACAGAGGATAATAAGCAACTCAGGGTTCAACTTGAGAGTGCTAAGATCAATTGTCAATCGTATCAGAAAGAAGCACGTGAATTTAACAGAGTGCTTGATGGTTACAAGAAAGACATTTCAGAACTCAAGAAGACTTTATCTTTGAAACAACTAGCCATTAACAACTACATCAATGATTTAGAAAATACAAAACTTGAAATGGCTACCATCAAGTGCTTTACAGAAAAAGTGAATAAGAAACTTGAGAGTTATAAGCATATTGCTTATGTTGTTGATCATATCATAGAGGAGCCTTCACAGTCTAGTAGTGCAAACTACAAGGCCGTCCCATCTCCAGTGTTATTTGAAAACCATACTCTGCATTCAATAACACCGGAGAGCTCAGTTAAGTCTGACTCGACATCGGATGATGAGTCGAACACTTCTAGTGTGGGAGACCCAAATTCCGATGTTCGACCAATCTTGGGACTAAACAATGAAGGTGTAGTTGCTGTAACTGATGATTCCGACTCTGAGGATGACAAATCTAAGAAGGTGTGTGATATTCCTGTTGAAAATCACATCATTACAAACGAACCTGTGTCACCATCTCAGATTGTGCATCCCATGGCTAACGCTCATCGAGCGAATCAATCAGTTAATCCTGTTGAAAAGAATAATCAATGTGACAAACCCGTCAAGATTTTCTATCGGATGATTGGATCCGATAAGATAATGTCTGACGAGGAATATCCAATCAAATTTGCCAATTACTCCAAGATTGAGAAAATTTGGCAGGAGAGTACCATTTGGTTCCCAAAGCATGAGCGAACAAATGATGTACCTCCAGAGGTCTTAGAGAGAATTTACTTGGATATTCCAAAAGAACCGAAAGTTCATGTCACAGAAATTATCAAGCCAAAGAATAAGGCTAACAGTTTTCTTGAGCCGACTTACTCCAAGGACCCAGCTCCTGAGAGTCTTAGAAGGAAGTGTGTGGATGATCAATATCCTATCACTACATATGCTAAGTCGAACGCCAAGAACAATTTTGAAGAATATCGTGCGTGTTATAAATGCGGGGAGAGAGGGCATTTACTTGCTCACTACCCGTATGTTAGGCACAAAAGGCACGAGGTGGAAATGAAGCAAACATACCAGAGTCCAGTCGATAATCATTGTTATCCACAAAGATGACTTGTCCCTCAACCTGCACCTTTTTATAATCAAAGTAGATATTTTCAAAAGAGAGAAAATCGTCCGATGACATATGACCGTCGTAACCGGATAGCAATTGAAAAACCCCTTAAGAAACCGATGGTAAACACAACTGTTGACAAGAAAAAGGTTTCTGTAAAACCTGCTGTCAAACCAACAGTTGGACCTGTCTCTGTTAAATCAGAGAAGGTAACAAAGAAAGTTTCATTTAAGGACGAAGTAAAGAAACCAGTTGAGACCCCAAAATCTCAAATCCGGATCTTGAAACGTTCGGAACAGTATTGGTCACCAAAGGTTTCTCAAGGTGCTTCATCTTCACAAGTGACGGAGAATGTGAAAACTGAAACTGAAAAAGATTTAATTGATCAGAAAAAGATCAATTCAAATCAAACTGTTTGTGAGAAAGATTCTTTGAAACTCAAGAGTTCAAAGACCCAAGACCAAGCAGGCTTGGGTCCCCCGAAAAATCTAATCTTTTACTTGATATGTGCAGGGAGCTTCAGCTGGCCCTGTGAGCAGTCTTTGGATTGTTGACAGTGGAGCTTCTGGTCACATGACAGGGGATCTATCCCTATTGTTCGATATCAGAAATATTAATGGAGGTTATGTAGCGTTTGTTGGAAGGGTGGATACATTACCATGGAGGGTAGTGTAAGTAATGGGATAGTGAGTTTTGAGAAAATTTCGTATGTGAAGCAAATCGATTATAATCTGCTCAGTGTCAGTCAGATATGTGATAAGCAGTTTTCAGTATTCTTTGATGACAAATCTTGCTATATACTCAAGCCGGGATTCGTTTTACCAAAAGAGTGGGTGATGTTAAAGGCACCGAGAGTGAACAATTTGTACATTCTCGACATGTCAAAAGCTATGACTACACAAGGCCAAGTCACGTGTTTCCTCTCCAAGGCTACTGAAAAAGAATCTATCATGTGGCATAGGAGGATGGGACACATTCACCTTCGAAAGATGAATCAATTGGTGAAGAATGAACTTGTCACAGGCGTGAATGTTAAACATTTTCATTTAAATGACAAGTGTGTGAGTTGCAAGAAAGGAAAGCAACACAAGCAATCCCATAAGCCAAAGAAAGTCAATTTCGTTGAACTACCACTTGAGCGTTTGCACATGGATCTGTTCGGACCGGTTAAACGTAAAAGTCATGCTGGTGAATTGTACTGTCTTGTGGTTACCGATGACTATTCCAAATTTTCATGGGTTATGTTCTTGCATCATAAGAGCGACACATTTGATAATTTGAAAGTTCTGTTCACTCGATTGGAAAATGTCTATGGTCTCAAGATCAAGAGAATTAGGAGTGATAATGGGACGGAGTTTAAGAATGCACAGATGGAAGCTCTTTGTGAAAACAAAGGAATTCATCATGAATATAGTGCTCCGTATACCCCTCAACAGAACGGTGTCGCAGAACGCAAAAACAGGACTCTAATTGAAACGGCAAGAACAAAGCTTGCGGACTCCAATCTTCCAGTAATGTTCTGGAACGAAGCAATTTACACAGCTTGTTATACTCTTACTTGTGTTTTAACGGTGAAGAAGTTTGGAAAAACTTCTTATGAGTTGTTGAATCGACGAAAGCCGAACTTAGAGTATCTAGAACCGTTTGGAGCTCCGTGTACAATGCTTAATCCATATGAGAAGTTAGCACCAAAGGCTGAAGAAGGATTCTTTGTTGGATATGCAACCCCGCTCAAACGGTTTTTCAACAAACGAACTCGTCAGGTCGAGGAGTAGGCTAACATAGAAGATCAGAGATATACTCAGAATGTATAGGGTAGCGGTCCAGACTGGATGTTTGATTACAAGGATTTCTTTGAATCATTCAATCTAGATAGCTTGGTTGAAGAAGCTATATTACGATTATATTACGAGGTCGAAAACGGAGTGACATCACCGTTGGTGCGTCCGATCACCGTAAACCCCCAAACAGCGTCTAATGATACCAACGCTCCTGCAGCTGAAGAAGAGGTATTTCAGGAAGCTTACACAACTCTTAATTCATCGGAATCTGAAGATGACGATGATGTTACAAGTGAAGTTATTTCAGATATTGCTACAGAGACACCACCAGTGAACCCAAATCCTAATGTTGCTTCATCATCAGATTTGGGTAATGATCTGGATTCAACAGAGAACTTAACTACTCAAACGGGAGTGCAAGCACCTGATTATCCGGAATCTCGGATACATCGGATTCACCCGATCGAGCAGGTTATTGGTGATCCTGGTAGCAGTGTGATGACGAGAGGTCAACTGAGGAATGCAAACTCACCAGAAAATCTTGGAGCTCTTGCTTTATATGCCAAAATTCAAAAATCAGGTTTTCAAAATGACTGGTCTTTTGCTTGTTATGTTTCGCAGCTCGAGCGGCGGACTTACAAGGACGCTCTTTTAGATGACGCTTGGGTAGAGGCTATGCAGGAGGAGTTATTACAGTTTCAGAAACTCGGAGTGTGGACACTAACAGATTTACCCCAGGACGGAAAAAGATAGGAACGAAATGGGTGTTCAAGTGTAAGAAAGATGACAGAGGAGTGATTGTTAGGAACAAAGCTCGTTTGGTCGTACAAGGCTTTCATCAAGTTGAAGGAATTGATTACAACGAGATTTATGCACCGGTTGCACGCTTAGAAGCTATCCGAATGTTTTTGGCGTTTGCATCTTATAAGAAATTCAAGGTGTATCAAATGGATGTTAAAAGCGCGTTTCTTTATGGAGTGGTCAAGGAGGAAGTTTACGTAGGTCAACCACCAGGCTTTAAGGATCCCATTCACCGGGATAAGGTCTACGTTCTAAACAAAGCTCTTTACGGGTTGCACCAGGTTCCAAGGCAATGGTATGAGGAGCTGAGCACGTACCTTCTGACAAAAGGATTTAAACGAGGTTAGGTAGATTGCACACTGTTCACAAAACGAACAGGGGATGACTTGCTTCTAGTGCAGATTTATTTTGATGACATTATTTTTGGTTCTACTAACGAACTTCTGTGCAGAGAATTTGAACGTGTTATGCAGGAAAAGTTCAAAATGAGTGCGATGGGAGAGATGCAGTTTTTCCTAGGCTTGCAGGTGGAACAAAGACCAACGGGGATCTTTATTCACCAGACGAAATATGTTTCTGAAGTCTTGAGCCGATTCCAGATGGATGATTCAAAGCCGATGGATACCCCAATACAACCTAATCACGGGATTGGTTTTGACGCTAAGGGGGAGCTAACTGATCCTTTTACATACAGAGCAATCGTCGGATCTCTGATGTACCTCACCGCCTCCAGACCAGATATAATGTTTGCCACATGTCTCTATGCACGTTATCAGTTGAAGCCGAAACAGAGTCATCTTGCAGCTGTCAAACGTATCCTTAGATATCTGAAGGGTTGTCCATCGAGAGGACTATGGTACCCTAATGATGATAATTTTGACCTAATCGCTTTTAGTGATGCAGATTGGGGTGGCTGTGACAAAGACAGCAAATCCACAACGGCTGGATGTCAGTTTATGGGGAGCAGGCTCGTGACCTGGCAATGCAAGAAACAGACCGCAGTTGCCTTATCAACATGTGAAGCAGAATATGTCTCAGCATCAAGCTGCTGCTCACAAGTTCTTTGGATACAACAACAGATGGTGGACTACGGTTTGCAATTTCTTAAAACCCCTATTTACTGTGATAATGAAGCCGCAATTGCATTAACAAAAGACTTAGTAAATCACTCGAAAGCTAAACATATCCGGATCAAATATCATTTTATCCGTGATTGTTATGCAAAAGAGTTGATCGATATGGTCAAAATCCACACTGACTATTAACGTGCAGATCTTTTTACCAAAGCTTTTGATAAATCAAGATTTGAATATCTTTTAAAAGCTAACGGTATAAAAGAAAAACAAGACTGATCACCACCTCAGTTTATCGCTTTTTAGTTTTAGCTTTTATTGCTTTTCAGAAAAATACAAAAATATGTTTTACAGTTGTAGGTAGAATTATTTTCAGAAAAACCAAAAACATTGAAAAATGCAAAAACCCATAAAAATTAGAAAAACCCAAAATGATTTCCAGGAGAAAAGGGGGAAATGATAGTACATCAGTGGGGATCTGACACATGCTAAAGAAATGTAATGCAATATAAGGCGTGTGTTTGAGTCTGTGTGATGTGTTGATAGGCTTCGTAGACCTAATACTGCGTGTCTGATACATACATATCAAACGAATTGTTGTGTGGATGAACTCCTCATGGGCATATGGTCTTAGTACCGTAATTTCGTTTGATAGGGTATTTGTACAAAATTCGGAGGTTTCGGGTCGTTATGTTATTAGTTGTCTGGGGATAGCCTCTCTGATCTTCTGCTGTAAGTCATTACGGACCTAGATCAGATAGGGTGTCTTTCTAAAAGAGTTATAAAGCCAAATCCTAAAGTTACCGAATTGAGGAACTTTCCATGAATGACGATAATCAAAGATTATCTATTACATCGTATCCAATCATTGATGCAAATCATGATTGATATTAGCCCTCAACCTGGTAGAGTGCACAAGTTACTTTGTTGCATTGATTTGCTGACCTGTATACCTCTGTGCCTCATACCTTGTAAATTACAGATGACGAAAGCATAATCACCCGTTACAATGAGTCTTTGTGCATTTACTTCTTGATACGGGAGTATGTCGTGTGCGTGGGAACCACAGACAATTGAGTTTATACTATAAATAATAATATCAGTCTAAAGCATTGCATAACAGTCTGCATGTGAGTTTATGTGGATCACAATATCAGCAATTGCCAGATCACACATTGTCTTTAATGATAATAAATCAAAAGATCAACGGTGTGATCAGATTTCTCAATAACTGATATGATCCTCTTACCGGAAATCACAAAACATTTAGTGCTTTATCTTTACATTTTGTGCATTTTACATTTCTCGTCAAAAATACAAAACTCAAAAAGATTTTAGGTGTATTTTAACAGAAAGTTTAGAAAATCCAAAAATATTTTACATTTCTATCTTATTTTTGATAGCTGATGGTGGTTGATGATGATTTTTTAAAACTTGATGGACCATTTGAGTTTTGTCAATCTTTAAATAAGAAATAATGAATGTCGGATGCTTAAAAGTTGAAAAATATTTTGAACGGGACTCGTTTTTGAGATTTGGTAAAATTTTCAAAAATTCCAATTTTCATTCGCCCCTTTGTTGGGTCGAAGGTGGAATTTTAACTGCTCATTCAAACCTTTCAAACGGTCGAATATGAGTGTTCATGTGATATTTTCACATTCGAACCTTTTTCTACATTCGAACCTTTAAATAGGGTTGAAGGTGGAAAAAGTTTCACATTTGCCCTAGTCAAACGGTCGAATGTGGAGTCTATATATACCTGATCTTCACATTCGACCCCCATATTCAAAAAATTCAAATTTCTGAGCTAAAGTGATCTTGTTGCCCGTGCATTAAAAATTATATCATTGTGTTCGTCTTGATTCGCTGATCATTTTGCTATAACATTTGCAGGTTATCATCAACTATACAGTTCTGAATCATTGATTTTGTGCCTGAACCCTAACTAACATCAAACTTCAATTCTTAACTGATAATTTTCATAATTTTTTATGAGGTTTCATTGCTTATGTGTTTTAGGGGGAGAATAAACAAAAACTAAGGTTTAAAACTGATCAGATTGTCCAATTAATGTTTTGAAACCATCAAACCCTAGTTTTTAATTAAAAACACATAAACAATGGATAATAATTGAAATTGTTGATTGGGAATGTTTAATCGGTCATGTTAGAGGGTATTCAAATCAAAATGGCATGATAAAACGAACTAAATCAGAATTTGACATTGAAGAAGATGAACAGTCTCCTTCGCCCAAATTCAAACGGTCGAATGTGATTTTTTTGGGTGAATGTAGATGTTTAAACAGTCGAAAGTGGAAACAAACGGTCGAATGTACACTTTTACAAAATGATTTTCACATTCAAACCTTTAATCCCACATTCGAACCTTTGATTTCACATTCGAACCCTCGAATGGTCGAATGTAGAATCTGAAAATCAAAAATTTCAAGTTTTGTTTATTTTGTCCATTTTTAACGTGTTTTCTTGATTTGTTTTGCAGTCTAATAATGTCTGAACAGGAAAGTGCTAATATTCCCGCTGGATCTTCAGAGCAGGCAACTGGAAAGGAACAGATGGAAAAATTACCATTCGAACCGGCACACAACTGCTGTGCGTTTATGGGAGATTTGAAGAAACATCAAGAATTCACCGGCATTGTAGATTTCTTGAAAAGAAGTCGTATGATAGTTGCCCTTGCTACCCCCACCATCATTTATAAAGACCATCAACATGAGTTTTAAAAGAATGCCAGAATGGACTACTGGAACAATGAATCTGCAGTGGTAAGTACGATTCAAGGGGAGCTCGTGATCATTTCTGAAGATGACATTCGTGAGGCACTGAAGTTGCATGATGAAAAGAAGACAGATCCAAGAGAATTATCGTGGATTGAGCAGAGAAAGTGCTTCCTACGAATGAAGTACAACGGACCGATAACTGATGGTTCATTACACAAAGGGAAGCTATTCCCTCAGTTCAAGTATCTCGCTCACGTCATGTTGCACGTATTTGGATCAGTGAGTGGAGGGTATGATGTCATGAGAAAGACCATTAGTTCTTTGATGGTTGCTCTTATATTGAACAAGCCGTTCAATGTATCTGGTATGATACTTGAACACATGCTAGAACCACTTAGAGGCTTAAAGAACAAGAAGTTTTTGCTTTATCCGAGATTCATACAGATGATACTTAGTGTGAAGCATAAGAAATTGAGAAGAGATCCTACCCAGATTGTTGTACAGGATCACATGAACCTGAACACACTTGTTAGAATGAAGGGTTATAAGGGTGTGCCGTTGAATGAAAGACCACCTCACAAGAATCTGTTTGGTCATCTGATCAACCCAGGATATGTGGATCCAGGAAAGAACAAGGTTAGACATGATAACAGTGATTCAGATGAAGACAATCCTTTATGTCCAGTTGATCCAGTTGCAAAGAGAAAGCGTCAAGTTGTGAACGTTGGTGCAAAGACAGGAAAAGGTAAAGAGAAACAAGATGATACTGAACCCGCTCAGAATAAGGTTTCGAGAAGGAAGAAGGGTGTAGCTAAGAAGGGTTTACATCTGGTTGATGAAGTGTCTCTTGATTCTGAAGAGACACTAGAAGATGAAAGATGGGATTCGGAGAACGAGACTGTAAAGAGCACCACGCCCAAGGCCACTGTGGCTGGTGAGTCTGAGAGTCTAAACAAGTCTGTGGAAGAGCAAAGGACAAAAAGTCCTATTGCATTGGATGAAACAGATGAAGGTTTGGGATTGGGATCCGAAGACTTTGTAGGATCGCCAAAGACAGGTGAGAAACAAAAGAAACCACTGTATAAGAAGAAAGAGAAAGTGGAGAAACCGATGGAAAAAAAAGCTAGAGATATAGAGAGTTTGATTGCTGGAAAGAAATTGTCGGCAGCATCTAGTTCTAAATCACCCATCACATCCCCAACAGCAAAGAAACAAAAGACATCATCTGCTGCTAAACAAACTGAATTGCCAACTGATGAATTCAATGATGCATTGGATAGAGTGTTAAAGAAGTTGAAGAAAGGGAAGATTCATGTTGCTGAAGCTTCGACACCTAAGGTTACTGTAGACAGTGATGTGATGACTGCAGTTAACCAGAAGCTTGCTGACATGATGAAGATTATAAATCAGCAACAAGCAGAGATTGAACAGTTGAGAAGCAATGACAGAAAGATGTTGGATGTTGTTGAATCATCACATGAGAATCATGAAGAGTTGAAAGCAAAAGTTAAACAACTACAGAAAGAAAACAAGAAGTTGTTGAAACATGAGCAGAGAAACACCAGGAGGTACATTGCTATAAAAGAGGAGAACAAGAAGCTGAAAGCAAGTAACAAGAGTATGGATAATCTGATTAAAGACTTGTACTCTAAAGCTCCTCAATTACAAGCTGGTGAAGAAGATAAAGAGCATGATGAAGAGGAAGTTGATTATGAACCATTTGATCAAGAAGAAGAAGAAGATGATGAGTTGGATGAGGATGTCGGTGGTGTTCCTAAGAAAAAGAAAGATGATGGTGATGATGATGGTTCAGGAAATGATTCAGGTGAAGGTAATAGCTCTGCTAGTTCTGACAGTGATGATGATGATGATGATGATGATGATGACACTGACAAGTACAAGTGTGAGAAGAGAGGATCGGGAAAAGATACAGGAGGATCAAGTTCGAAAGCTCCTGGTGGAACCGTTGACGATGATAATATCTTTTGGAATGAGAAGATTAGATCCTTATCTGAAGATGACAAGAACATGTATCGCCAGATGTTGACTGACAGAGTCTGGACGATAGAGATGACGGGCAGATTTCCTGAGATATTTGAGTCGAATGACATGTGTTTTGAGTTGGAGTACAACGATCCTGATTTGGAAGATGGAGAAGTTTCTGCAGCCATGTCTAAGGAGATATTGGAGGGACTGCCGAAACAGGTTGGTAAGTCTTTGGAGGAGTTGATGGCTGATAATCAGATACCGAACATACCTGAGAAAGAAGCAAGTAATCACTCCGATGACAGAGATGTTCCAGTGTTTGAAGAGGTAGAGATTGAGGATATTACTAGCGAGGAATATCCAGAATACTTTAAGAATAACAAAGATTCTGGATTTCCTGAATTCACTGACGAGCTGTTAAGCCAGGCTGAGAAACTTGCTCATGAAAAGAGTAAGAGGTTTGTTGAAGAAGTGTTTCCTGATTGTAAAAAGCCAAACACTGAACAATCTGACGCTTTGAAAGAACTTTTGAAGAAGCTTAAAGAGAAAGAAGCTAACCGTCCAAAGATAGAAGTTCAAGGTAGCTTCTACAAGTTTCACAATGATTTGTTTAAAGGGAAAGCTCTCGGCTGGAAGTACTTGAGACAGCTGAAGTGTGTTGCGGTGAAATGGGAGAAAGGAATCCTGTACTTTGAAAGATTCCATGATATCAAGACACTTCCATACTGGGCTGTTAGAGATATCTGCAGATATGAGATGTCAGGTGCTTCAGTGAACAACCATCTGGTTGGTTATTTTGCAGACAGGATGGCCAGAGAGAGCAAGACAAAGTAGGACGTGTTTACCCCACAGTATCCTAAGAGGATAGTCCATAAGAAGGAGAAAGATGATATTACGGGGATGCCTAAGGTGACCTTGAAGTATAAACCACCTAAAGTGTTGAAACATATTCCGTTGATGCAGATTCCACAACACTTTTCTAAATATTTCATCTGATAGTATTACGATTGGAAGACTGCAGAGGCTATTATCGTTTTGAAGGATGGTGCGAAGGAATTCAAGAAGATTCACATATTTGATCCTATGTGGCTGATAAACTGTTTGCATGAGGATATCATAATGCTTTATTATAATCCGATTTATTGCGAAGCTAATGATAGTGAACATGCAAGAAAATACCAACGTGTGGTATTCTTATGCTTTGCATGGGATGTGAATGCTGGATGTGATTTTGACAAGAAACTGGGAAGTTTGTGAAAGTTCAGGATGTTAAAAAAGAAGAAGCCGAAACAAACTCATGAACCAGTAATGACGAAGGAACAAAAGACGTTATCGCGCATACACCTACTGTCAATTGCTTTCCATAATCATTGCTCCAACATAACTTGCACCGGCTTGAGATATGAGTTTGATCAGCTTAAATATCTCCGATCCATGGTATCCACTAACCGTAGCGATTATCGAAAGATTTATTTTAGGAATTGTTTGAGAATATATTTTTTGATCAAAGGATCCATAACTGAACAGTTATTTGGAATGTTCCTGATCATTATAGTAACGATCGCTTTACAATGCTGAAAACGACCATCATCACTCAATTTCTTTCGACAACCAGTACAATGAACTCTGTATGGGTTGATTGTTAGCGTCGATCCTATTGTCGATTTCTTTCGACAACCAGTACAGCTGAAATATTATATTACAATAATATTACCTTGAGCAAAAAGTTGTGTTTGAAGCCTGGTTCTTTTAGTTTACATTTTGTTACGACTTTAAACAAAGAAGATGAAGGGTTAGTTATCATACTGCACTTCAAGTAGAAGAAGATGAAGAAGAAATAAATGAAGTCTATTAATAGAGGTTAGTAGGTTACTCATTATTGTCGGGATGCAAATCGTGATGTGATGGATTTTTATAATTTTAAATTATTATAATTATTTAAATTATTATTATATTTGCAACCTAGTTCCTTTCTACCAGGTTGCAAAGGAACTTCAGGGCAGCCAGACGTTTGTCAAAAGAATTTTGTACTATGCATTCTCACATGAACATCCAACTACCATGGTATTTGGACTGCTTTTGACTTAACGATGAAGGCAAGAAGCTGGACCGCTTTTAACAAAGATAATAGGAAGAAGATCAGAGCTCCTAAAGCAAGTGTGAAGATCAAGATCAAGAAGAACAGTGCTCCAACATAACTTGCACCGGCTTGAGATATGAGTTTGATTAGCTTAAATCTCTCTGATCAATGGGAGGGTAAACAAAAACGCCGATCCGACTGTTTGATTTAAAGGCTGAATACGAGTATAATGAAACTATCAAGAATTGGAAATTAGTAAAAGAAATGTTCAGGCAAGCAAGTAAAATTCAGTTGTTGTCGGAGAGATGTCTGTCAACGATGAAGGCAAACATACTTGAAATCAATAAGAAGGTAAACAATCCCTGCTCCTGGATCTTGGATTTACATTTTCCAAAGGTCTTGATTAATATCTTCATGAATCTCCTTGATCTATGCATAAGTGTGAGAGTAGATTTCCCTATGAGGGTGATTAACAACGAGATTGTCTTTTTGATGAATGTATTATTCAGAAATACATTTGTTTAACTATTTTAGCAACTTCCATAAGAACTCTCCATTTTTCAAACACGGTCATTTATATGGTATTAGGGGTTGGAAACTCTGAAGACCAATGACTATCTAGCAATTTGATCGATATCATCCATCGCTATTTTCCGCTTCCAGGCAAGCAAGTAAAATTTAGTTGTTGTCGGAGAGATATCTGTCAACGATGAAGGCAACATACTTGAAATCAATGGGAAGGTAAACAATTCCTGCTCATCATGAAGAATATCTAGCTCCCTCTTTAATGTTGTTTATAATTAAAAGGAACTAGGTTGCAAAGGAACTTCGGGTCAGCCAGACGTTTGTCAAAAGAATTTTGTACTATGCATTCTCACATGAACATCCAACAACCATGGTATTTGGACCGCTTTCAGGCAAGCAAGTAAAATTCAGTTATTTTCAGAGAGATATCTGTCAACGATGAAGGAAAACATACTTGGAATCAATGGGAAGCTAAACAATTTCTGCTCATCATGAGGAATATCTAGCTCATCCTAGATCTTGGATTTACATTTTCAGGCAAGCTAGTAAAATTCAGTTGTTGTCGGAGAGATATCTATCAACGATGAAGGCAACATACTTGAAATCAATGGGAAGGTAAACAATCCTCATCCACAATGTTCTTACCTAGAGCTACCAACCATCCGGTTGTTTCAGATTGCCTTCATCGTTGACAGATTTATCTCCGACAACAGCTTGCTCTGGATCATTCGTTAATTTAATGAGATTTGGTGTTGGGTCATAAGCAAAAAGGTAGAGCACACCACCGTGAGTAGATAAATTTCGTAGTGGTTGGAAACGCTGATGAATAGTGACCCTTTGGCAATTGGTTACTTAATGTTCTTTATATATGAATAATGACCCTCTGCAAAGGTCTTGATGAATATCTTCATGAATCTCTTAGAAGTGTCATCTTAAAGGCTGGAAACTCTGAAGACCAATGACCCTCTGGCAATTTGATCGATATCATCCATCGCTATTTTCAAGGACAGCGCCATTAAATAACAAGTCGATACAAGTTGGTGGTTATTATTTTGTTTTTTAATTTTTATAATTTTTTTACAATAATTATATTAAAAAATAAAAATAAAAAATAAAAAACCAATTCAAAACACCAAAAAATACCCCAAAAATAAAAGATGGATTCGAAGCGCCTCGCTTTGGCCAAAGCTAGGCGCCTGGGCTCAAAATTAGAATTACTTAACCTCGGACCAAGGTAGTTAAAAAGGTAACCAAAGCGCCTCGCTTAGGCCAAAGCGAGACGCTTTAAGAGGGGTGGGAATAGAAGTGGGGGTTTTAATATAACCTCCCTTTTCCAAATCTAATAACTTTTTCTTATTTAGTTAATTGCTTTCTTTCAAGTCAATCAAAACCCACAAACCAAAATTAGTAGTTAATTAATTTAATCATTTAGTCAAAACTAACCACGTATTTTCTGTAGAGACGGCATTACTTACCAGTACTCATATAGGTATTTAAGTCATCAAAATTAAAATATTTTTTTTATTAGCCCAAGACAGTTGCATCAAATCGAGTTGTTTCCGGCTTTTAAACTTACATGTTATTATGGACTACTACTCACTTTCTTCCACAAAAGTTATAAGTTGTAAACTTTGTATGTTTTGACTATTAGTCAAATGTCCATTAGGACTAAAGAAATTTCAGTTGACACTGTCTCCAAAAGTTTGTCGGTATGACATACAAGTTGAAGATTACCTATATTTTTGTTTTGACTTGTGTACAAACAAAGATAGAAATATACAAAACTATGTAGTCAAAGACACCAAAGGCAGTGCAGCAAGACCACCTCGCGTGCAGCCTGACGCAAAAAAAATCTAGAAAAAAACAAGCCGAAGTCTGGGGATAAAAAATTGTGTGAATCGGGCTAAACTAGTCTAAAACAACCTAAACCAGTCTAAACCGGCCTAAAAAATTGTGTGAATCGGGCTAAACAGCTAACGTTGCTTATCTTGGGCCCTCACTTTTTATGCAACTTGTGCTTTGACGAACCCTATGCGCCTTGAGTACGCCTTGAGCCTTTTACTACCTAGATGCAAAAGTTTTTTCTTTAGGTCTAGGCAATATAGGATCAGATTCTACAATCTTATATTATTCCATTTTACATGTGGATTACATTTCTTGATGAAAAGTAGGATATTATCAGGAATCCAAGTTTTGTTAATTCATTCTTCACATAATATCTTTGCAATGAAGATCATATTGCATGTAAGCTGTATAAAGTACCATCTTTGTGCTAGTGGAAGCCAGCATTTGTAGTCTTCTCATTGCCATATGGAAAAGAAGGTAAGTGAAGGACTTTTTGCCTCTGATGCCCTTAAGTTTTAAGCACTCTTTACATGTTTTAAGGAATATATATACTTTACATTTTAACCATTCTCCCTATTGGTAATATAAAATAATCCTTTTAATCTTATGTAATTATATATGTCTTAATTTGATAACGAGTCAAAACAGGTTAGGGTGGGGACATTGTTCAGGTTAGGTTGGGTTGGTTGACCCCGAAAATGTTTATTTGTCCATTTTTAATAAATAACCGGCGTGTTATTTATAGTTACAAAGTCACTATTTATTCACTTCAGCTTTTCGATAAAACTATTTAGGAGATTATTTGCATTCAAAACACATTTTCAACCCATTTTCCTATTAGCTCTTTTGTTATATTGCCCATTTGATATAAAAACAACCCTAATTGACCATACATAAGTAAATGGGTCGAAACTTCGACTTATAGGAATAACATTGATTTAAAGATGTGACTTACAAAATGTGAAGATGATTCCTAACACATGGTTCCCCTATAAGTTTGTTGTCAAATCTTTTCAATATTTGGAATCTTTATCATATCCAACGTTATACCCGAAAGTGATGATCTCGTGTTACTTTTTCGTTAAAGTTGTTCGGCTAACTCGTTACCATTTCAATATGATTTGTTGTTTGAGCAGTCTTATGATATAATTGTTCTTGTCTTTAGTAACTTGATGTTGATTCTTGATGCATATATAGTACAATAATTGGTACTTGATGTTGAACACTTTGCGAATCTCTTTTTAAAGAATCTAGCAAAAAAGACCAATGGAGTGATGGACCAAAAAAGATAATGACAACAAGATTAAGTGTATGGTTTAGAGGTTTTTATAAACATTTGAAACATACGGGTCGTGTTTTGCAGTTTAGAAAAATGAGTTTAGTGGTTTGGTTCACGGTTTGGAACTTGGAACATGGAAGCAGTTGTGTAAACTCAAGTGACCGTGTTTTTTTTATATGAAGGGTTAAGTTATCCTACACAGTGTAAAATAAAAGAGAAGGGTGATAATGATATAAAAAACACAATGAATCAAGAAATATAATATAATGAGTCACAAAATATAACAAAATGTCAAGAAATATAATATAATGCTGAGGAAAAAAGACAAAATATATAAAATTGACACAATGAAGATATGCATATATATAATATTCATGAATCATTCTCATCACTTTTAAAGTAAAATACAAAATAGTAATTTCGAATTTTTCTTATAACAAGTTCAGAATGAACGGTTTTGGCCGGTCTGGTTGTCCCAATCAACAACCGAGTCGCTTTGTTTATCCCAAAATTTTAGTGAAAGCCGGCTCAAAGAGAAGTATGAAGGCGTTGAAGAGTGAAAGACTATGTGTGGCCATGTTCTTTCATGTCTATTGTTCATTATGACTTTTAGCACATTTAACCCGATATCCAACCCACCTACTTTGCCATCTCTAGTTTCTTATTTGTTTATTACAATGTGGCAAAATTTTAAACCTGGCAACCAGTTTATTTTGGCTGGCTAAACCGCTAATGGACACACCTCTAACGAAACAGGGTTTCCTTTTGTTTAGACCGGTTTGTGAATTATAACATGGGTTTTTGGTTTTATGGGGAGGACACAAACTTATGTTTCATTCAGCAGTTGCAAAGATAAAATCATTCATTCTGTTATAGTATATTGAAGTAACTACGGATAGTGTAATTATCAAGGGGGGGGGGGGGGGGGGGGGCAACTATCCGTAAGATTTTTTCACTTCACTGATTTCTACCAATCCTACACTGCCACATCACTTAACTGATTCACTTCACTGAAACATTATTTTACAGGCAGCAGTCCACTGATTCGTTTATTTATTTTCATTTAAATAAATAATATATATTTAAAGTTTTCTTTTTTCCTTTTATAACAGCCCATTTATCATAAAAATTAGAAAAATAAGTGATTAGTGGATTTAAACCCATGTCTCACTTATAACGGGTAATGTATTTTTGGGCCATTATAGTTTATAGTGAAATTAAATATAAGCCCAAACATATATCATTTTTAGATTAGCAAAAACTCATCTTCTTCCTCATAAGTAAACTACCGCTCCAACTGAGTACTAGCCGGACAATTTTTCCGGTAAACATTTTTGAACTCTCCTTTTAATTTTTCGCCCCTGATGATGGTTATAGATGGTGGTGATGATAGTTGGGGAAATGGCGGTATAGAAAGAAATAATATTTTATTTAAATACAAGGGTTCACATCCGTTAGATAGAACCAGCAAAATGGTTCACGGGACCACTACCAGCATGGGTGGCGGCGGTGTTACCGTGCTGGTAGTGGGTACCCGTGACCAAATCGGTAAGCGCCCCGTCCCCCCTAAGGTCTTTGGGCGTGGAGGAGACCCATCATCCATGATGGTCCTCCACCTCAGCTGCCACGTCATCGTGGGGTAGGAGCATCATGGAAATGATGGTCCAAAGGTGTGAAAGGAGGAGCATCATGCCTCCCTTAAAAAAACACACACACAAAAAAAAACAAAAAAAACACCCCAATCAAGAGCCCCGTCATGCCCGGCAAGATTACGACGCTGATGCCGTTGCCGGCATAGGGGGCAGTGTTTGCCGGGGCGGCATCACCTAGCCGGCCCTATGCCGGCCTCCATACCCAAAGGTCTAAGGGTGTTTACCGTCTAGTTTTAATACCATGAATCAAATTGTCAGAAACAGTATTTAGCTATTGTAAACCGAACTGTTGAAAATTAAACTGAACCGAACCAAACCAAACCAAACCAAACCGGTTTGGTTTTGGGCTTATTGCATAAATACAACCAAAATAAAGAAGTGATATTGTTCTAACATTTAGAACTTTGAAAGACCGATTCCTTGTACTCTTTTTTAAGCAAAATCCAATATTAAGTATAATCCAACTTAAAGATACAAGAAATATAAGTTACAGCACAACAGCATATGGTTTTTTTTTTCATTTACTTTCTTTCAAATATAAACCAAATTGTTTGGTACGATTCAAAATTTTCTAAACTGATCAAGTGAAAAGCAAGAATAAAAAAAAACGACCACGAAACCAAACCAATGACCGATTTAAATGGCTTTACGGTTTTTAACTAGAATATTAAACATCCCTCATAGGATTTGCAATCTTGTTTCTTTTCGAAAGTTTTATGTTCTTTCTGTTCTTTAAGTAAATTTACAGTTCGATATGCAGTTTAGTCTTCAAAACATTACCTAATATCAAATACCCTAACGATACCTTTTAAGGAAAACGTGTGTGTCGAGCATTCAGTTCAAGGCGCGCCTATTTTGACCCGTTTCAAGTCAACCATAATGACTTCGGGTATGTTTAACAATCAGTAGGCGAAAAGTTAATACCGCATCAGATGCCAACAAACAGACTGCAAAAGAGCTGCTGCTGATGATAAGCAAAACACATATTTGTTGAAATTAGAACAGCTACATGAGAAACTAGTCATTTGTGCTGCTAATATTATCAAGCTTATAACATATAGCAACGCTAGACAATCTTCCACACATACAGAAAACATATGCATTATCAAGACTTGTGTGTGTTAATTAATGAGTAACCGAATAAAGGCAACCCGACCAGCCTCACTTCATAATAATGTTATTCGCATGCAGGCTTTGTATCAAAGCTGCTTAGACAGATTGCAAAAGCTTGGAAAGCAGACAGAGGGTACCGATAATCCATGGTGAATATATCTTTACCGATTTTCCCAAATTGCAAGATCACTTTATCTTGTTCTGCAGCCGTCACATTATGAGACGGGTCAACAGAAGCGACAAGCTGGAAGTTCTTCACGGATGCTACAGTCACACGCCCTTTGAAATTCAAACACCAGCATTGTAACTGTTCGTGCCACCTAGGCGCCTTGTTTTTAAGCGTCAGAGGCTCAAAACAAATGGAACCCGATGATGATGATGAGGTGGAAACGATGGAGTTAGTGGCATTCAAATCTTTGCTTTTGAAAGAAGGTGACGAGAGCGAAGGTTTGTCCTCAAAAGAGAGTGGGAAAGATTTTGGTGTCGGGGCAGTCCTCCCTTCTTGAACTGAGGAAACGGGTATAGAATGCATTATACAGTTCATCCGCCGGGGCCCACGTGTACGTAAGACGTTGAGTTCATAGGAGATGGTGGCTATGCTATAGCTACACGCGGGTACTCTAG
The DNA here is from genome assembly GCA_030844895.1 of Ambrosia x helenae. NCBI lineage: Eukaryota > Viridiplantae > Streptophyta > Magnoliopsida > Asterales > Asteraceae > Ambrosia > Ambrosia x helenae. Next base: position 89,543,946 of record CM061229.1, read on the forward strand.
GTGATACTTGCCTTTTATTAAATCTTTGACTTGAACGGTTATTATTATGTAGAGCTGCTGCATCAGTTGGCGGTTGGCTGTCATATACGGTGAACTTTGTTCCAAGGAAATTAGACCTGTTTTTTTAAAAACATTGCATAAATTATTATTCATGAATCATGATCGACGTTAAGCTATATATTCAGTTGTTAAAACTTGCCTTAATTTGCCAACGTAAGTAGAGCTAGCTCGAGAAAAATCATCTGCAACTAAAGAGAGAGCAAATTCTGTACTTGTCGCCTTTCTGATTTTCTTTGCGGCCAGCAGTAGTTTATCCCTTTCGCCTTCAGCTGTTGCTCATAAAACTTCCAACCGTCAGACAAACGCAAACGTTTGCAAAATTGCGTATTTCTTTTAGTTTTACCATTGTGTCAAGGATATATTAAAAAAAAAACACACTTAAATCTACAAATACATTTGATTTCAACATGCAATAACCCTGCACAAAGAGCTTTGTGCAGATAACATACACTAATACTAAGCCTACTTTTTTAAAAATAATATTAACACAGATGCACCTTAAAGACCAATTAGTCAATTACATGCTCAAAAGTCAACAATGAAATGAAACTTTGAAGAAAAAAAAATTGAACAGCAAAATTGTTCATGAGGTAGTTCAGGTGAGAACATATTTTATTAATAATAAGAATCTACATAACACAATATTGATGATTATATTAAACAGAAAGAATAGAGTTCATGTAGACTCACATGGGGTCAACCCGAAGTACAGTCGGTGTATGGAGGTTGCTCTATCTCTTTTTATGTAACACTGAATTGGAGCATCTCGAGGACCCGGCTATTATTATGCAAGATTAAGAGACACAAATTAAAATCACCTAAATCCAACAAAATCAACGTAAAAAGATAAGCGTTTCGTTAATATAATCATCAAAACCTAACCTGCTTCAATGATATTGGAAAAGTCAACCTCCCACATTCTTCAGGAGTCTTAACAATCTCCATGGTAACATCCCTCCACGACTTGCAAACCGACGCACAGTGAACAACAACGGTTCTCGCAGGCCACGAAGTCTCACTCTCTTCGATCCTCCGAATAATATCCAACAGCAATTCAGGAGGCAGATTCGCCCACCGACCTTGACTTATCAGCTCCACCGGAGCCACATCCGGCGCAATATGAGATCTAGTTCGACTTCTCCAATGCCTCCCTTCAATCCCTCTCCTTGACATACTCCCGATCCCATCTCGCATCTCCCTCAACTCGCGCACAAGTCCTTTGAATGACATCTTGATGTTTTATCATGCCAATCTATACACCTTCCCTAAAATCATTCAATCAAGTTCCTTTAGCCTTTTCTTATTATTATTATTATTATTATACCATTTGTATAAATATATAGATCTGACCACATGACTTCAGTTGCTAAAAGTCTACGCCAGAATATCAAAACTTTAAGGTGTGAACTCAAAATCTGACTAAAAGTCTATTAACTTTAACCAGATTTAACACATATTCTTAGAAAATCTACAAAAAATAAAATAATAATAATAATAATAATAATAATGAGGTGTTAACACAAAATCTGACTAAAAGCCTATAACTTTAACAAGATTTAACACATATTCTGATTTAAAAAAAAAAAAAAAAAAATTCTGAGGTGTTAGCACAAATTCTGACTAAAAGTCTATAACTTTAACACAAATTATAATAAACTGTACAACAAACCATAAAAATAATAATGTGTGAACACAAAATCTAACTAAAACATAACAAGATTCAACACATATTCTACAAACTTTCCATCAAATAAACAACAACACACAAACTAACCTAACCTAAAACCTCACTGTAACAAAATTGGGCATTTCTAAATGCAACAAAATTAAACAAATCCAAACAAACCCAACTGAAATCAACACAAATAAAAATGACCCACCTTACCAATTGATCAAATTACCACAAAAACAGTCAGAAAACACACGTTTCAGATCAATAATATGTGTAAAGTTTGGGTTTTTATGAAAGAGTGGATGGATTGTGTTTGTGGGTATGAATTTATGGTCACGGAATTGCAGCCATTGGCCACCGGAAAGACCGGCAAACGACGGAGAGACAAATATAAGTTTTTATGCAATGAAATGGTTGGAAGGATATGAAATATGGACCTCGAGATGCTCTTGTTAATATTTTTTTATAAAATAATAATGGGATAAATCCAATATAGCTTTATAAAGTTAAATAGTGGGTTGTGAATTATAAATATGGTCCATGTGTGTGCTAGAAATATTATTATTCATAACCTTTTTTCCTAACCATGGTAAAGTTGATGATTTTTAGTGAGGGTAATTTAGGGGCGTCAAGCGGGTAGGGCTTTCGGGTACAGGCAAGGCATTCGGGTAGAAGTAGTCATAAGCAAGGACGGAGCTTTTTGGCCCCGACCTAACGTTTTTACTTCGTATTGTAAGTTTTAGCAAAAAAAATATATGTAGTGACTCCCACCCCTTATCTACCGAGGGGGATGACAAATCCAGCATGGGCTCGAGAAGCACACGCTCGTCGAAACCATTACATGTGCTTGAGCCCGATAATGGAACCGTGCTTACAACAAGATTTTCAATTTTCGAATGTCTTCCCGAGGAAGGACCAACGTCCTCTACGGAATCAGGGCTTCGGTCTTTTATCCTATATATTGATATTATGCAGCTGATGAATAGTGTCGCTGCCACGTGACAACGGCTAATTGGTTTTTTTATTAAGCTTTATTTGTTATAATTTTATTTATATAGAATGTTATGAATATGTTAACTAAAGTCTTTGTAGACCGGGTGGTGTGGGTGTTGTTTATTTATGTCTGATGCTCGGGTTCGAGTCAGGCGAGTGGGTTTTTTTTGTTTCGTTAAAAACGCTTTTTGTGCAACTGTGTGTGGTACCCTCTGCTTTAATGTTGTTATGTGCTTTATTGTTGGTATCCGTGACGGGTGGTCCATGGAACAACCCTTTATGATGTTAAAAGACGTGTTAATCCCGCATTTGATCGCGTAATTACTTTGAATTAGATGACTACAGTTGCTTATGTTTCAGGTACGTTTTGGAGCTTAAAGTGGATAAAACACTGCTTTTTGATGGAATGGATTAAGCAAGGACGGAAAGAAGAAACAAAACAAAAGATTCAGGGGTATACCGTAACTTACGGTGGCTACCGTAATTTAAGGTAGCCCCTGAAGGTCCCATATTCCACCGTAAACCAGTAGGATACCAGCGTATCAAAGTGAAGGCTACCGTAACTTACGGTAGCTACCGTAACTACGTAACTTACGGTAGCTATCGTAAGTTACCGTAGGGTTAGTGAGAAAAACGTAATTTCCTCATTTAAAACCGTTTTCAAGTGTCTTTTCACATCATTCATGATTGGGGACGTTTTCTCTACACCTTGGGGACGAATTTTGGCTTTAAATACTATTTGGGAACAATTTCTAATATTTCGGTTTAGTTTTCGATTCGTATGAACTTGAACTTTGATGTTATGATGATCCACCTAACAATGTCCGGCTAAATTTGTGGTGATCATCTTAGGTGAAGGTTGTCCTATAACTCTTGTGTGTTTCCTTAATTTCTAGAATGATAACTTGGTATGTTTGCTTTGTTATCATGGTGTTTGAATATTTGATTGTAGTTTGTTAATTGATGTTTCAATTCTAATCTGAATCTTACATTCTTGGTGTCGTTGACAATCGAGATATCACGGGAAGGGTTGGGGTTGGATATTGAATGATTGATTATCGGGAAACAACCTCGCATTGATATAATCCGAGTACTTTGTTCCCTTTTATCACAACAAATATTTATACACGAGTTATATCTATGTAATTCTTTCTATTTGGAATTCTGCACAAGTGTTAAAAGGAACCGAAACCTAGGATGGTCATTGTTCTCACAATCTGAATTAAAATCCAATCTTGATTAGCAATTAGTTGATAACTTAATTTAAATCAAACAATCACTACTAGAAAAATACCCCTATCTTGACACGCACTTTATGACACGCACTCATTTATGACACTTAAAAGCGTATGTCATAAAAAATTTGTCATAGTTTGTAAATTTTGGTTAATTAATGACACACATTTTAATGTGTCAAGAATTTAGTGTCAAAAAATAGAAAACATGACACTATAAAAAATGGTGTGTCATCTTCTAATGTCATAATAAAATTTACTAAAAATTTGAACACTCCCGCCTGTATATTTTCATTGCCCCCTCTGTTCCACAAAACCCTCCACATTATAACTCCATGTCTCCATCTCTCATTATTACCTTCTCAGAACCCTCCGCCGGTCCACATTTTCACCACTTCATCTTCATTCGTTTTTGTAAAGTTAGAAGATTTGGGAGCACCGGTCAAATTCTGTAGCTATTTGTACATCGTCTTCTCGTGAATCGCAGTCAGTGTGGGAACTTGAAACCTTCGGTGTAATGGAGGATCTTCTCGGCTTTGTCAAAGGCCTCGCGGTGTCTGCGTTCAGAATTTTCCTTTTCCAGGTATTTCTTTATTTGGTAGTTAATAGTCTGTACGTTGAAGTTGAGATTTGTAGCATAGATTATCAAGTGGGTCTTCTATATTCGTTTGCAATTTTTGTTAGGAAATTGGGGCTTCAAGATCTATTAAAAATTTTGATTGTTAGAGATAAAGGTTGTAACTTTCTATTGATCGTTAATGATTGTTTGTTTCGAGTAGTGATTTTTTATCTGTTGCTTTTTATTTCTATTGATTGACAAATTTTAATTACTTCTTATCTTGCAACTGGACACTGAAATGTTAATTTTGTAAGATGATTTACAGTACATTAGAATGTTTTGATTTTTAGAGAATGAAAAGTTCCTAATTTTTTTTTTCAAGTTCTGTATATTACTTTTGCTTTTAATACATATGTTTGAGCTTATGTTTGATATGTTTGAATTGGTGATTCTATTTGGTCGATTAAGACTTAGTAAATGATTCATTGACTACACAGTATAGAAACTTGTCTATATCCTTTTAGGTAAGGGTTAGCAAAATAACCGTCATAACCGATAACCGACCGACAAATACAAATAAAAGATTACGAAAAAAAAAACCATAACCAACATAACCAAACAGATTTTAACCGATGACCGACTTAACCAACGGTATGGTTATGAAACTTTGAATAACCGACCAATCGGTTATGCTTATGGTTATGAAGTTTTAATTAACCGATATGACCGAACCGATTTAAAACTTTTGCATCTTACTCTTAATTAATGTCTTATAAATATGTGCAGAACGAAGGCATCTAAAAGACATACATGCACTTCACTCAACATAACAAATTTATACAACATGAGACCCATGAATAGATTAGAAAAAGAAAGTATTGCAACAAATAGAAAATGAGAAATGTACAAACTGATCAAATTGACGTTTGTTATTTTCAATCCATGCAACTATCCATTATTCCATTTTAGTTATAGTGAAGAATACATACAGGCTTAGGCATAAGGTCACTAAATTAAATAACTATCACCAAAAAGAAGATTGTAAATGCAAGCAACAAAGAATTGTGGTGGAGACAAGAAATTACTAGGGTGCTTTACACGAGATCCCTGAATTTGAAGTTATTAAGGTTTCATGAGTAACAGAAGTGGCTCTGGCTATTGCTTACCATACAGAGGTCTATTAAGGTTATTCCATGTTATAATATGGATTCTTATTTTCAATTTGTATGGATAAAGTTTTAATGAATTTTGTTTATGTAGACACATTGAAACTGCTCCAGCTTTCCCAATCTAACTGCTGCGATTTTGCCAATCTAACTGCTGCGATTTTGCTCTTGCTTTAACCCATAAGAAACTAAGCGATTTTATATCACTAATTAACATCCGAGTAGAACACTGCTGCTACTGGAAAACAGACTCATTTCGCCTCTTCCACAAACACCAAACGGTTGTGTGACATATAGCTTGGAACACCTTATTTTGACCCTTTGACCCGCCCGCATACAAGTGCAGCTTTAATATATCCTGAAAGTCGAACGCGTAGATGTTCCCAACCTTACAGTCACCTATGAACAGTCTTAGATGATAGTTGCATCAGCTTAAAGCAAATGCAGTCTCATTGTATTCACACTTTACTTAGATACAAGTATTAGTTATCTTCTAGTTTGTCATACACATGTATATATTTTCATGTATGTCTCAAGAAATGCTATTTGCACTTTTGCAGCTTTTGGTGGATTGGACTAGAGGAAAAAATGTAATATTTTCAAGTGCTGCTGCGTCTGTAACTGAATTTAGAGGACCGTACGATGTTGTAAATCTAGCATGCTTACTTGGTTTCTCTATGAAACGTGCTAAAGCATCCGTGTCAAAAACATGTAGGTATGAACATCAACAAAAAAGTGTCAAATGTGGAATTTGCTGGTATTCTTATTTTTCATTCATTTTTTTTAAATGTGTATACTGCAAAATGATATGCAGATCATTACTAGAGAGGTCTTTACGGAAGAAGAGGTTCTACAAAGAAGCCATTAAGGTTGAATTAGTCTCAATAAAGAATCGAAAACGGTCAAAGCAATTGACTTTGTTTCAGTTCTCAATGAATTGCCATCACATGGATTGCAAATTAGCGACATGGTAACCGAAACAAGATTAGATTCTAAATTTATATATAGATGAGCAGATAAGGGAAGCACAAGCTTTGGAAAGCAGTGGATCTTTAGAAGTTGAAGGAGGTGGTAAGAAGTTAACTGTTTGCTGGTAATAAATAGTTTTAGTAATTGGGTTTTTTTTTGCTTTCAAATGCACTTTGGATGATGTTTGACCCGTTTCACTTTTAATAATTGTTTGCTGATTGTTGTGTTGTTGAAAACTTTTTTAATATACTTGATTTTGTTCATTCATGATTTAAGACTTTATAATTGCAGTAACTCGTGCATTCTGGTCTTAGTAAACCTATAAGTATTCAAGTTTGCTTTGTTAAAAATATAGGCAATAAGTTGTAAAACAAATTCTCGTGCATCCTGATTTGTAACTTGACCTTTATTCCCCTTATGCTGGTGTGCAGTTATATTTTTCTTTCATTCTGATGTAGTTCCATTATTTATCCATTTTTTTTCATTTGTTATGGTGTAGGTTGGAAAGTCACCTTACAAAGTCATAACACAGGTTTGGGATAGTCGAATGCTTATACGAATGCGGATATTGATGTCAGTCATGAAGAATGGTCAAGTTATGCCGCAACCTTCATTTTCAAGTGATCCGTATGTTTAGGTATAGACTAACGTAATGTATTGACACAATATTTTTGTAACCGTTAATACTTGTGGTAGGATTCGATAAATGCTTATATTGTAATGGATTTTTTGGTGGTATATATAATAAATGCAGTTTTATTATGTAATTTATTGATTTTGTAATTATAAATTTAAATATAAATCCAGGGATATTAGTCATTTTGCAGATTTTTTTTTTGGTAAAAAAAACCATGACACGCAAAATGAGTGTCACAAAGGTGTGTCAAGAATGTATGTCATTAAAGAGTGTCATGAAAGCGTGTCATAAATGCGTGTCAAAAAAGCGTGTCATGAACGCGTGTCATTAAAAGATGACACGCGCTTGCATGTCATAAAAATTTAATGACATGTTCTTCCTTGACACTTTGTTGTGTGACATAAACACCCTTTTATGACGCGCAATGCGCGTCAAGATAGGGGTATTTTTCTAGTAGTGAATCCAAACCCTTGATCTTTAATTTTCGCACATTAGATTAATTGTAGTTAATTTGCAAGACTATAGAATCAACACATTTTCCACAAACTCCCTGTGTTCAATACCTATTTACTGCTATCTACTAGTTGTAATTTGGATTAAATTTGTGTGTACTACGACAACATGTCAATCCGCAAGCAGGAGAACTATACTAACCTGCATCGGTTACTTTATCAACCCACCCCCCCCCCCTTCCTTCTAGCTTTTGCATGCAAGATCCGCCAACGCCGAATATGATAGTTGGGTTTGTTTTTTAGTTGTAACGAGTTGAAGCTAACCGCGCGTTGCGGCGTACTGTTGATTATGAATGTTGATAGTCTCACTATATGAAATGTGAAACCTAAAGTTTATAACAAAATTTAAGAAACGTAATAAACGTTATTATTTCATGAAATAATAATTGTAATACAACAGAAACAAAATAATAATAAAAAATAAAATAAAAGTATCAATAGTTCTTGAAAAAAAAAACCAGAATGGTTTGTTGAGTGGTGGTAATAATAAATATAAAAGAACGTAAATAATTTTTTTTTTTTTTTGAAAGGCTTAGTTCAGTGGAAATCCTTGTACAACCCTAACTTAGCGATCTCAAGTTCGAATCCCTACCCACACACTGGTGTCCTCCTAATCGAACTTGTGACCTACCCCCAGGATGAGAACCCCTAAGGGAAAACCCACCCTACCTCAAACCAGCTAGGCTGGAGATCATTGTCAAATAATATTTATTTTAACATTTTTTAATGGTGCAAAATTGAACCACCTTATTAGTGTGTAAGAGTAACACATGTGAATCGGCATACGCGATAAGAACTAAATGACATATTCATTTTTTGGCGCAGGGCCATAAACGACCATCATCGGAACCCTGACTGCCGCTTGAACAACCACTGAGTCACCGAAGACGCCAGATCGAGACATGCAGTTCCGTCGTAGGCCTTGTATTCGACGGAAACCCAACCGCGCTGCCCCTCGGCTCGAGGTCACAACCGTTGTTTCTACAAATATGGTGTTAAATAGTCGGTAACACTGATTGGTTTTGCCTGTTCGAAGCGGATGCAATGGCGGTTTTTTACAACGATTAATGGTTGAGTGCAGTTGTTCCGTGTCCGGCGATCTATTATTGTGGCGGTTATAATTAGCGGTTATGATTTAAGCATTGTTACTTTTTGTATATATGTATATATATTCTTTAGCTTACTTTTGTTTAACGGTTTGGGTTGTAATCAACCATCCTTTCTTGATCAATTTGTTGAGGGTGGTGATTTCTTACGAAATAAATAAACAATTACATTGTTATTGAATTGCGGTTTCAATTGGCATCTCTGTTTTAATTCGCAAAACAGGGGATGGCATCAATCAAAGTGTTCTTTATGGAATCTTGGAACCAGTAGAATATGGCATTGTAGAAGACAAAATGAAAGGTAGGGTATGTCGAGGAAACAGACGATGGAAAGAAGAAAATAGAAACAGGGGTAAGGTGTACAAATCTTTGTGTAGTTAACGCCGTTAAAATGACTTAACAGCCGTTAAGTTGGTTTTTGTATTATATATGTAATGTTACTGTTACCTTAGTTTATATAAATTAAATAATATACACCATTCCATTTACCAACTTTGATTTGTTAATCAGCATCAACTCTATGTAATTATTTTAATTAATTTAAATTAATGAAATTAGTTTTAAATATATAGTTTTTTTTTTTTGGATGAATATTTTTATTCAATTTCATTAAACCAAAGACAACCAATTACAAGTGATACGTAGGTAAACGGGCCACAAGTTGCGCCGCTACTCCTTTTTGTATTGCAAAACCTACTCTATTGAAAATATATAATTAAGTTTTAATTTAATAAATAAATGAAAAAATGAAGAAAAAGAAATTGGGTACTTTGGGTTGTGCTCCTACCAATTTAGGTACTTTCGGTTGGATTTGGTTAAAAATGAGATGATTGTCACTCATTGGATAGAGTCAATTGGGTACTTAGGGTTGTAACCTTAGTAGTTAGTACCCTAATGTTGTTAAGTGCTATTGGAAATTGATATGACTAGTATTGTGTATTTGGTAGTAGTTTTATAATTTCTGTGTATTTAGTAGTAGTTTTGGATTTACCAAAGATGAAAGATAATTTCGAGAGTAGTGTGTCCAAAAGCCAAAGATTGTTGAAGTAACATTGTTGATGCACATGGAGTCATGGAATATTATTTCGTTGTTTTGATGATAACAAAAGTTAAGACCGTACAAGTTGAATATTCCCTAAAGATTGTTGTGTGGTTATTTTTTTTTATCCATGGCCCTTGAATCATATGAGTAGTCAAAAGAATCATCCTAAAACTCACACAAAAGGCCAGTTGTTGAAGCATGGATCGATCGTAAAGATTCTTATCTCATTTGTTCTAGAATTTGCGCAAGTGCGAAAAGATGATCCAAGGTCTATGTCTATGGTCGAGTTGTGTCTCGACCATTAGGTGCATTTTTAAGCAACGAATTAACGAAGAGATGTAAAGTCAAGATTAATCGTTTGGAGTGTTTAGCTTAGGAAAAATATCAAGTGGTAAAGTGCAAGATCAATAAATATGTATGGACATATGTTTGAAGTTCTTTCGACCAAAAAACGATATTAATTGTTAAACAAAACTTTATTACAATGTTTCTAAAACAAAGTCTAACAAAATTAAGTGAGTCTACAAACAAATAGTTAAGACTTTAAACTTTCATGAATATAAGGCTTCCAACATTTTCATAAAACACATGTGAGTTTTTATAAAAAGTTGTTAGATGTTTTATAAAAATGGCCCTATTTATTATTTAACTAAAGAGAGTTTGATCTAACGGGCGATGGGTTTTTCCCCAAACAGGTGGTTTGTTAGACTTGGGTTGCCTAGTGACCAGTCGTTTGTCAGTGTCAAGTGTCAACCCACTGGCAGTTCAGATGGTATTTAGTTGGTTGTTTATAAGAAAATGATCACATACATTTTGAGATAACGTCCTTTACTACATTTGTCGGTCAAATGGCATACTATTTTACTGTTATTGCTCACTATTTCAGGCATGTATAAAAAGGTATTAGTTCGATTTTAACTTGTTACAATTGATTAAAAAAAATGAGAAATAATAGTCACAAACCTTGCACAATCAATGTCACGAATGGATAGGGCACACTGAAAGTCTCTCTATCAATCTTTATTTTTTATATATTTCTCCCTAAAAGACTTTTACTAACCTTTTGAATATACATAACAAAATTCTACAGGATCTCAAATGATCCTCCATTCACATACATCATAAATTGATAAATTTCTAGTTTTTTTTTTTTTTTTTTTTTTGTGTAAGCAGTGATCACATTAATAAACTAATGAGAAGAAACAAAAATGATCACCACCTAGACTAGTGTGAATCACTTGTATCGTAACTTCGAAGTATTGTGGCCGACAAGGTAACATTTGGTGTTTTGTTAAACTATGATGGATAAGTGGTTACAAGTTAAAATCCGCCAATACCAGTTGTGATAGTTAGGTTGGATTTTTTTAGCCAATGTTTAAAAAACCGTTTTTTAATTATACCGGATTTGGCTAAAAAAAGGTTTAACCGTTTGAACCGTGTTGTACCGGGTAGTTCAACCGGGTTGGTTAGTTAGCTATATGATTCCATAAATTATAACATTAACACAAAAATTAATCTAAAAGTACATAATTACTTACTAAAATACTATCAAAAAGTTAATCAATAATTAAAAAATAATCCAAAAGATAATCTAAAGTTTTTAATTTTTAGAATTTATTCCTTAATAAAAAAAATAATCTAAAAATAACCAAAAATACTAATATATGCCGGTACCGGTGTACCGGATTTTACCGGCGGTATTAAATCGATACCATCCCATATTTACCGGAGTGTTTCGTACTGGATTTCTATCCAAAAATGGTAATACCGGTATTTACCGGTTTTTAAAACATTGTATTTAGCTGTAACTATTACTCTTAACCTTACTTTATATAAATTAAAGGAGTAATGGAATAATCCTAGCTATTGACTATTGATCAATAACAGTCCCAACTACGAAAATAACCACTAGCCGTCCCAACTTTCACACATTTTGCTCTCAATGGACCCCCGTTAACTCACATTAACGCCGTTAGCTGAAACTTACAATTATAGGCGATTTTTCACCGGGTTTGAAATAGGGAATCGAGACGATGATATTGGTATGTTCAATTGCATAAATGAGCATGGTTCAATGGTTTAATCGTCGGTTCCGATCATCCCATCCGAGGAGAACATCAACCTACAACCGACAAACCATGCTTATTTCTGCAATTGAATATACCAATATCATCGTCTCGATTCCCTCTTTCAAATCCCGTGAATAATTGCCTAGAATTGTGAGTTCAGCTAACGACATTAGTGTGAGTTAACGGGGGGTCCATTGAGAGCAAAATGCCTGAAAATTGGGACCGCTAATGGTTATTTTCGAAGTTAGAACTGTTATTGGCTAATAATCAATAGTTGAGATTATTTAAATCCAAATTAAATAATATAAACCACTCCATTTACCAACTTTGATTTCTTAATCAGCATTAACTTTATGTAATTCTTTTGATTAATTTGAATTAATGAAATTAGTTTTAAATATATAGTTTAGTTGTAATTTAATAAATAAATGAAAAAAGAAGAAGAAATTGGGTACTTTGGATTGTGCTCCTACTAATTTAGATACTTTCGGTTGGATTTGCTTAAAAATGAGAATGATTCACTCATTGGTTAGAGTCAATTGGGTACTTAGGGTTGTGACCTTAGTACCCCTAATGTTTTTAATTGCTATTGGAAATTGATATGACTCGCATTGTGTATTTGTTAGTAGTTTTATAATTTCTTTGTGTATTTGGTAGTAGTTTTATAATCACAAATACATACTTTTGGATTTAACAAAGATGAAAGATAAGTTCGAGAGTAGGGTGTCCAAAAGCCAAAGAATGTTTGAGTTAAATCGTTGATGCACATGGAATATTATTTCGTTGTTTTGATGATAATAAAAGTTAAAGACCGTACAAGTTGAATATTGCCAAAAGATTGTTGTGTGGTCATTTTTTTATTATCCATGGCCCTTGAATCATATGAGTTGTCAAAAGAATCATCGTAAAACTCACACAAAAGGCTAACTGTTGAAGCATGGATCGATCGTAAAGATTCTTATCTCATTTGTTCTAGAAGCGCAAGTGCCAAAAGATGATCCAAGATAGGTCTATGGTTGAGTTGTATCTCGACCATTGGATGCATTTTTAAGCAACGAACTAACGAAGAGATGTGAAGTCAAGATCAATCGTTTGCCATGTTGAGCTTAGGAAAGATATCAAGCGGTAAAGTGCAAGATCAATAAATGTGTATGGACATGTGTTGAAGTTCTTTCGACCAATTGTTAAACAAAACTTTATTAAGTTACAACGTTTCTAAAACAAAGTCTAACAAAATTAAGTGAAATAGTCTATAAACAAATAGTTTTTTTTTTTTTTTTTTAAGGTGATTTTTTATGTTGTGGCAAAGTTCATCACAACCCCTCATAAGGGGATCCCCTAGCCACTTTACAATGGTCAAACTATGTTGTCTTAACCGGGTCCACGCTGACGCGAGAGTGGTCGGCCCACAAGCGAGTCGAGGCTACGCATAAGGGGCACTAAGGCTTCCACCCGGAAAGTTAACAGATGTTGCACCCTCCACAAGAGGCAAACCTCTCTGGAGTAAATGCACGGTAATAGAAAACCGGGGGGCCATCAGAATCAAACCTGGCCCCTCCAAAGAGGGTAGGTTCCGTTCAACCATCACTTGGCAAAATACCCAACCATAAATGTTGGAAGTGGGAATTGAACCCTTAATCACCTAAGTGAACATAAGGCCTCTACACCACTCCACCACTATAGAAGGATCTATAAACAAATAGTTAAGACTTTAAACTTTCATGGATATAAGGCTTCCAACATTTTCATAAAACACATGTGAGTTTTTATAAAAAGTTGTTAGATGTTTTATAAAAATGACCCTATTTATTATTTAGCTAAAGAGAGTTTGATCTAATGGGCGGCGGGTTTTTCCCCAAACTGGTGGTTTGGTAGACCTGGGTTGCCAATGAGTAGCTGTTTGTTAGTGTTAATCTACTGACAGTTCAGATAGTATTTAGTTGGTTGTTTATAAGAAAATGATCACATACTTTTTTTACTGTTATTGCTCACTATTTCAGGCATGTATAAAAAGGTATTAAGTTCGATTTATCTTGTTACAATGGATTAAAAAAATGAGAAATAATAGTCACAAACCTTTCACGATCAATGCCACGAATGGATAGGGCACACTGTAAGTCTCTCTATCAATCTTTATTTTTTATATATTACCCCCTAAAAAATTTTTACTAACCTTTGAATACACATAACAAAATTCTACAGAATCTCAAATGATCCTCCATTCACATACATCATAAATTGATAAATATCTATCGGTTTTTTTTTTTCTTTGTAAGCAGTGATCACATTATTAAACTAATGAGAAGAATAAAAATGATCACTACCTAGACTAGTGTGAATTACTAGTTGTATCGTAACTTAGAAGGATTGTGGCCGACAAGGTAACATTTGGTGTTTTGTTAAACTATGATTGATAAGTGGTCACAAATTAAAATCTTAAGATTTATAGAGTTTCGTTAAACTTGATTGGAAATTATAAATTTTATTTTCGTGGACATGACTTGACATTAAAATCTTTCTAAATGTGTGTTGAAAAGTGAGTGTCACATGCTTCCTAATATAAATTTTATTTTTGTTATTGATATTTTCTCAATGAGTATTATAGTCTTAGATAGATCCAAGTATATGTAAAAAATTCATATACTAAAACGCTCTCTATGGGTAGTCGCCGGAAACCTATTCCGGAGAAGTTACAAGGCCGTATATCTAAGTTTTTCGTCTCAAATCTACCGGACAAATGTAGTGGTAAAGATCTCACGGAGCACATAAGATCTTTGGGGGAGATTTATGATTTGTACATTGCGAGAAAGCGAGACAAGTTTGGAAACAGATTCGGATTTATTTCCTTTCTGGATGTTAAGGATGTGGACGACATGGTAAGGTTGCTTGGTAGGGTGAAGATGGGTGATTATGGGTTAAAGGCAAATGTTGCTAGGTTTGTGTATGAAGATGGAGAGATTGGTTCAAAACCCGATGTCAACTTCCAGTCAGAGTATAGAGGGTCTCAAGGAGGGAGCAGAGGTGTCGGAAATGGTGGCGAAGGCAGGGTGTTTACTACGTTTGCCCCGGGTGGTAAGTCTTTCCAGGAGACTTTAACTGGTCGCAGATCTGTTGTTACTGATGGGAAGTCGGTCATGATTGACGATGATGTGGTTGCCCACCAGAGTTCGCACAGACGTGCTTTGGTCATGAGAATGTTGGATCTGGATGCGTTAAAGAATGTCAACATTATTCTCAAGGACATTGGAGTTGGAGATTGCAAAGTACAATATATGGGAGGCTTGTCGGTTATGGTGACTTTTGATAACAATGAAGAAGCTGCCATAGCTATGAAGGAGGCTAAGGAAGTGCTTGGGAGATTCTCGGGTATATGGGTTTGGGAAGGGCAAGTGTTTGCGTTTGAACGCCTTGCATGGATAAAAGTTAAAGGGCTACTGTTACAGTCGACTCCGTCATTGAGAAGGTCGGACGGTTATTTGGAAAGATTATTCACAAACCACCAAGGTCGGAAGATGATGGAGACCTATCTTATGAGTACATCGGAATCCTGGTGGATGAAGTGCGAAAGATTGCGGAGGAAGTTACAGTTTCTTGGCGTGGTAGAAAATTCAAAGTCTGGGTGGAAGAGGAGGTCGGAGATTGGGTCCCGGAATTCAATGAAGATAAAAGGAATGAGGATAATGAAGATGATCATGTTTCGGTTAATTCGGAGGCCAGCGCTGAAGAGAAATTTATGGAGGAGGACAAGGCAGTGTCGGAAAATGTAGCGGACGATGAGGTGCAGTCGGTCGGGAATAACTCCGGTGAGGAGTTAAGGATAATTAACGAGGATGCGGATTTTGAGGGTGACATTAATGGGGTCTCCTTAAATGGAACATTCCATATGGAAGGTGTTAATGAGGAGGATTTCATGCCTGCGTCGGTTTTCGATTTTGAAAAGGAAATAATTGACCAGGTGGGGCCAGATGATGTACACTCTAACATTAATAAAAGGAAAAAAAAAAAGCAAGGGGTGATTTTAAACATGGTCCATTCCATAGGGGAATATTTTAGTAGTAATGAAAAATCTAAGGTGGTCAAAAGGCCCAAAGGTGATGGTCCAGGTGAGTTTGTGGAGCATTGTGATATTGGGCCTAATCTTTTGTAGGATCAAAGTGGGCCGCCTATTCAACAAAGGGAAGGGGTGGAGAATTCCAACAGAGATGATGGCCTGGTTTCGGATCATTTGGATAATTCTGTGCCTTCTGGTCGTTCTCTGTCACAAGAAGATACTGGTGATTGGGACCCGACAAATACAGTTAAAGCCTCAGAGACTAAAATAGGGATAGAGAAGGAAGTGGATGCTACTGTTTGATCGCGTGTCGAAGTGCTAATCAGAAAATATTTTTTAAAACAACTCCTTAGCTACAAGGACTGCAGTATAGGGAGTAGGGTTGTCGAACCACGAGGAGTATGTGGTTAGTGTTAATAGTAATTTTATTAGTAAAACTAATTAATTAAAAATAATATATTATGAAGTAGAATGTTGTTTTGCTTGAAAAAGTTGATTAAGTGATTCGAATAGAAAACAATAATAATAAAGAAAGTAACTCCCTCTAAACTTCAGGTTCTAGGTTTCACACAATTTTCAGTTTATAGATTGGGAACCACATAGACATGGTTCTGGAAATTAGTTAATTAACTGGTAGCACAAGTTCTTGTCATCAAACCTATTATCTACCCAATTGTAAGCGTCAAGTCAACCCTCTTTATGTCACCCAACCCGCTACTAAGTTTTGTCATCAACCGAACAAGTTGTAAAGAAAGGTCTCAAAACACAAATCAATTGTTTAATAACTAATGCATCAAGAATGTTTTAGTTGTTTGTCATCACAAGCAAAACATAATCCAATACTGAAAATAAATAGAAAAAGTGCGAAACCTAATTGAACCATTCGCTTAGAGGAAGCTACAAAGATTTAGCCTTGCATCTTGGCCATTAAAGCTTCTTCCTCTGTTTGCCTTCTTCGTGCGATCGAGCTTCCAAGTTAATTCCTGTTGTGCGACCTCCTTATCTCTCCGTTCGTCCAGCTTCCTTCGGTGTGCGTCCCTTTTTGATGGGAGCCGTGCTAAAAATTATTTCCCAAAAAAAAACCCTTCTTTACCTTTGACGTTTTCTACAACTTGGGCCTTGGCCGTTGTTTTTTTTTGTCAAGAGTTTCTTTAATTATTATTATAATTATATTATTATTATAATTATCATTATTAATAAAATATATTATATACTATTATTTATATATATTATTATTACTCCATGCTCTTGTACCGGGTGTCTGCGACTTGACCAAAGTTCGTTCGTATTAAGCTCATATCTTACAAACACCTACAAAACATATGTACACCAATAAATAATTAAGAACGCCTAAAAACACACAATAAAAGACTAAAATATATACAAAACTAACATATTAACAAGGTGTGTATTACAACACATCACACCCCCACATTTATCTTTTTTCGTCTCGAAAAAATTATATATGTACTCTGCTCAAGACATTATCACAGACTAGCACCCCAGTCGCCCATCATACCTTAGCTAAGGTCCAAAGTCATACCCCATTTACAGATAAGCATTAGATGTGTTAATTCAGCAAGTCAAATTGATTTCCATTTAAACACAGAATTAACCCGACTAAGCCTAACATGCTTCCGGTTTTTATTTTCATGCAACATACCCCTCACAATTTTTCACTCCACTCGGTTTAATATCTGGACTAGCATGTAGTGAGCTAGTATTATTCACTCAAAACCAAACATGTAACTCTGTTATCATAGGCTTGTATAACAATCACACCTCAATTGTAGACAATGCACATATCTAAAGGACTTACGGGTTTTGGGCTTAGGGTAAAAGTAGTGAACGTTTAGGCTGAAAGTGGCTAAAATAAAATGGTGAAACAACTTAAATGAGAATCCTTATTCACAATACACATAAATAAACACAAATTTGGGCATATTTGACCCATAACACATACTTCTATTTTTTTTTCTTTTCTTTTTCTCTTTTTTTCCTTTTTTTTCTTTTTTCATATATATATATATATATATATATATTTCCTTTTTCTTTTTTTTTCTTTTCACAACTTAAACATAACTCAATCACTTGAACAAAACATAAACACAATGGATGTCATCAATTTACACAAAGGTAAACAAGCCAATTTGGGTAATAGGTTTAATCAATTGAAAGGATATAGGCTCAACATGGGTTACTAAGGGTGATTTTAGGTAAACGGGTCAACACATAACAAATAAATGGGTATCAAAAGAAAAGGGAAAACCTAAATTGCCTTTATCATCTACGTGCATATCTAGTCTACAACCTCAGCATGTATCAAATCACACAAGTTCTGCAACAGAGAAACATCTGGCCTACTCTCAACAAACGAAAATATATATAAATCAAGCTATCATCTAGTAGGCTCAAGATCTCACAAAGTAGGGAAAATGGGTTGCCGATGTGTGCATGTATTTATTACCAATAGCTTGTTAAACCTAGTCAAGCAATTCTAAACATTTTTCTTAAAAATACCTGCTGAAAACGGTTCATACTACTTTTCCACAAATTAGACCATGACTAAGGATCTACTGCCAAAACAATCAAGAGGCAACTGGTACGTACTGAAAAACTGCTTTATGTCTGATTAGAGTGCTTTTTAGGAACAATTTTCGAGACATTTTCTCGATTTTTTGAATTTTTTTTTTGAATTTTTTTTAAAGACTCAAAAATAAATAAAACGAAGTTTCCCCACCCCCACACTTGAACGATACATTGTCCTCAATGTGAACTAGGGAATAAAATAAAACAGAAATAAAACTAATGTACAACAATAAAAGGAACAGACTCCCCTGGATATAGGCAGTGCGTGTATGAGTCTGTGCAGTTCCTCCCAATCGAGCCGTATAGCATTTCATTCGCGGCCGATAACTAAACCTGATGTTCATTCATGGTGGTCTCAAAGAACATTTGCCTACTGAATTTCCGAAGTATGCTCGGTAGTTTACATGCCAAATAAACAGATGTTTAAAGATTGACATGTGAATTGGGCGCTTTTTGTCATTGTGGAAGAACCATCTCACTCGCCTTTGCCCGATGTCTTGTAATCTCACATTCCTAATATTTGTCTTTGGATCTTTATCCCGAACCTTGTTTATGAAGGTAATCAGTGCGGGATGAGAGCTGTGAGAATCTTGAGAAAGACTTGTGACACCTGCATCAATAACAACAACCTTTTCTACTTGTAACTCTTCAACAAGTGAAGGATTTGGTGTGGTATTAGTCTCCACAACCTCATCCTTGACTTGAGAATAGTCTCTGATATCATCAGGTAAGGGAGATATGAACTCTGCTATATCAATCCTTGCCGATAACACCTCGCATTTAAAGCTCAAGTAATCAATTCTTTGTTGAATTGAAAGGTTAGGTGTTGATAACAACTCCTCGACATTAGATAATTTCTCTTCGATTCGAGCGAGTTGCAATTCCTCCTTGCTTTGATATGTAATCTTTACACATTCTTCTTCATATGGAGGAAATTGGTATTGATTTTGAGGGTAACCTGGAGAATAACATAATTGTGAATTTTCATAATAATAATAATAATTCTCCTGGTTACCTGAAAATGGTGCCTCTTCGGGTTTATAGTCATAGTGACTATGATAGTCTTCTCGACATGGACTTGCCCGGTATCCTGATTTCAACATTTCATTCCAATATTCTGGATCATTCCAATATGTTGGGCAATCTTCATCTGTATGTATTTGTCCGCAATAGAAACAATGCGGATCTACCGGTGGTAAGGGTTTTGGACAATCTTTACAATCCTCAGTCCAGTGAGCGAAACTTCCACAACTATAGCAAGGTTCATTGTCTTCATCAACCCAATCCATAGTGTTCTACACTTGTAAAGGAAAAACCTGCACAACTAGAACACCAAAAGTGAAATCTAATAAAATTAAATAACACTTTTATATACACCTCTTTTTTTTTTTAATGTAAAGACAACTAATACTAAAAACACTAAGCGCACGCACTCCCCGGCAACGGCGCCATTTTGATCGCGTGTCGAAGTGCTAATCAAAAAATATTTTTTAAAACAACTCCTTAGCTACAAGGACTGCAGTATAGGGAGTAGGGTTGTCGAACCACGAGGAGTATGTGGTTAGTGTTAATAGTAATTTTATTAGTAAAACTAATTAATTAAAAATAATATATTATGAAGTAGAATGTTGTTTTGCTTGAAAAAGTTGATTAAGTGATTCGAATAGAAAACAATAATAATAAAGAAAGTAACTCCCTCTAAACTTCAGGTTCTAGGTTTCACACAATTTTCAGTTTATAGATTGGGAACCACATAGACATGGTTCTGGAAATTAGTTAATTAACTGGTAGCACAAGTTCTTGTCATCAAACCTATTATCTACCCAATTGTAAGCGTCAAGTCAACCCTCTTTATGTCACCCAACCCGCTACTAAGTTTTGTCATCAACCGAACAAGTTGTAAAGAAAGGTCTCAAAACACAAATCAATTGTTTAATAACTAATGCATCAAGAATGTTTTAGTTGTTTGTCATCACAAGAAAAACATAATCCAATACTGAAAATAAATAGAAAAAGTGCGAAACCTAATTGAACCATTCGCCTAGAGGAAGCTACAAAGATTTAGCCTTGCATCTTGGCCATTAAAGATTCTTCCTCTGTTTGCCTTCTTCGTGCGATCGAGCTTCCAAGTTAATTCCTGTTGTGCGACCTCCTTATCTCTCCGTTCGTCCAGCTTCCTTCGGTGTGCGTCCCTTTTTGATGGGAGCCGTGCTAAAAATTATTTCCCAAAAAAAAACCCTTCTTTACCTTTGACGTTTTCTACAACTTGGGCCTTGGGCCGTTGTTTTTTTTGTCAAGAGTTTCTTTAATTATTATTATAATTATATTATTATTATTATTATCATTATTAATAAAATATATTATATAGTATTATTTATATATATTATTATTACTCCATGCTCTTGTACGGGTGTCTGCGACTTGACCAAAGTTCGTTCGTATTAAGCTCATATCTTACAAACACCTACAAAACATATGTACACCAATAAATAATTAAGAACGCCTAAAAACACACAATAAAAGACTAAAATATATACAAAACTAACATATTAACAAGGTGTGTATTACAACACATCACTGTTCGGTTGGGTAATTTTTTGGGAGCGGATTTAAATAATCACAGAGGTCTAATTAATGAGACGGTTCAAGGTGAAGGTTAACAGGTAGGTGGTAAATGAATCTGCTTTCTATGAATATTAGAGGTTTGAGGGCTATGGGTAAGGCGGTTTGGGTTAGAAAGATTCGTACGCGGTTTGGGGTAGATTTTTTGGGTATTCAAGAAACTAAAGTTTCGGGTGTGGTTTTACGGGAATTGTTGTCGTTTTGGGGTGATGGGGGGGGGGGCTGGAGTTTGATTCGGTTGATGCTATGGGTTTATCGGGTGGGTTGGTTACTATGTGGAACCCGAAGGTCTTTCGGAAGAGTTCGGTGACCAAGCACAAGAATTTTTGGCGGTTTCGGGGGTTTTGTTGGGTGATGGTTCGGTTCTGAATTTAATTAATATTTATGCACCACAGCGATCAGGGGCAAAAAGGAGTTTGTGGTCAGATCTGGCTAGTTATATGAGAGGGCAGAGTGGTATGTTTGTTTTGATGGGAGATTTTAATGTGGTTCGGTGTCCAGAGGAACGCAGGAATTCGGTGTTTAATCGTCTGGAGGTGGAGGATTTTAATAGTTTCATTAATGATTTGGGTTTAACTGAGTATTTCATGAGAGGTTTCAAGTTTACGTTTGAGTAAAGTGCACGGATGGTCCCTGTGGTTTGCCCAAATTTAAACTCTGCTCCTCAACCTTTGGAAATTACACGTATGGTATCTGTGGTTTGTATTTTGTTTCATCGATGGTCCCTGACTTGGATGGAGGTTAAGTTTTTCAGTTAAGTCAATGTGAAATTACTAAATTACCCTCATAAAAGCATCTTATTCTCTTCTCCTCCCCCATAATAATCAAACCCTACTCTTTCTCTCTCTCTCTCTCTCTCTCTCAGATCAGTCTTTATTTTCTAACATAAATGCATCAGCAGGTGCAGGTCTAACAACGACTAAGAAAGGGTGTTCCCTAGAAATTCATTCTATTCGAACACAAACAGAGTAGTGGCTAGGTTCCGACGCCAGGCGAAAATGACGAAGCATGGTTGAATATGACCAACTCGCACCGCTGTTGGTGGTTCGAAGGCCGATATGCTGCGATGTGAAGGAAAGGAACTGCTGCTATGACTCCTCTGAGGGAAGCAGTAGTCCAATCAATGCTGCATGCTCTGTTTTGGGCTAGATCTGGTAGATTGGAGGTTAGATCTCGAGTTGTGAATAATCCCAGCTCGCAAATACAAAAACCGTTCCGACCATCATCGCTTGCTTGGGGTCCGATGGTTAGATCTCGAGTCGTGAATAATCCCAGCCAGCAAATCACGAGTTGTTCCGGTGGGTTGGGTTTGCTTGGGGTCCGATGGTTTGGGTTATGGTTGTGGTTCGGTCTGATTGTGGTTGTTGGCTCAGGTCTTGCTTCGAGACGGGTCTTGCAGATGGTTCAGGTCTTGCTTCGAGATGAGTTTAAGTTGGGTTAGATCTGGTTGGGTTAGGGTGGTCAGCGACTAGCTATGGTGGCTGTTTGGAGGTTGTTTCAGGTTGGATAGGTAGTGGCTGTGGTAGTGGTGGTTGCTTCGTTGACTTTGACGAATTTGTGGTGGTGGTGGTGGTGGTTGGAGGAGGAGGAGGTGGTGATGTTGGTTGTTTGCGGAGGTGGTGGTGCTGGTCATATACACAAAAGATTAAACTGCTCGGATGGTCCCTATGGGTATTTTGGTCATTTTACATGACTTAACTGATAAAATTTAACGACGTTAGCTGGTAGGGACCAAAATGTTATAAAATGTCAACGTTGGGGACCATTGAAAATATATGGGGGCATACGTGAAATTTGGGCAAACCACAGGGACCATCCGTGCACTTTACTCTTTACGTTTTTGGCTGGGAAAGGGAATGATCATAAGATGAGCAAGATAGACAGGATTTTGGTATGCCAAAATTTCTTTAATAAATGGCCTTTGGCATGTTTACGGGCTCTAAATAGGGAGTTATCTGATCACTGCCCTATTCTTTTGACTGTGATCGATGTGAACTTTGGTCCAAAACCATTCAGGTGGTTTAATTCTTGGTTATGGAGAAAGGATTGTGAAGAGGTGGTGATAATGTAACATCCGGCAAAAATCAATCTGTTTCCGTACGTAATTAGTATATGTAATTAACGGTTTAAGTGCATGTTTAAATTAATTAGATTAATTTAACTGGTGCCGTAGAGAATAGCAAATTCCCCATAAGATGCATAGGAATGCACACGTTTAATGATGAAACATGATAGGATCATGTGCGAATAAACTTGTCCGGTACGGACGTTGGTGATTACCCGGTAAAAGTTAAATAAACAAAAAAGATTCCGGACACCCAGGATATAAAATAAAGGGTGTTTTCACAAAATAAAATGGGTTTTGGAACTCCAAAACCATAAGTGAAAGCTTTCCATACAAATCTCCCGGTAACGAATAAAGTGCGCGTACCGCACTCGGTACGCGTATAGCTTATAAATTCACCCGACAAGAGCCTAAATAACCAATCAACACTTAAAATAGACTATGTTTAAGGGTTATTAGAGGCACTTTTAATGTCCGAATAACACGCGATTAAAGTCCCAAAAATACCCGAACGGCACCCGAACGACAAAGGATTAAACTTAACAAAACATTGGTAAATATTTTGTGTTGTGGACCCCACCCCATGACCCCCAAAACCGGCCCAACCCCTAAACCATGTTTAAAATCTTCTTTTTATACATGTGATCTAAGATAGATATTGTAAGATATGAGATGGATATGGAGATGATCTTATATAGATATTCATGTCCTATTAAGATCACACAAATCTTTCTTTTTAAAAAAAACCCACGGCCAAGCACCCTCCCACAATCCACCCAAGATCATCTAGTACACACATGTCTATAATATATGGACTTAAATCTAGTGATGGATCTTGTTGAATCTTGGAAGATATGGTGAGATTATAAGAGATCTTAAGTACTTGGAAAGATCACAAATCCTTTCCTCTTCTTTACAAACTCACGGCACAAACACCCTCTAAATCCTCCCAAGATTTCATTTGGTACAAGTGCATCCATGATATAAAGGATTTGAAATCCAAGAGAGATCACATATAATCTTTCGAAGATTGGGAAGATTTATAAAAAGACACATGTAAAGAATACTTGAATCAACAAAGCAAAACTCTTCTTCCTTTTTCTTTCATTTGGCCGTGAGGTTGCAAAGGTCCACACACACACTTCTTACAAATTTTAACACCTCCAAATTACTCCTAAACATCCATCCTTCAAACCCTCATTGTGTGTTTCAAGCTTGGAGCTTAACCACATAGGAAGAACACACTAAACCCCATCAAAATAAAGCATTGTTAGCTTCCCTACCCTTGTGCTAGTTGTAAGTATTCTTGATCTTGTTCTTGTCTTTAAAAGTTTATGTTTAAAAGCTTGAAGCAAGTTGTACAAGGGGTTAACTTGATTAAGCTTTTCATGTTAAAACATATGATTTTAAAGACTAAAATGGTGTTAATATAGTGTGAATGGGCCGAAAATTTGGTGATGGATGTGAAGTATTCTTGTAGTTTTTATAAAGTTCATGAATACTTGAAGAAAAATAGTGATTTGGGTAACACTTGTTAATGAAACTTGGATGAAATTGAAAGTGATTTTGATCATCCTAACGTAAAGATATAAGACTTATTAAAGTGTTAATTTTGTTAGAAAACTAGTATTGTAAAAATTACATCATCAAAGTCTACTAACTTGAAAAATGTAATTTGGACTTGTTGGACAAAATACACAAATTTCACATTTTAGTAGACTTATTAAGGATATATGAGACTACTAAAAGTATGGAAATGTGAAAATGATCCAACATTATAAAGATGATCCTTTAAAGTCTACTAGTTTAGTAGGAAAATGCTAATCTTGAAAGTTAGCATGGAAAAATGCAACTTTTATAAGTTAAGGGACTAATGTTGTAACTTTAAAAGTTGAGGGAATAAAATGGATATTTTAGAAACTTGGGTCTAAAAATTCAACTATGGAAAGTTTGGTGTCAAAAGTATAAATAATAATTTTCCAAGGTAGATTGGTAAATACTAGTAAACATACACATGTATTTTGTATAAAAGTGTATTTTTATAAAATGGAGTTTTATAAAAATATGGACTTTTCTAACATATGGATTTATATAAAAACAAAGGTTTTTATAAAAATGTTAGACAAACTAAAACTTGGGAGAACTTATATAAAAATGAACACTTTTATATAAATGGGAATATAAAAGTGTTGGAACATTTTTGTATATAAGTTGTCAAGTTTTGTGTTAAAAATACAAAAGTGTTTATAAAAACTTCCAAGTAATATGTGTTGAGAATTAGAAAGTTGAATAATACTTCTAGAAAACACATATTGGAAGACTTGGAAAAAAGTTGACTATATATATACATATATAAGTTAAGAAATCGGACTTGGACGTGTTAACGAACTAAGACGTAAAAGCGGACAAACGAGAAAAATATCATTACGTCAAGATGAGTAAAAATATATTTTAAGGAGTTAAAATATATGATTTGGGTGAAAAATACATAACACTTTCCTAAGTGTTGGAAAATATTCGTGGGAGAAAAATAACGTGAATAATCTAACGATTAAACGTTAAACAAGTGTATGGACTTGACAATGAAAATATATATAAATTCGACTTGACGAAATCTTAGTATATTTACTTAATGAGAAAGTAAATATACGGGAAGGTAAGTCGAGTCGAGTGAAGAAAACAATATATATATAAGTATACCGAATCGACGAGATCCTAGTATATTTACTTAATGGGAAAGTAAATATACGGTGTGGTGAGTCGGGTCGAGCGTTAAAAATATTATATCGAACGATACGATCTTAAGTATAATTATTTAATGGGAAAATATTTATACGTTAAGTGAAGTCGAGTCGAGGATAATTGAATACAAGTTAAAGAAATATTAATGAGAATATAAATAACTTGTAAGAAAGGGTAATCCATCACCAACGGACCCAGGACATATGTTTAATTAAACGGGGAATTATATGTAAATGGTGGTGTTGGGAGTTGGGTGTACAACTTGCCGGAAAAACACACGCTATAGACTTAGTGACTTACACGCACTAGGACGTTCGTAGGTGCTTGACCACGGACTTGCTATTCTCTGCTATTTGATTGTACGTTGTACATCAGGTGAGTTTCACGGCCCCATTTTACTGTTTTAACTGGGGGAAAGATATGTTTGTCAAATGTTGTCACATGTTGAAATGTTTTCAAAGGATAAAATGTGATAAGTGGCATGATGAGTACTTGAGCAATGATCGCCACTCGGGGTTGAGTCCTCTCTTCTGTAACCATTAATTTAGGGAAATGAAACCGAAGGTATATTTGGATAGTACTATTGGTGCCTGACAAGGCCCACCCCTAATGGATAGCGTCGATTATGCATCAGCGTATGCCAGGGGTGCACGTATTCTGAAATTAAGTCGTTGGATTCCGAGAAACGACTTGGAGCGGGGCATTATTATTAGTCTTGGTTTGGTTGTGGGGCTCAAGGGATTGCTCATCATCATAGTTTGTAGGAGCTAGCTACTCCTTACAAAGACCACAAGTTGTGCAGGTTTCGCACATGTTGTAAAAAACGAGATATCGATCGACAAGATCCTAGTATAATTATTTAATGGGAAAATAATTATACGGTAAAGTGAGTCGAGTCGATGGTTGTGAAAATGTTGTTGTTATGAAGCTAAAACCTATGAACTCACCAATATATTATATATTGACGTCTTTTTAAACATATCTTTCAGGTAACTAAGTGCTGAATAGATATGGGGCTAGTGCGGTGGAATTCGGGATGTCGGATACTGGTCGGGGTTTCATTCATTGTTACCATCGGGTTGGAACATAAACGGAAATACCCCACATTGAAACTTAATATGCTTTGTGCAAAATTTGTAACAAGATACTCATTTTCGACATCCTAATAAATTGATCTTTTCTAATTAAATATAGTTTGTGTTAATCTTGACTTTGATATGCTTTCGAGCGTTGCGCCTCGTGTTTCCGCCATTGGGTTTACCATAGTACTATTCATTGAAATGCTAGGCCGCCCAGCGGTTAATGATTTTGACAAGTCATAGACACACAATTAACATAAAGCAAACACACATGAGAATTGCATTTAGTAAAAGAAATAGAAACTTGATAGTAAGTACACGAGTCACCCCAAAATAGTAAAACAGTAAAAAGGGGAAAGATATACTCACAGTTTGCGAAAGCGATCAAAATCCACTTAAGCGGTCGTGAGCTAAGTAATGGGAATTCCGAGGAATTCAACCTATAATGTGTAAGAATACTAATAAGGAAGTGTCTAAAAAGTCTAAGGTATCTAGGGTCTAAGGCATTAGGGTTTGCAAAGTCGATTTGGGGAATTAGAGTTCTTATGATAAATCGAATTAATATATAAAAGTTGTATATCAAAAGTAATACGTCAAAGTTTGTAAATGTGGTTTAAGTAATATAATTATTACCAATTGAATATTTAGATAAAAATTATGTTTGACTAATTTAAATAAAATGACGTAGTTAATTACTATAACTAATTATTGTAAATAAATACAATAATTATAAATGTATAAATAAATGATTATGAGTTACACAATGATCCAACAAATGATAATACAGACTTTCAACCATAAAAGTATTTCTATTTTATAAGAAAAATATTTATAAAATAGATGTTTAAATAGTATAGATAAATAAATGTTTTATTATGTCTAATTAAACATAATAAGACTAATAATACAAGACACAATCCAAAAATACTATTTTCATAGAAAATGGATAATTTCTGATGTAAAGTAACGAAAATAATTTTCTCATAATTTTTATAAACTTATTTATATTTAAAACTGATTTAATGAGATTAAATCATGTCTAAATGATTAAAAATAGGAAAAATAATAAAAATAAATGTTTTCAAACCAATAATTTTTATTTCAGATTAGAATGCTAAGAAATAATTATCATAAAATTTTGAGATCAAAATCATTAAAAATGAATTTTTAATCAATTAATTATGATTAAAAGAATTTAAATTAATAAAACAATGAAAAGTAAATAATTTTCAGAAAGCAAAAGTGTGATAATTTTCTTTATGATGTCAAGATGCTACACCTAAATTTTCATAAATTTTGGACAAAAGATGGATTTATTATGATTATTCCAAGTTAAATGTATATTTTAATAATCATATTATGTTTAAAAATAAAAAAATTAAAACAGTATGAAATCTGAAAAAAATAAAGAGAGGTCCATGCCTGGGTTCGAACCCAGGTGGATTCGGAGCACAAACAACACCCAAACCACTATACTAACAATAGTTTTGTTGATATATTTGATGAACATTAATATTTATATAGTAATCTGTTAGGACAAAAAGGATTGGTGAAACCACTTTTGCAAACCTTGGTCTAATTCACTTCTGTCAAAATACTCTAAGTATAGAACTGCTGAAGAAGAAGGATCAAACTGCTGAAGAAGAGATTCAGAAGTGCTGAAGAAGAAAAGTCATCAGAAGTTCTGAAGTTCAAACCAGACACTTCTACTGAAGAACTACTGAAGACAAACTACTCATCAGTAGTTTGTCATTCATCAGTACTTACATGATGATCTTTTCCACCGCCTTTGTATATCACTAGTTTATTACTTTAGTATTTCTTTTTGCTTTATGTACAAGTTCCAAGACTGCAACTTGTTGCAACTTGTTTCTGAACTTGCTTTTGGCAAGGTTCATGTATTTGTAAAGTCTATAAATAGAAGGGTTCATCCCTCTGTTTTAGACATTGATTTTAATACAGAAATCCTTCAACACTTATTATTTTTTTTCCATTTCATGTTTATTGAGAATCTGTCAAAGTGTTTCATTCTCATTCAATACTTAGATTCTCAATAAACAATTATCATTTATTAGTTCTTGAATCCAGGGGGAGTAATAACTCCTGTTGATAAGTGTAGCTTTAAACTTATAAACATTCCGCTGTGTTATCACTCATCAAGAACTTGTTAAACACTTAAGTGTCAACTAGCAAGTTCAAACAAAAGAGCAATATACTGATCCAACAATTGGTATCAGAGCTCTGGTTTATCTAATCACATATCAATCTAACAAATTGAGAATCAGACACAGGCTCTTGTTGATATTCAATAAAGGATTATAAGCTCACTTTTTTCAACATCCATCACTTTAAGAGATATTTGACAAATCAATACTCTTTAAAATGGATCCTCATAATACTGGTTCTGCCACTAAACCTGCCATGCTTGTAAGAAATGAATATAACATATGGCAAAAGAGAATGGCACATACCTTATCACAGACCAACACAGGTTGTTGGAGATCTGTGATATATGGTCCTCATAAACCAGTAAATATAAATCTTGAAACTAAGGAAGGGATTCCAAAAGAACCAAAAGACTATACTGATGATGATTTCCTAAAACTTGAGCTTGATGCAAAAGCTTTCTCTATGTTGGCAATGGCACTCCCAAATGAAATCTACTCTGGCCTATTACATTATGATAGTGCCAAAGAGCTTTGGGACTGCCTAAAAGAACAGTTTGGAGGAACTGAAGAGGTGATTGCCAACACCAGAGAAATCTTGGCTCAACAATATGAAACTTTTGCTCACATTAATGGGGAAACTTTAACACAGCAATTTGAAAGATTTTCCTCATTAATATCCGAGCTAAAGCTAAATGGTCAGACCTACACAACTGTATCTATGCTTCATAGATTTTTAAGGTCTTTACCTGATAAATGGGAAACATACTCAATAGTCTTAAGATCTTCACCAGATTTTAGCTCCCTCACTCTTACAAAACTTCATGGGAGATTACTTACTTTTGAGAGAGAAATTGATCAAAAGAAAAGGTTACAAAATTCTGGCAAAACTGCTGATGACTATCTACCAGGTAGTACAGCACTATTGGGACAAGACTCACCAACTTGTTCAAATAGTTTTGGATCTTTTGACCACATTGACATAACTACTGGGATCTCATCTGAAAGATCATTCCCAGGTTATGACAATAATGACTTTGGTCAAACTGCTGATAACATGTGTTTTATCATGGATGACTTAAATAGTTTCAGTAGTGATGACCTAGAAGAAATGGATATTTTGCACCAACTGGCCATGTTAAGTTTAAAAACAAATAAATTTTACAAAAGGTCAGGAAGGAAGTTTCCAGGACTTAACAGTTCTACAAAAATTGGTTTTGACAAATCTAAACTTAGATGTCACAAGTGTCAAAAGTTGGGACACTTTGCTAGAGAGTGTAGAAGCTCTGGCTTTAACCAATCTCAGTCTGGAAACAATTTTAACCCCAATTATAACAGGAATAATGGAACACAAGGGAGTGCACATTTTGTACAGGCACAAGCTCCACAACACCAATATGTGCCACAAGTACAATATGTACAGATGCCTGCTCAACAGATGCAGAGCCAACAACCAATCCCTCCCTTTCCAACTGCTCAACAACCTCCACAGCAACAACAACCCTCTCAACAAAGTTTATTTACTTCAGGGTATGTTGACTGGAGCAGTCTTCCTTTTGACACCACAGAGTGCAATCCTGATGCAGACAACAAAATGTTTGACATCAACTGGGGAGAGCCTGACAATGGCAGAAAGAACTTTGCCTTAATGGCATTTGAGGGATGCTCCTCAAAATCTGCCTTGTCACAGGTATCAAAAGAATTTTTGACAAAATTATGTTCAAATTCATGCAAAGAATATTTTGCTCTCATAAGAGAGACAAATGTGCACTTACAAGGAAAAGCAAATGACTCTGAGAGAAAATTCACTCAGATGAAATGTGATTTAGAAAGAAAACTTTCTGCAAAAACAAAAGAAGTTTCTAAATTACCTAACTCTGCTATTGAAACCCAAGCACAAATTAAAATCATGATTAATGACCTAGGGAATGTCAGACAAGAGCTTGCTGACACCAAGGTCACATGTGAAAAATGGGTGGAATCTTGTAAGGGGTACCAACTATTTCTAAACAAACAAAGTGCTTCAAATGTTAGGTTTGGCATAGGGTACAATCACACTGAAAACACCAACAGATTTCTCTCCCAAAACTACTGAAGATGGGAGAAAAATTGTTTCAGGTGAAACTTCTGAAGAGGAAGAATGCACATATTTCCATGAAAACTTTCTATAGTCACACAAAGAAAGTTCTTCAGAAGTACTGATTAAATCTGACTTTAAGCCATCAGTAGTTTCAACTACATCAGGAGTTGAGAACCTGAAAACTACTGATGACCTAAAACCAATCAAAACAGTCAGAGACTTGTCTTTGAAAGAAAAGACAAAAGAATGTGAAATTTGTGGTCTGTTCAACCACAAAACAGAATTTTGCAGATATAGAAAAGGTATTCAGTTCAACAAGAAAAATCAACAACTGGTTGTGGGAAAACAAATAAAAAATGATTATGTAAAAAATTTTTCTCCCAAGAAACAACAACCAGCAAAAACCTTTTCTCAGAAAAAGACAAAATCTCAACAAAAGTCTTTTTCTCAAAATTCTCTATCAGTAGTTAGACCTGAATCATCAGCAGTGTCACAAACTGCTGAGATTAAAGATCTTATGAACTTGGTACAACTACTGATGACCAAAGTTGATGGTGGTCCTCAAAAGGATACCACCATTGTTCTTAATGCAAAATCCATTGCCAAAAAGACATGGATTTCTAAACTTGGTCAAGAACAAACTGTAAATGTTCTCAAGAGCAAACCCAAAGCCAAACTGGCTTGGGTTCCTAAATCTAACTGATTTGCTATCTTGTGCAGAGAGTTTCCAGAGGCTTAAATAGCATTTGGTATGTAGACAGTGGAGGCTCAATGCACATGACAGGATGCAGATACCTGATAAAAAAATTTATCAGTCAAAGAGATGGATCTGTATCCTTTGGGAACAATGCTAAGGGATATGTTCTAGGACATGGCAATGTCTCCTCTGGCAAAATACAGTTTGACAAGGTCAATCTGGTTGAAAACCTTGAGTACAACTTGCTAAGTGTGTCACAAATGTGTGATAAAGGATATTCTTCCTTTTTCACAAAGACAGCATGCAAGATCATATCACCAGAAGGCCAGAAGTTGATAGAGAAGATCATTGAAGATCATACTTTGTTAATAGCCAAAAGATGTGGCAATGTCTATGCAGTGGACATTGAAAAAGACAAAGTACTGAACAACACTGCCTGTTTCTTCTCAAGGGCATTAACTTCAGAAACTGATCTCTGGCACAGGAGACTTGGCCATGTGAACTTTAAAACCATAAATAAAGTCACAAAAATGGGCTTGGTCAGAGGTCTACCCTTAAAAGTATACCAGTGTCAAGAACACTGTGTATCCTGTTTAAAGGGAAAACAACATAAGTCCTCCTATAAGTCTATTGAAGAATCAAAAACAACTGCATGTCTTCAACTACTCCATATGGACTTATTTGGGCCTGTAAAAATCATGAGCCTTGGTAAGAAGAAGTACTGCTTAGTCATCATTGATGACTACTCAAGATTTACATGGGTATTCTTCTTATTTTCCAAGGATGAGGCTGCTGAAATCATCAAGTTCTTCATTCTACAAGTAGAGAAGCAATACTCTCTACATGTCAAAACCATTAGAAGTGATAATGGGACAGAGTTCAGGAACAAAACTCTGGATGAATTCTGTTTGTCTAAAGGGATTATTAGACAATTCAGTGTTGCCAGAACTCCTGAACAAAATGGTGTGGTAGAAAGGAAGAACAGAACTTTAATAGAAGGAGCAAGAACAATGTTAGCTGATTCTGGCCTACCTTTATACTTTTGGGCAGAAGCAGTTAACACATCATGTTATGTTCAAAATAGAGTTCTTGTTGTCAAGAGACATTCAAAAACTGCCTATGAAGTTCTTCATGGCATGAAGCCCCTTATCTCCTTTTTCAGGGCTTTTGGGTGTCAATGTTTCATCTTGAACATCAAGGAATCTATTTCAAAGTTTGCTGCCAAAGTTGACTCAGGTTACTTTCTTGGTTATTCTTCAACTAGAAAAGCCTACAAGGTTTTTAACTCAAGAACCAGGATAGTAGAAGAAACACTGAATGTCAAGTTCAATGAGTCAAAACACACTCTCATTCCAGCACATCCTGCTGAACTCTTTGACCTTGACAACTTCCATTTTGAACCTGAAAAGACAGTCACTTCATCCAAACCTACTTATTATGGTGATCAAAGGTTTGATGATGAGGATCCAGCACCATGGACTCCTCAAACAGTCATTAAGTCAACTTCAAAACCATCAGAAGTTTCACAAACTTCTGATTCAACAAATACTGAAGGACAAACTCAAACATCTGCTTCAGCACCTGCAACTACCGAAGACACTGAAACTGCTGAACCAGATATAATAGACCTCAGTAGTTTGTTTGAAGAACATGAGCACCAACACCTGTCAGTGGTTTACAACAACTGATCGAACACAAAGACCATCCACTTGATCAAATCATGGGTGATATTGCATCAGGTGTTCTTACAAGAAACCAGCTTTCCAACTTTTGTCTATTCTCAGCATTTATTTCACAGTTGGAACCAAAGAAGTACCAGGAAGCCCTCAAAGACAACAATTGGGTGCAGGCAATGCAAGATGAATTGCTTCAATTCAACAAGCAACAGGTTTGGGAAATCTGTCCCTTACCACCAAACAAGCAACCAATTGGCACAAGATGGGTTTTCAGAAACAAACAAGATGAAGCTGGTATTATAATCAAGAATAAGGCAAGACTGGTAGTACAAGGTTACTCTCAAGAAGAAGGAATTGACTATGATGAAACCTTTGCTCCAGTTGCAAGGCTTGAAGCCATTAGGTTATTTCTGGCCTATGCCATTTCCAACAAAATAAAAGTTTATCAAATGGATGTCAAGAGTGCATTTTTGTATGGAAAGATAAAAGAGGAAGTGTATGTTTGTCAGCCACCTGGGTTTGAGGATCCTTCTCATCCTGAGTGGGTGTACAAACTAGACAAAGCTCTTTATGGGCTCAAACAGGCTCCAAGAGCCTGGTATGATACACTTTCAACCTTTTTACTCAAAAATAACTTCACAAGAGGTGCCATTGATAAAACTCTTTTCATAAAACATGTTGGAAATCATGTCTTACTTGTTCAAATATATGTTGATGATATCATTTTTGGTTCAACAAACACAAAATTGTGTGACGAATTTAAGAAACTCATGCAATCATAATTTGAGATGAGTACAATGGGAGAACTGCAGTACTTTCTGGGACTGCAGATTAAACAACAATCAAATGGAAATTTTATACATCAATCAAAATATGTTAAAGAATTATTAAACAAATTTTCTTTACAAGACTGTAAATCATGTTCCACTCCCATGACACCAACCACACAAGTTGAACCAGATGATCAAGGAAAACAGGTTGATCAAACCATGTATAGACGTATGATAGGTTCCCTTTTATATCTAACTGCTTCTAGACCAGATATTATGTTTTCAACATGTGTCTGTGCTAGATATCAATCAGCTCCTAGGGAATCACACCTTATTGCAGTCAAAAGAATTTTCAGATATCTGAAAGGAACTCCAACACTTGGAATTTGGTATCCTGCTTCAAGCAATACCAAATTATCAACTTTTTCAGATAGTGACTATGCAGGGTGTAAAATGTCAAGAAAATCAACATCTGGTGGTTGTCAATTCTTGGGAAACTGTCTAGTGTCCTGGCAATCAAAGAAACAAACAAACATCTGTTGCAACTTCAACTGCTGAAGCTGAATACATTGCAGCTGCAAGTTGTACATCACAGATACAATGGCTCTAATATCAACTTCTTGATTATGGAATCAAAGAGACCAAGACACCATTGCTTGTAGACAGCAAATCTGCCATTAGCATCATTCAAAATCCTGTTCAGTTTTCAAAAACTAAAGACATTGAAATCAGGTATCATTTCATAAGAGATTGCTATGAAAAAGGCAAGATTGAAGTGAAACATGTAGCAACAGCTAATCAAATAGCTGACATATTCACTAAACCCCTTGACACATCAACATTTCAGAAGTTAGTATCCATGCTAGGGATGCTAAATTTGTAAGTGTTTCTCTTTATTTTTCTGCACAACTTTTTTTATTTTTCACTTACATCTGTTTTCAAAAACTTGAAAAACTTCTGAAAAGAGAGAAACTACTGATGAACAAAACATCAGTATGGGGATATTTTCTAAAAAAATGATTAACTTCTGATAAAACAACCTTCAGAAGTTATGAATAAAGTATTTATAAAAGTATTTCTCATCAGCTATTCAAAACTGCTGAAGAGAAAATGGGAACTACTGATGAAGATAATTCTTCATCAGCAGTTTAGTCAAAAAGGGCAAATCAGACTTTTCCCATCATCAGAAGTTTGACCTAGTCGGTTTAAAACTTTTGATAAAGAGGTTTTTAACCTAGGCGGTTTAAAACTTCTAATAAAGAAGTTCCAAGCGGTTAAAAACTTCTGATAAATATCTTTTTTCAACACTTATCCATTCAAAAACAAAAATTCCCTCCTTCTCTCTCAAGAAAGCTCTCAAACCCCTGAACCTGCAACAAAAACACTGTTTGATTACCAAACACACAAAACCACATGGCTTTAGTTCTTAAACAGGGACACAATCTCAGAGCCTACTTAGAAAAACAAGAAGGCTGGTCCCAATACGATGAGATCATTGATCTCGTCGTCAAATCCCAATATTTCACCGCTCTCACAATAGACCCACCAATACATCCTGAAACTCTCAATGAGTTCTGGGCTAATGCTGAGACAGTGATGGTGGATGATGAAGTTATCTCTCTCAACTCAACAATTAAAGGGAGACAAATGGCCATCACACCGACCATATTTGCAAACAGACTGGGGTTGAATGATGTGAATGCCCCTGAAAAGTTTGACAACTCTGCAATCCACCTAGCCATGACTGAGTGTGGTTATCAAGGTACTCTCTCACAAGCTACCATCTTTAAAAAATATTTTGAACCAAAATATAAACTTTTGTTTCATTATATAATTATGTGCTTGAGTCCTAAAACAGGGTCATATGACCAGATGCCCTCAACCTTTCAACCAATCTTTCATTCCATCGTGAATGAAACAAATTTCAGGGCATCAAAACTTTTCTTTAATGAGTTGGTGTTACATCACAATAACACTAAGAAAAAGTTTTTGTTATATCCAAGGTTCATTATGCAATGCATAATAAATGAACTGGGTAATGAGGTGCTTGTGGGTAAAATTGAAATTTTAAAACCCTTAACCTCACAAGCATACTCAAGGCACAACAAACAGGCTGCCTGGCCAGAAGATGACCAAGGGGAACCAGAACCAGTCCCCATGGAACCCTCATCTTCCAAACCTACTCCACCAAAGGCCAAGAAACCCAAGGTACAAAAACAAAAACCCACCAAACCTAAAAGAAAAGTTGTTCAGGAGGTTGAGATGCCTGAACAAACTATTGTGCAATCTGCACTTCTTAAAGATGTGACTGAAACATCCTCTCAGTCTCATCCATCTCAAACCCCACCAAGAGCACCTATCACAATCCTTTTCAAAAGAAAAAGACTTAAGAAAACTATTCCCATTGATTCTTCTTTTGAAACTGCTGAACCCACTGCCCAAACTACTGAACCAGCACCCCAAATTTCTGAACCAGACATTGAAATAGCCAAACTTCTCTCTGGGCTAAAAGAGAAAGTCCCATCTACACATGTCAGTCCCCATCAACCACATAAAACAGGGGACATAGCATCAGAAATTGACATGGATGTGGACACTCAAAGCCCTAACCAAAGAGATAAGGATGAACCAGAGTCTCTAAGCCCAAACTTAGAAACTTTTGGTACTTTTGAGGCTGCTACTACTCATTTACCACCTAGTGGTGGACCTGAGGACAGAAGTAACATAGCTAAGACCTCAACTGTGGCAACTACTGATGAAGGCTTAATGCCTAAGGTAGGAAATCCTCTGAACCAAGAAAAAGAGGTACATGAGACAACTGAGTTGGGCTCAGCTCATGATGTAACTGATACAGTCCTCATTGAGGATGTAATCAGGGATTCAGATGATTCCATTGATTTGGATGATGTTTCAAAACACCAAACTACTGAATTGACGGCTACAAGTGAAGGTCCTGCACCTGGTGTATCTAAGCTCAAGAAGCTAGTCACACCATCTCAGGTTAAAGCCCACTCAATCCATGATTCCCCTAGAGTGGCATCTTCTGTACAACAAGAAGATCACCCAAAAACACACCCCTCACTACAAATGCCTACCCAATTCCCTGGGCAAACAAGCATAGACATGAACCAGCTATGCAGCCCAGATGGTCCCTTATACCACATGATGAACACCCTCATCAAGAATCACTTCCAAACATACACAGCTAACTTGGAGCTGTCCATGAAGAACCAATTTAGAGTGATACAGACGAAGATGAATGATCTGTCCAACAAGATTGACTACAACAGCAAACAGATTGCTCATCTTACAGGTCAGTTCTCCCAAGCTTCAACTTCAAAAGCTGATGAAGCCAAAAAGGGGGAGAAAATCAAGGTACCTATGGATACACTTGAAGCCAGAAGAAAGGCAAGAGTGGCTATCCTAGCAAGAGATCAAAAAGATCAAGCTAGAAAAGAAAATCTGGCTCAACAATTTGATACACTTGAAGCCAGAAGAAAGGCAAGAGTGGCTATCCTAGCAAGAGATCAAAAAGATCAAGCCAGCCCAAGATTAATAAACCACGATTCATGGTCTATAAACATCATGAATAAGGGGCTTTTACTCGTGGTTAAACAACAATCAAAATGGCATAAAAAATTATGGGCTTACAACGAGATTTGAAGGGAAAATGTCTTTATCATGTCTGCAACTAAGACTTGCGATTCAGAGCACTTGGAAACAATTTGGATGGATTTATTAAGGGGTTATTATGCGAAAAGGGTTCCATACATTGTATATGAGTTCAATTTTATAGATGCAAGCTTGAATCGTAACCTATTTGGACGTTTGGTCTTGAATGCGACGGTTACACATAGAATTCGATTAATACATTATTAACACCTGTTAAACGCACGATTAAAGTCTAGGAAACGGTTAATGCTAAGTGGAGAAACATTTTGAAACATTTAAACGCATAAAATGTGATAGGAAAAAGGTTTTTGGGTTTGGCCGGAAAAACGTGAGTGGGAAAGGTGGGAGAGTCAGTTTGAAAGTTTGAAAGATTTGCAAAAATGGTCCTTCATGATTCAACTAGGTTAGATATATTATAAACTAGTTAATTCTTCCTTTATAAAAACTAACCAAAACTAACTTAACCTAAAATGTTTTTTTTTTACACTTTATTAAAACTTGAAAATTATAATATCCTTTCCGAAAAACGTTTCAACATACGCATTTGATTAAAACTTAGACACGGTCCATAATAAATGTAAATGATAAAATTTTAGTTCGCCCTAAAATTTAAATTTGAAAACGACGAAACTTACAGGGACTATAATGAAAGTATTTGAAGGGCTATTATTGTCAGTTAAATGAAAGTCGAGGGTGACGGATGTCACAGTTAGCCACTCATGGCCATGGAGCTTTATTCTTCAATGATCGGGTCTTGAATCTTGAAATCTTGAATAATAGAATGATTTGATGATCTTCAATTGTAGGGAATGATTTGGATTGATAGGACGGATTGGTGGTGTAAGAAATGAAGTATGAGGGATGATCAGAGATTACTCTCAAGACTTGATTATATAGTCTCCATCGTCAAACTCCTCTTAATGACCATTTAGTTTAGTCAAAGTCTTAGTCAAAGTCTCTAGTCAAAGTCTCGGTCAAAGTCTCGGTCAAAGTCTTGGTCAAAGTCTCTGGTCAAAGTCCCCATTAATTCTCCTAAAAACATTGATTTCTTTGACTTTGACTTTGACTTTGACTAACAGCGTCCGTCAGCGACTGGCCTTCACCAGTTTCTCCATTTTTCTTCTTCGTTTTCTTTACTGAATCATCCTAGCTCCAATCCAAAGCTTCGTTTAGCTCCGAAATACACCTTAAACTTTGTTAAACCTGCAAAACACAAACTTTTATCAAAGTAGTGTGTCCAAAACCATAAAATTGCATAAGAATATAATCTTTAACACGAAACGACTTAGATTTTCCCCTGCGTATCACAACTCTGAGGCAAATGGATTTTCCGGATAGGTGGTGTACATGGGTGAAGGGGATTTTAGAGTCGGATCGATCGGCTATTTTGGTAAATGGGTCACCCACGTTTGAATTCAATTGTCAAAAAGGGGTTCGACAAGGTGACCCATTATCTCCTTTTCTATTTTTGGTGGTCATGGAGGTGCTTCATTGTATGATAGAGAAGGTTGCGGATTTGGGGGAAGTTAAGGGGAGTCGGTTGGGCAGGGAGTCTTTGACTATTTCTCACTTGTCCTATGCTGATGATGCGCTAATTATTGGGGAATGGTCAAAGGATAATATAGAGAGTGTAGCTCGTGTACTTCGGATTTTTTATGTTTGTTCGAGCCTCAAAATCAATATTCATAAGTCATATTTGTTCGGGTTGGGGGTTGAAGGTAGGGAGATAGAGGGTATGGCGGCGTTTTTGGGGTGTAAGATGGGAGAGTTGCCATTTGACTACTTGGGGATCCGGGTTGGCGCGAATATGAACCGGGTGTGTCATTGGAGTCCGGTTATTGATACGGTTTAAAAATAGGCTTGCGTCGTGGAAGGCGAACACATTGTCTATGGGCGGTAGGCTTACTCTCATTAAGTCCGTATTATCTAGCCTACCCATTTATTATCTTTCACTTTTCAAAGCGCCGGTTACTGTTGTGGATAAATTGGAGAGGCTTATGAGGAACTTCTTGTGGTCCGGGGTTAACGATGACAAAAAAATGCATTGGGGTTTCTTGGGAGACTATTACTACTCCTAAGAAGATTGGCGGGTTGGGTATATTGAGGCTAGCCGAGGTTAATTTAGCCCTTCTTACAAAATGGGTTTGGAGGTTCAAAGTTAGTGATGATACAGGTTGGAGGAAGGTTATAGAAGCTATCCATGGCGGGAGAGGTTGCTGGAGTTTTTTGCCGATTTGTAGGTCCCTTCCTGGCTGCTGGAATGTTATAGTGAAGCTGTTAGAGTCATCTAAGGTGGAGAATAAAGCGGCAAATACTTTATTTCGAGGTGTATTGGGAGGTGGGGACAAGATCCGATTCTGGTTGGACCTTTGGGCAGGAGATTCTATACTAAAGGATCGATGGCCAAAGCTGTTCCTGATGGAGCAGAATAAGAAGTGCAGTGTGCGTGATAGGTTGCTCATCAATGCAGATTTTGTTGGCATTAACCTGGACTGTTTTCGGTATCTTCAAACAGTGGAGGAGATTTCAGAATTCCAGGATATGGAGCGGCTTGTGTTGGGGCTGAAACTGAATGGGTTGGTAGATCGTTGGGTTTGGGTTATGAAGCCGAGTGAAGGTTTTTCAGTGCAAAGTTTACGCAGCAAGCTAAGTAGTAACAATTCGGAAGCGTCTAATGGGTCGATATCTAAGGCTTTTAAATGGGAAGGGTGGGTTCCGATGAAAGTTTGTTTGTTGGCTTGGAGGGTGGCTCGTGAAAGAATTCCTACTCGGTTGGCATTATTGAGAAGAGGAGTCCCTATTCAAGATGTCTCCTGCTCTCTTTGTGGATGTAACAATGAGGACGTGAAACACCTAATGATCGGCTGCAGTTTCGCTTTTGAGGTTTGGAGTAGGATCTGCCAGTGGTGCAAAGTGAACCCGTTCTATGCGTATGACTACGAGGACTTGCTGTTGCTGTACAAGAATGTTCACGCAGGCAAGTGGAGAAAAAAGATTATTCGGGGTATTGTTATGATAACTACTTGGGCGATATGGAATGCTAGGAACTCAAAGGTTTTCCAGAATGAAACTATTAAGGCGTTTGAAGTGGTGACGGGTATTAAATCGAAAGCGTTTTTATGGTTGAAATATAGATCGACTTGTAAAGATATTATTTGGAATGATTGGGTCAAATACCCGTTGTATATGTGTGTATAGTTTGGCGGGTCTGCGTTTAGATCTTGCCGTGTTTTTAATGAAAGTTTATGTTAAAAAAAAAATCCAAGTATATGTGTTTTGGTAATTGATATATTTCCTGAGGAATAGTCTTGGATTCAAGTAGTGCGTTTGGATTATTATGTGCAAGTATCATGTAAATTACCTATTATATGAAGATTTGAATATTGGTTGTTTTGAGTTCGTTATGTGTCAATTGCGCCATTTTATTTAAATAAATATATTAAGATTTATTAAAGGAATATAGAATGGATTTGGATTGTTGGCAAAACTTTAGGTTTTGTAAAGTCAACATGCATTGCAGATAGTATTTATAATTTTTCATTGATAACAAAAACAACATTACATGATAAAAATAATAAGAATAAGATAGCATTAACTAAAAGATTAATTCATTTTTGATCAAATCTTCTTTAATTGCATTTTTCTTTTTCAGCCACTTCTTCGTCTATTGGTGTTGACATGCTTGCTCGTTTCTCTTTATTCCTCTGGATTGGGCTTTATCGTTCAAGAGGATCTTTGTCGGGATCAGAATCGTTGAAGTCAATCTTACAACGTGCATCTGAAGCAATCGTTGAGTAATCATTTGAATTAGATGTCTTCGTCCGTTTTGAAGAGTCAGTTTGTTAAAGCATTTCGGGCACCCTCGCCTATATTGGATAGTTTCGAACAACTAACCAAATCTCATGGTAATAGATAGCTTAAAGGGTGGTTAAGTAGACCCATTTTTCATAAAGGTAATGGATTCGAAGTGTATAAATTTAAAGAGTTAAAGTGATATCTAATTATCTATGATAGGTTATCTAAAAAAAATTAAAAAAAAAAAAAAAACCTTAAACTATTTTTCATAAATTGGATTAAAGCCATTTAAAAGTGTCTAGACTAGTAGACGTTCAACAAACTTAAATGTTACCTGAAAAAAGTAAAGATTAGAATGGTAAACAAACGATAATGAATAAAGATGGAAAGTACAATTATTTAAAAGATATAAAATCAAATGTTTAATGATAAAAGTGGTTCGAGGAGTGAATGCACCAGCACCAACACCAACTGATGGGTGGTTCGACTATCAGATCTGATTGAGGTGGTTGGGTTGGATTGGGTTCGGTGAGTGTTTTGATGGAATGTAATCAATGGGCCCAAATCCAGGTGTGTGTTTTAAGCATGGGACCACATATTGGTCCCCACCATGTGAACTCTAGACTTGCACACGTGCACGATCCACCTTATTTTTTTTTTTTTTTTTTTTTAACGGCCAACGAATCAATTTTCGAGCACTCTCGGATACTTTTTTAGCGAATCAGGTACTCGAGAGTACCCGGGCCACCAATTACCACCAATTCCCGGGAAAACCCAACCACTCACCCGCCCGAAGGCACGACAGTGAAATAATCGGTAAAGCTGGTCGGGATCAGGACTCGAACCCAAGCCAATGGCCTAGGTCATCCCTCATTTCCCCTCCACCAATGTCCTCCAAACGTAGCTAGTGGGAATTGAACCCAAGCCTCCCATAAGAAACTTTAGGCCCTCAACCAACTAGGCTACAAGTGTTGGACGATGCACCTTATTTTCTAAAAGGCTCCGGCTATTAACACCCCCTCCTTCTATTTCAGCCCCCCCCCCCTCAGAAGTGACTCGCTATGGTCAAAGCGAGACGATTTGGGTCAAATCAAACGAGGGGGTACGACGTTGCAGGAAAAGATGAACTTTTTGATCCAAAGCATCTCGTTATGGCCAAAGCGATGTGCTTTGGATCAGGGGTTTAATTTGGGTTGTTGTTTTTTTTTTATGTTTTGAGGTGTATTTTTTATTTTTTTAATTTATTTAATAAAATATCGATATTGAAATTTAGAAATGGGAAAGACGCGGTAAGGCGAAACCAGGTCTTAAAGAGTACACTCATTCGAACAAAGTATGCAGGAGTATCTATCTATATATATATATATATATATATATATATATATATATATATATATTGCAAAGGGATTAATCCTACATGTCATAATATTATGTAATCTCTCTTTTGAGAGATGTCACATAGGATGTGATGTGACAATTCTAATCTAATTAAAAAAAATATGATTTAACCTAATCTATTATAGTTTTTAACCTAATCTACTAAATCTAAATATTAAACCTTTATTATTTTCTCTCTCGTGTTTCCTCCCATAACGTTTAAACGTTAATATCTTTTATACACGAGATTTTTTAAAGAAAAAAATTACACCAAA
The DNA here is from genome assembly GCA_030844895.1 of Ambrosia x helenae. Lineage (NCBI taxonomy): Eukaryota > Viridiplantae > Streptophyta > Magnoliopsida > Asterales > Asteraceae > Ambrosia > Ambrosia x helenae. The sequence continues at coordinate 89,587,621 of CM061229.1, forward strand.
TTAACGAGCGTTTTTTAACGCATCACCCGAACTATTGCTATATAAAAAACGAAGAAAAAAATGACTATTTTTTGTAACCCGGCAGGTATTGTGTCGGGTTTGGGATTAGTTTAAAAAAATTGTGGGTTTGGATCGGGTCTGGGATTAGGTGATACCCGACCTGATTACCCGAAACAACATACCCAAATACCCGAACTACATACCCGATCATATACCCATGAATTTTTTAACGCATCACATAACCCTTAGACTAATGCGTTCGATATTTCAATAATTAACTTTTTTTTTCTTATTTCATGTTATTTCTTTTTAGAATGATTGATTACAAACTTCCGAATTCATTTGTAATGGCACTAGATTTATACCCCGGCGCAGAGATTCGTTTTTTTTATATTTGAATATGATATTTTATGGGAGAGATTTGTTTAAAATAATAATAATAATAATAATAATAATAATAATAATATATTTTATTATGTTATATTAGATATTTCAACCCGGGACGCTCCCGGGATAAAAACTTGTTATTAATAAAAGAGAGTATGTGATGAACAATAGATTCAGGAAGGTATGAAATCCAAACCATCTCTACACTAATTTAAAAACAAAATAATAACCCTAATTAAACTATCATTAATAACTCTAAGAGTGTTTATTTATTTATTTTTTTATTCGTTACTTCCGAGAAAGATACAACATTATCATTTATCATCTCTAACATATCTTTCTAGATTCTACCCTAAAATGAAAATTCAGTACTTTCGGGAAGATACAGTTGTTAAATATACCTTTCTAGATTCTACCCTAAAGTAAAACACTTTTTTTGTGCCGGTCCGACTGTTGATTTCTTTCCGCAACCAGTACAACAAACTTTATATGGATGATATCTTAGTACAGGTGTGACCTTTTTTTACATCACCAAACAATTCCAAACAACTGTTCATGCAAGCAAGTAAAATTCAGTTGTTGGACATTGTGTGAGAATGCATAGTACAAAATTTTTTTGACAAACGTCTGGCTGACTTAAGTTCCTTTGAAACCTAGTTCCTTTTAATTATAAACCAGATTGATGATAGTCGTTTTCGGCGTTGTAAAGCGATCGTTTTCGTTCCGAATGGTTTATCCCCATGATCCATCCATCACTATTCAGACACATTATAAAAAACCCACACCACCAACACCCACCACATACACAATATTATTATTTATTCTATACCAATGGATGATCGTTCCACTCCTGTAATGATCATGATCATTCCAAATAACTGTTCAGTTATGGATCCTTTGATCAGAAAATATATTCTCAAACAAATCCTAAAATAAATCTTCTGATAATCCACAACGTTCTCTCCTGAAGCAAAACCTCTCTAGGTTTAGCATCACCAAGTGGATTCACCTTAGGCCTCGGTTTGTCCACTCTAATTCCTAACATTAATTCCAATTCCACCGTTGTTCATTCTTCTTCTCAAGTAAAGAGTCCGTCATTGTTATTGTATAATAATGTAAATAATAATAATGTAACTTATTAGTTTCAGGTTTATAACATTCTCACACACCATACAATACGATCATAATCTAAAGACTAGATTCGGTACAATCAGAATCTGAAGAGAAGTTATCATCATCATTATCCACAATGTTCTTACCTAAAATCAAGTTTCCCAACTTTACAATGGCTATCAATAGTAACAATCAATCAATCTCAGTTGCAAGTAATAAATAAAGAAAGAAACTTTTATTTAATGAAATTTAATGTGCATACCGCATTCGAAGATCCTTGCATTGGACACAAAACCATGGAATGTATAGATGATTTACCATGTGGACTTACCTAAAGACTAGATCGGTGCAATCAAAATCTGAAGAGAAGTTATTATCATCATCATCCACAATGTTCTTACCTAAAATTGCTCGTAGCGTTGCTCAAGCTTCTTCCTAGAGCTACCAGCCATCCTGAGATCCATTTTCATGGAAATTGAACTCATTCTACAATTATGCAATGAGCATATTCATGTGTATTAAGCAATATGCTTGTACTCAGTCTTCTCTTTAGAATTATAATCGAATTTTGTACTATGCATCCTCACCTCAATGTCCAACAACTGAATATTACTTGGTTGCATGAACAGTTGTTTAACTATTAAAGAAACTTCCATAGGAATTGTCCATGAAGAACATTGTTGCTTATAAAGTGTTCGATGTCACTGTGAGTAGATAAATTTCATTGAATAGTGACTTTTTAATGTTCTTTATATACGAATAGTGACCCACTTCAGAGTTCGTTGTTTTAGGTTGCCTTCATTGTTGATAGATACTTTGATGACAAAGCTTGTGTTGATGGAATGTGTAGATGTAACGATTTACTATTATAGCAACTTCTATTGGAATCCTCCATGAAAGAATCCAGACAATTTTTATATGTTGTTTCAGGTTGCCTTAATCGTTGACAGATATCTCTCCGACAACAACTTCCTCCGTACCCGATTGAAGTGTTTTTGGTATCGGAATCTTGTACGAAATCATCTCATTGCATGTTCTCCATATCCATACCTTGTTTCAAGTATCTTGCAAAAGTCATTTGGTCTTCAAGACTTCTAGAAGTCAGCAAAGGTTGACTTCTTTGAGCATTAACCAGATTTTGAATCTGATTTTAAGCTAATCAAATCATATCTCAAGCCTGTGCTCGTTGCTGGTTTTCAGAAGACACATCCGATCAATTAGACATGCAAAATTTGTATTTTGAAACAATAACTTATTACATTATTATTATTATTATTATTATTATTATTATTATTATTATTTACATTATTATTATTATTATATTTGCAAACTATTTCCTTTCTATCAAAAAACACAAACGAAGTTTAAAGGCTGAACACAACTATAATTAAACAAGGGTTCCTCTTGTTGGTTTAAACTGCTTGTTTAAAAAAAGGAGTAATGGATTTAAATAATCCCAACTATTGACTATTAGCCAATAACAGTCCCAACTACGAAAATAACCACTAGCGGTCCCAACTTTTAGACATTTTGCTCTTAACAGACCCCCGTTAACTCAATTAATCTGTATGATTCAATTAATCTTGGCTTCAGAGTCAGTTTTTATTAGGGAATATAAGACCCATGAAATCGTTCTTAATCTGTATTGAATTCTTGATTAATTATAGGTTTGGGAAGTTATGGTTTATAAGTATTAAGAATTAGGGATTTTGTTTTATTCGGGTTGTGTATAATATATAATCGATCCATGAAAAAATAACAACCAACCACCAACCAACTGGTCTGTGAGTGGCACCTATACAGAACAAGTCCCAGGTTCGAGTTCTTGATGGGACATATTTTGTTTTTTATTCAACCTTTTATTTAATATTTTTTTATAAATCTATTTTAATTATTAAAAATAGTAAACTTAATCCAAAATTTTTATAAAAATTATATTAGCATCTTAAAAATACTAAAGCTTATATTCATAATTTTATTTTTTAGAAAAATATTTATTTACTATTTTTAATGTAATTATTTAGTTTAAATCATAATTAATTCAGTAAAAATTCATTTTCATCATTTTAATACTAAAATTTTTGTGGGGTCGTTTCTAACCATATAACACTTTTTGGTAATTCTATTTTCTGTAAAAAAAAATATTTTTACCTATGTTGACAATTTAATTTCATTTAATTGATTATATTCAATTAAAGTTCTATTTCAAATAAAAATAATGTAAAAATAATTTTTATAATTAATTTTCTCTAATACAAAGTTTTAGCTTCTATTTTTATATACAAATAATATTTTTATATTTTATTTGTATTTAAATCCTAATTATTGCATTTTAATTTTAATAAATCAATTGAAAATATAAAGATATCAAAATTATGAGTTTTAAAATTTTTGAAATTATTGCTAGTATCTCAGTATAAAAATGACTTATGATTTTTATATTCAATTTATTTAATTACCTTTTCCATTTATTTGTACTTTTATTTCATATTTAATTGCATAAAATCAAATATTTAAATTCAAGTTGTTCCATTATTTACGCTTTTAATTATTTTATTTATCTTCATAATTTTAAATAATTATTAAAAGATAATAGAGTTCATAAATTTTTCTTTAAATATTAAAATTATTTAAAACAAATTCTAGTTTAGATACTCTAAGCGCCTAATCCTAGATAACATAGACTCTAAGTTTGTTCCCTTACAAATTATTTATTCCTTTAGGTTAATCCTTTGGGATTATTCTAATTCAAATCTCGTTGTTCGGTAAATTTCAAGTTATTACGCAAACTGTGAGTATTTCATATCCACTTTTTGTTTTTATTCACTTTTAGGGTGTTACATGTACACTTATACAAATTACACATACAAGTTCACATTTTTACAATACAATTCTAGTACACTGTGCATTTGCTTACATACGTTCTTTATGCTTAGACAATACATGTTGAATACATTTCTACTAAGTGAAATTATTAACCATGTACAAGCCAACCTTAACATTAGATAGCGCCATTGGATTGACAACCCGCCTAGGTTGATTCTCCCCATTTTCATCAGAGAATATGTGGTCATTGTTAAGTATTATCCAACTATTTGGATAAAGTACACCGTCGTTCATTTTAGTACATTTATATAGTCACATGATTGATTTCGCTCATTTGTATGATACATAGTTTACATAAACGCACTATAGCTATGCACTCGAATTGTATACCATTTCCCAACTTACTATATGTATTAAAACTAGGAATGCTCACTAACATTTCATATGTTGCCAAAATTTATTTTGTACATGTTTCAGACGCAGTTTGAACATAGTTGCTTGACATTGGATTTTAGTGTTTTGCTTTCAAAAAATTGTTTCGATTCCATGTTTTGTTGAACTCTTGTATTTTCCATTTCATCAATGTAAGATAATTGAATTATTTCAATAAAATAATTACATTTTAGTATCATGAGCTTTTAAACAATCGTCACTACGTGACACCTTGATGATTCCGCCATCGTAGGTGTGTGTTACATACGTGCACTTTCCTGTCATTGTGGTATGGTTTATAGGTTTTCCATAGTTTTAACTCAAGTGTCAGGTTAGTTTTTAGCTAAGTTTTTATAGACCATACTTAGCACGTCAGTTGTGCATGAAAATATATTAATTCTTAAGTAGTTGGGGATTTAAATCCTGTAAGGGGGGATAGGCTGTAAGGTGGGTATGTGATTGAGGGTTTGAATCCCGAGAAAGAACACTGTCTCCACCCATACGGGTAGGCTAGCGGGTTCATCTTGGCGGTAGAATAAGCCACAGAAGATCCCATTTTTTTTGAACATTGGAGATGTTGAACATGTGATTTGAGGGAATATGTGAAAATGCAGGATTGTATCGATTCTCCCCCAATGAAAAAAAGTGTACATTTAAGATCTAGAGGGTTTATGAGTTAGTTGATCTCCAAAGAAGATCTAAATAATCTATACATATAATAAACCAAAGTCATTTTAATGACATGACATTCAAAGAGGGTATTCTCTCTATTGAGTGTGTCATGTGTCATCCCATGTGGCAAGGCCTTTATTTTAGGAAATAATAATTCAAAATTTAAAAACAAAATTAGATTTTTATCTCTAATGTTTTCTCCCACAACTTTTAAACGTTAATATCTTTTATACACGAGATTTTTAAAGAAAAAAATTACACCAAATTAACAAGCGTTTTATTATCTTTCCAACGAGTACCATAGTGTTATATACAAAACGGAGAAAAAAAACGACTATTTTTTGTAACCCGACAGGTATTGTGTCAGGTTTGGAATTAGTTTAAAAAAATTGTGGGTTTGGATCGGGCCTGAGATTAGGTGTAACACCCCAACCGATGGCGGAAACATCAGGGTGCCACGTAGTGACGATTGTTCAAAAAGCTCATGGCAACTAAAGTTTAAATAATTTATTAATCCAATTCAAAACAAACCAATCCAATCCAAACACATTGTTCAACAAAACAAACAAAATAAATGTTCAATTATTAAATCTAAAGCTTCAACTAAGTGATCCAAAAGCTGCTAAAATCTTCACGCATCATTGTTACCTGAAACATGTTAAGTTTGGAAAATGGAGGGGGTCAACTATAAAGTTGGTGAGAGTACATAAGTTTTCGTCAAAACGTAGTATAGTATAAAAAAATGTAAGCATACAATTCCGTGTCAATATGTAACAACTAAGGCATACATGTGAAAACAAAACTACAGCAAACTGGGGCATAATCAACCCTATGTTGACAAAGTGTAAAGGTCCATCCCATAGACATGGTTCACCTAAGTTTAAGTTGCAGTTCCAATCACCTGCGCTCCCCATAAACATGGTCAACGAATCTAGGTGGGATTGTCAATCCAATAGATCTATCATTGTTACCGTTGGCTTGATCAAAGTTAATGATTATGCAAGTATTAGTTGAGTTTACTTAGCAAGTTTAAGACACATAGCACAAAGAATCACACAAGACACAAGTTGAATTGCATAAGTTGTAAGTTTAACAAGTTTAACATGTTTCACCCCGAAAAGCATTTAAAAACAGTAAAAGAGTGGGGATATGTAAACTCACCTTATCAAGCAAGCAAGCAAAATCCCAAGTATGTAATAGCGGGTAAATATTCCCAATGAAATCAACCTAGATTTAGCATTGTAAAGTCTAAGTGTCACAAGTCTAATAAGTCTAAGATTTCTAAGTCGTTCGATTATGGTTCACTTGTTTGGAGAAAGACGCTTCAATGTTAATATAATAATATTTAAAACATATTAATTTTTAAATAATCTAAAAGATATAACTTTCGAAGATATATAATTTCTATTTATTTAAAATAAACAATTTATTTATACAAAAGATTATAGGATAAAATATAAGAACTATATATATATATTATATATATATATATATATATATTTACTCAAAAATTTTATATCTTTGATCGATTAGATTAGAAATAATTTTAGAAAATTTTTGGCTTTTGAATCGTTAAAAACGGAATTTTTATGAATTAGTTATGATAAAAACAAGTTTATATTGTTATATTATATTAAATAACAATTAATAAAACATTCAAATAAAAGGTTGGATGAATGCTGCCTAGCTCAAGAGGTAGATCAAGTTTGTAGGCCACTTTCCCGATTCTTTCCAAGATTTTGAAAGGACCTACAAACCGAGGAGCTAACTTCCCTTTATTCCCGAATCGTATAATCCCCTTCCAAGGCGACACCTTTAGAAGAACAAGATCTCCGACTTGGAATTCTAAGGGCTTGCGACGCTTATCAGCATAGCTCTTTTGACGACTTCTAGCAATGCGAAGATACTCACGAGCACGCTAGATCTTGTCTGTTGTTTCCTGAATAAGTTCAGGACCTGTGATCTGAGCTTCCCCGATATCGCTCCAACAGACAGGAGAACGACACTTACGACCATACAAAGCTTCAAATGGAGCCATGTTAATACTGGCATGATAGCTGTTATTGTAAGAGAATTCAATCAGTGGGAGATACGAATCCCAGTTACCACCGAAGTCAATAACACACGCCCTGAGCATATCCTCTAGTGTCTGGATGGTTCTTTCAGTCTGACCATTTGATCCGATATGATATCTAAAGGTACACCATGACGTTTCACGACTTCGTTTATGTAAATCTTGGCTAACTTCTCGACTGAAAAAGTTTCACGAATCGGCAGAAAATGAGCAGATTTAGTTAAGCGATCCACAATTACCCAAATGCTATCGTGTCTACTCTTTGTGCGAGGGAGTTTGGAAATGAAATCCATATCAATACTCTCCCATTTCCACACGGGGATTTCTGGTTGTTCAAGCAAGCCAGAGGGTCGTTGGTGTTCAACCTTCACCTTTGAACACGTAAGGCACTTGGCCACAAACAAGGTTATATCCTTCTTCATACCGGGCCACCAATAGGTGTATCGAAGGTCCTGATACATTTTGCCAGCACCAGGATGAATAGAATAATGAGATTTATGAGCTTCGTTCATTAGTAAGGCACGAAGACCATTGCGATCAGGAACCCAAATACGATTAAGAAAATATAGAAGGCCATTAGACTTGGCTTCGAGCTGAGTCTCAGCACCACATGACATTTCATAGTACATGTTGCCTTGAGTGACCGAGGTTTGCTGAGCTTGAAGGATACGAGTCTGGATGTCAGTTTGGATTCTGGCACAATGAAGTTTGATGCGTTTCTTACGACTGAGTGCGTCAGCTACAACATTCGCTTTACCAAGATGATAGCGAATCTCGCAGTCATTGTCGTTAAGCAATTCAACCCAACATCTCTGCCTCATATTGAGTTCCTTCTGGTTAAAAATGTGTTGAAGGCTCTTATGGTCCGTAAAAACTACACACTTGGTACCATATAGATAATGTCTCCAAATTTTCAAAGCGAAGACAACAGCACCTAACTCCAAGTCATGAGTAGTGTAGTTCTTTTCATGGATTTTGAGCTGCCTGGACGCGTAAGCAATGACCTTGCCTCGTTGCATGAGAACACAACCAAGGCCTTGGTTTGACGCGTCACAATAGACCACAAAGTCGTCATTACCATCGGGAAGAGTCAAAATAGGAGCTTCACAAAGCTTAAGCTTGAGAGTCTGAAAAGCTTCTTCTTGTTCAAGTCCCCATTCATAAGATTTACCCTTATGAGTAAGAGCAGTAAGAGGAACAACGATTTTTGAGAAATTGGAGATAAAACGCCGATAATAACCCGCTAGACCGAGAAACGAGCGAACTTCCGTAGGAGTCGTAGGAGTGCTCCAATTCTTGATAGCTTCAATTTTTGCAGGATCAACATGAATTCCCTTCTCATTGATGATATGACCCAAGAACTGAACTTCCTTAAGCCAAAATTCACATTTTGAGAATTTGGCATACAGTTGTTCTTTTCTTAGGAGTTCCAAGATTAAACGAAGATGTTGTTCGTGATCCGATTTAGATTTAGAGTAGATCAAGATGTCGTCAATAAAGACGATCACGAACTTGTCTAGATAAGGTTTGCAAACACGATTCATCAAGTCCATGAACACAGCAGGGGCGTTAGTCAAACCGAATGGCATGACCAAGAATTCATAGTGTCCATAGCTAGTGCGAAATGCCATTTTGGGAATGTCTTCTTCTAGAACCCGGAGTTGGTGATATTCCGAACGAAGGTCAATATTTAAGCTCACGATAGTCGATGCACATCCAAAGAGTCCCGTCTTTCTTTTTAACGAACAAAACAGGGGCTCCCCAGGGAGAATAACTTGGACGAATGAAACCCTTATCAGAAAGTTCTTGGAGTTGGCTAGCGATTTCTTGCATCTCAGAGGGTGCAAGACGATAAGGTGCTTTTGCAATAGGAGTGGCTCCAGGAATAAGATCGATGTGGAATTCAACTTGTCGAGCAAGGGGAAGGCCAGGTAAATCATCTGGAAAGACGTCTGAGAAATCCCGAATAACTGGAATGTCTTGCATATTCTTTGCTTTATCTTTCTTCTCAACCACATGAGCCAAGAAAGCTTCATACCCCTTTCGTAGGTATTTCTGAGCAGTGGTGCAAGACATAAGATTAAGTTTGCTGCATGGCTTCTCTCCATAGATCTTCAAGGTATCACCAAACGATAGAGGAATGCGAATAGCTTTATCAAAGCATAGAATTTCAGCATGGTGATGTGACAACCAGTCCATGCCTACTATGACGTCAAAGCTTCCAAGGTTCATAGGGATAAGATTTATAGAGAAGGTGTGGTTGTTAAGGTTAATGGTGCAATCACAAATAATGGTATCAACAGAAATGGGGTTCCCATCAGCTACTTCTACTATAATGGGTTCACTTAACTTAGATCTAGGCATGTTAAGTAAGGACTCAAATTCCAAAGAAACAAAACTTTTATCAGCACCCGAATCAAAAAGAACTGAAGCATAATGATTGTTAACAATGAACGTACCGTTAACCACTTCATTGTTGTTGCGGGCCTGATTAGTGTTGATGTTGAAAGCGCCACCACGAGCACCTTGGTCTTGATTAGCACCCTGATTCTGATTAGCACGGTTAGGACACTGATTTCTGTAGTGGTTTGGATCACCACATTCATAGCACTGGCCTCGTCTAGGGCGATCAGTCTGAGCAGGAGCAGCTTGGGTATTCTGAGTAGGGGCAGGAGTAATAGCAGTAACTGGAGAACGACAAGCATTGGCAAAGTGTCCATACCTCCTACAATTATTGCATAGGCGGCAGGGCACGGTTGTAGGATGATGAAACTTGCAGGTGTTACACTGGGGGAGGTTTCCCGCATAAGGCTTCTTAACAGTAGGTTGAGTTGCAGGAGCTACAGGTGCAGGGTTTGAAACAGCAACATAACTCCTAGCCTTATGCTTCCTATTGCCAGTGGAGGGTTCAGGTTTCTCCTCAGTAATAGCTGTAGACTTAGCACTCTCTTTCTTTTCACCTTTTCGAAACAAGGTGCCAGCCTTCACATGGTTATCAGTTAAGGTAGCAGCCAAATGGATTGCATCCTCAAGAGTAGTAGGTTTACTTCCCCAAACGATGTCTTGAATCTGCCTAGGCAAGCCACCAATGTATCTTTCAATGGCCGAGAGACAGGGGTGACATGGTAAGGCACAAGTAGACTAAGCTCATGGAAACGAGTAGTGTAGGCAAGATTCTCTCCGCTATCCTGCTTGAGCTGCCAAAATTCCTCCTCAAGTTTTCTAATCTCATTCCGAGGACAGAATTCAGTAAGCATAAGAGTTTTGACTTCATCCCATGGTAGAGCAAGAGCAACTTCAGTACCCCGATTACACTTTTCCCCGTTCCACCATGTGAGTGCCCGTTTTTTAAGAACACTCATGGCATAACGGACCTTGAGATTGTCGGGGCAGTCATTGTTGATGAAGGTATTTTCGATGCTTTCGAACCACTGCAAGAGTCCAGTGGCCCCTTCATTTCCATAGAATTTGGTTGGACCGCATGAGTTGAAGTGTTTGAGAAAACAAGGGCAGTTTGCATTCCCATTGTTGTTAGGATTGGGCCCTTGGTTGGAAATCTGATTGAATTGGGCTACCAAATTGGGAAGGACAGCAGCCACCTGTTGAGCAATAAGGGCAGCCATTTGAGCATTGTTGTCCTGGTTGTCGTCATTGTCGTTGTTGATGTCGCGACGAGGAGGCATTTTCTAAAATAAACCAAAGAAAACAAAGAAGGTCATGAGGCAAAGATATTGATAAGTCGAAACAGATATGATAACAATGATATAAGACACTAGGATTGTAATCATTTATCCATTAATTAAAACGAATAAACGAAAACGTTGACTAATCAAAGTGATTAGATCTCAATAATGTTTGGGAAGACATGCTTTAGCCTATAAGTGAACACTTATCCCGAGAGTTCCTAGGTAGGCATCCGGGTCCCTCGTCTGATTGGGATATATGCGCAATGCCAGACCTAGACAGAAAACTCGGAATACAGGCGTTCACCCTTCCAGATTGCACGTGTTCTTAATCATTATTAAGGCCTAAGACTTTGACAAGATCATGATACCAAATTTAGATTTAAGCCTCGGAGTTTGTCCTAATAATCTAGGGATAGATCAGCATCCGTCGCAAGGTGGGAAGAAGCAGTCAAGATAAAAGAACTAAACTAGGGGAAAGAATAAAGAATAAGGTAAAGATAAGAAAGAATTTCAAAGATAAGAGACAAGAAAGGCTGGAGTCCTAGGGTTATAGTCTAGGTTAGGAGTTCTAATAACCTAATTCCCTATAACCATGGCTCTGATACCAATCTGTAACACCCCAACCGATGGCGGAAACATCGGGGTGCCACGTAGTGACGATTGTTCAAAAAGTTCATGGCAACTAAAGTTTAAATAATTTATTAATCCAATTCAAAACAAACCAATCCAAACACATTGTTCAACAAAACAAACAAAATAAATGTTCAATTATTAAATCTAAAGGCTTCAACTAAGTGATCCAAAAGCTGCTAAAATCTTCACGCATCATTGTTACCTGAAACATGTTAAGTTTGGAAAATGGAGGGGGTCAACTATAAAGTTGGTGAGAGTACATAAATTTTCGTCAAAACGTAGTATAGTATAAAAAAATGTAAGCATACAATTCTGTGTCAATATGTAACAACTAAGGCATACATGTGAAAACAAAACTACAGCAAACTGGGGCATAATCAACCCTATGTTGACAAAGTGTAAAGGTCCATCCCATAGACATGGTTCACCTAAGTTTAAGTTGCAGTTCCAATCACCCGCGCTCCCCATAAACATGGTCAACGAATCTAGGTGGGATTGTCAATCCAATAGATCTATCATTGTTACCGTTGGCTTGATCAAAGTTAATGATTATGCAAGTATTAGTTGAGTTTACTTAGCAAGTTTAAGACACATAGCACAAAGAATCACACAAGACACATAGTTGAATTGCATAAGTTGTAAGTTTAACAAGTTTAACATGTTTCACCCCGAAAAGCATTTAAAAACAGTAAAAGAGTGGGGATATGTAAACTCACCTTATCAAGCAAGCAAGCAAAATCCCAAGTATGTAATAGCGGGTAAATATTCCCAATGAAATCAACCTAGATTTAGCATTGTAAAGTCTAAGTGTCACAAGTCTAATAAGTCTAAGATTTCTAAGTCGTTCGATTATGGTTCACTTGTTTGGAGAAAGACGCTTCAATGTTAATATAATAATATTTAAAACATTATTAATTTTTACATAATCTAAAAGATATAACTTTCGAAGATATATAATTTCTATTTATTTAAAATAAACAATTTATTTATACAAAAGATTATAGGATAAAATATAAGAACTATATATATATATATATATATATACTCAAAAAAATTATATCTTTGATCGATTAGATTAGAAATAATTTTAGAAAAATTTTGGCTTTTGAATCGTTAAAAACGGAATTTTTATGAATTAGTTATGAATAAAACAAGTTTATATTGTTATATTATATTAAATAACAATTAATAAAACATTCAAATAAAAAAACAAAAGTGGTTGAATCGGGTCAGAGAGGACTCGATCTCGGGACCTTTACTTGGAAACACAACATGACAACCATCTGATCTACGTGATCTGATGGTTGTAAACCCAATAATAATGTTTTAACCTACTTATAGAGAATCAATTTATGTAAAAAAAAAAAACAAAGCAAAACAAAACAACCCGGTTCCCACTAGAATCGAACCTAGGTGTTTCTTGCTGTTAAACAGATGCAGAACCAGCTGGTCTAAAGAACCAGTTGGTTATAATGTCGATCAGAAGATTAATAACCAGATTTTATACGAGTCATCTTCCCCAAATTAAACCAACCCCAAACCCTAACCCACGAACATATTCAATATACATAGATACAGACCCGATTGATCTACATGATATGGGGGTTTTAAAGCCTAAGCATAATCGACCAAACAAGAGGAATAAATTGTATTAAAACGCACCAGAAGTGGAGGAAAAGCGATGAACAGACACGAACAAGAAAGCTTCAATTCCGGTCTGTGGTACGTCGATCAGAAGGGATTTGTTTGTGGGTTTTGTTGGTATGATTGTAGAGGTAATGGGGAGGGGTATTTATAGGGTGATAACAGATCAGGAGATCGTAATTGATTCGAAAAGGGATAAGGGTTTATGGCGGTTTATGTATTTGATAATAATCCAATAATCAGCCTTCCAAGTCACGATTAGAAGGAGATTATGACCGGTTTTTACGTGATAAACATGAATTCAAAACGAATTCATGATATGATGATTGATTTGGCTCGATTAGATGTATTTGATTGAAAACAATGAAGATAAGGCTTAAGTTTATGTATGTTATAATCTATTAATTGGAAACAATTACCAACTGATCATGTAGATCAGCTGGTTAGTATGTTTAATTTAAACCTAAATGTGCCGAGTTCGACTCCTTTGTCTGGCCGGTTTCTTTTCTTTCTTTTTTTTTTCATTTTAAAACATAACTATATATGTTTATATTATCCCCTAACACCTCTAAGGATAGGTATTAATCAAATAACACCTCATTTATGTTATATTATATGAGGAAGAGTAACTTTTGTAAATATTCATATGTTAGAATCAACAAATTTTAACGCCCATGTAACTAAAATAATAAAGTTTCGATGATAAAATTTAAATAAAAAGGAATACAAAGTGTCTTATGAAGCCAATTAAGAAATACGCTAACTAAAACAAACATGAAAAGTACGCGAGGTTACATTAGGTGATACCCGACCCAATCACTTTTTTTATATTAGAATATGATAACTTATGACAGAGATTTGTTTAAAATAATAATAATAATAATAATAATAATAATAATAATAATAATAATAATAATCATATATTGGTAAGTCATTAATTATGTTGTCATATTAGATATTTCAACCCGGGACGCTCTCCAACAGGTAATTGCTATGTTTTCTTTTTCTACCCTATTCTGAAATAGCTCAAATCTTATTGTATGCAGTTAAAGACCTTTGACTGAATGTATTAGTGCTAAACAATTTATGTCCCTTTGAAGTGCTTGGGATCTTAATATTCTGTTTTAGGTGTTGATGTTGTAAGGTGAAATAGATCTTTTGGTATTTTTTTTAAAGTATCTAATGTAAGTTGATACATAGATGCCATTTTTATAGTTTAGATACTTCTAATTTTATTCACTTTACTTAGATTTCTCAACCCGAAACACTCCCGGGGTATAAGCTAACATTATTATATCCTACACAATCATTAATGAGGTGAAATCAAGTTCGACGATCTCTATAAAATAATTTAATAAATTGTCAATTCAAACAGAATAATCTATCGGATATACTACACTACATGCATGATACACACATGCATACAATTACAATCATAAGATTCCATATAAAAACATCCGTCGGCCAATCCTTGATTGAAACCATTTGCAAAAGGTACAACTAGACATCCATAAGGTATCATACAATGAATGGAGCTATGACCCAAAGCCCAAAAGTATATTTAACTTATTATGTTGTATCGATTGATGATATTAAGGTCGTAAATGACATTGTTTTGTTATCTGATTCTATTGTTTGGTTTTGTCCTTTGTTTTTTTACTTGTCTCTCTCTAATGGTTGTCTGTCCCTTCTAAAGTAGGGTTACACTCTTTATTTAAAATTTAAAATTTTCATTGTATTATTATATGCATTATTTGTATGATAAAATATGTTTTCTATACAAAATAACATAATAAACTAAAGGGGTTAAGTTATACTACACAGTGTAATAAAAATAACAGATTACGAAATATGACACAATGAGCCACAAAATCTAATACAATATCGAAAAATATAAACAATGCTGAAGAAAAATGACACAATGAATCGCAAAAATGACACAATGATGAAAATAAGAAAAAGACACAATGTTACATAAAAGACACAATGATATAACGTAAATTCTAAAAACTACAAGCTAAAAATTAAAAAAAAACGAAAACCTAAAAGCTAAGATCGTAGGATTCGATGAGACGATTCCAATGCCGTTTGAATGAGTTCAATCGGAGTCCGTTTAATACCATTCCTATGACTTTCTAGTTTTCTTTCACTACGTATTTAATCCTAACCCATAAACTATTAAACTAAAATGCAGGAAAGTCAAAAGTTTTTTTTAACGATTTCAAGGCGAATGTATTGTTGTACCTGTTTATGTTTTGATGGACTTCTACCAGGCTTTAGTTTATGGGCCTATACTATGTGTCACACCCCGACTTTTCCCTTGTCGGATGCGACGTTTGGTGCCTTTGCCAGCGTAACGGAAAGATGCATCTAAGACTCTGGTTCCCTGAACGCCAATTCTAAACCTCTAGGATTCCCGATCTCAACTGTCACCTACTCCAACCGTGCCGTTACCAAAGTTTAAACCTGAAAGACATACTTAAAAAGTCAACATAAAGTTGGTGAGTTCATAAGTTTTACAAAAGAGTTTCCATAAGTTTGAAAAGATCATATCCGTTACTACTAGGTTATGAGAACGTTAGCTAGACGTTTAGTGTTTTTTTACTACTGCGGTTGGGAACCCATTACTATACGTTTATAAGTTGTTGAAGCTTGCCCAGCTGTTTTGGCTATAACCGATGCCTCGGCGAGCCAGTAATAAGAGGACAATATGCACCCGCCCGGCCCAGCCGTCGAGTGGGGTTTGTGAGGCCCAATAGATCTATCCACATTTCCCCCGTTGTGCATCCCCGCACATTCATGGTTTCCCCCCTGGGACTTTCCATAAAAGCCGCATAGTATTTGTAAAGTAACCATAGTATAACATGACCTTTAGTAAGTAAGTATGTAAAATGTTTCTTCCCCGAAAGTAAAACCAGTAAAAGTAGGGTCGTGACACTCACGCACCCATTTCATTTTTCAAAGACTTGTTCGTTTGGAATTCCTCAGGTTTGCATAAAAGAAGCATGTCTTCCACCCCGAAAACATTTATAAAACAGTAAAAAGTGGGGTCATGAACTCACCTCAATTTCCATGCTAAGCTAGCAAATAAAGTCCAAGCCTCGACCGGCTTCCTCGTGCCCTATTACAACAAAGGACACCTTAAAGTCTAACACATATAAACCTAGCC
The DNA here is from genome assembly GCA_030844895.1 of Ambrosia x helenae. Taxonomy (NCBI): domain Eukaryota; kingdom Viridiplantae; phylum Streptophyta; class Magnoliopsida; order Asterales; family Asteraceae; genus Ambrosia; species Ambrosia x helenae. Next base: position 89,604,257 of record CM061229.1, read on the forward strand.
TATAATCCGGCTAAAAGGTAGTTTATCCAACTATCTAGACTCGTGTGTATAACTCGAGTACTAATATGCTTTAACTCGACGAACCGATCGTGACTTATCTTACTTATGCGTTAACACACGACATAGTACCCAAGTTGCGCACTCGTCACTATTCGTGTGCACACCACGTTGGACTATATTATGAAACGTATAACTTATCCCGAGCCGTAGCTCGTCTTATAATTACATTTTAGGAAAATACTCTTTGATGAAAATATAAGTATAGCTATTCAAATCCGATTAATATCAATATCGCTTCTCTTCCCAATCCATGTCTTTAAAGGTTTCGAACATAAATTTTTGTATAATTCTTTCTCAAATAAGCCGAGCGTTTTGTAATTCAAAATCATTTAAAAGGCAATGTTTTAGTTACTAAAATCTTTGAAGATCGACACAATTGACGCTTAGTAAATAATATGTATTTGTTTTGGAAATATTGTTCGACGTTTATCTTTAAATGTTGCAAGAAATCACTTGTCGAGAACCTTTTTGCGATATTGTAGAAAACTACATTTGTCAAAATACTTGAAGGTTGTTTATAATGAAATATACAAGGAATATCGCCTTCGTTTACGCTTATAAATTTTATAAAATTTCGGCAGAGTTTCCTCTGTTTTTGTACAAACCAGGCAACACAAGTCGCCTACAATTTTCCCAAAATCGACACCAAAACAAGACGAACATATATTTATCCGCAAGGTTTCAAATAAAACGAGATTTATACGTTTCGACGCTTTTATACGAAAACTATACTCATTTATATAAAGACACAACAATGTGTGTGTGTATATATATATATAGTCCAACTAGTTTAGTCCGAGGTCCAATAATACCAAGTCACGCTTTATATACTTATCAATAATAATATTGTCGGTTCGTTCGCGAGGTAACAATATTTATATATATTAGTATTAGTATTTATGTATAAATATATTTGTTTATAGCTACAATCATAAAAATAAATACGAAAGATTTAGTTATACCATAATCGCTCGCACGTGCATCCCGACACAGCGCCTCGTACGACGCGTTGACTGTTTGACCACAGTTGACCAGTCGTGACCGCGTGTTGACCAGTTTGACCAAGCCCGAGCACGAACCCAAACCTGACCCGAGACACTTGACCCGAACAAGACCCGAACCGAATCTGAAAACTAACCGGATCTGACCCGAACTCGAAACAGAGTCTGACCCGAGACCCAAACAACAGCGGCCAACACCAACTGTCCCAACCAAACTCGCCATCGGACCACCACGAACCCCACCTCGTGACACCACCACCAGTCACCATCATCTGACCCGCCGGAGCAACCCGACGTGACCCGAATCAATCCCAAACGCGACCCATCTTGACCCGTGCCAAACGTGAACAGAACCAAACCTGGACCGGACATCGTCGTATCAGACCACCACAACCATAACCGGACAACCACCACTGACCTGAGCACCAGACGACAACAACCTCCACCAAACAGTCACCACCCAAGGACCACCCACGAACCGGACTACAACCACCACCATCACAGCCCTAATCAGGCTGTAAGAGGCCGCCGCCGCCGCCACCTGCAACCATGGTGGTCGCCGGCTCATTATTAAGGAGGAGGGGAGAGAGATGCGGGAGGGATAGAGAGAGAGAGACTGAACGAGAGGGAGAGAGGGAGAGGTGAGGGAGAGAGTTTTAGAGAGAGAGTAGAGAGGGAGAGATGAGCAGCGTGAGTAAGAAGAAGAGAGGGAGGAAAGAGAGTATTTATAGCTAGGGTTAGGGTAGGTGGGTTTTGTACCGCGTATCGAACCCGTTTAAACGTAATACGTCTCGGTTTCTATTTAGGCTCCATAATTAAATATAAAAAGTAGTCGGTCTTGTTCGAAATACAAAACCAAGCACAAATATAAATATTTTCGATGTCCGACGCGTGTTTTCAGAACACACGTTTAAATCGCGTTAATTAAATCGGTCGCAGTTTCGATTGTAAAAACAGTCAGTAAACTTCCGAAACTTAATGATTAACAATATTTAAAATAAATATTTAATTTTTAAAAATAAAAATTACGTCAGTATAGATCGGAAGTTGCTGGGTGTCACATCCTCCCCATGTTACAAAAATTTTGTCCTCAAAATTTGAGGTAGGATATCATCCAAGAACCAATGGTAATACAACAAAAATAGTCAACGAACTTGACGGTACAAATGACACGAGATAAAGTTTCAGAATCAACTGAATGCAAAGTGTAAACAATAACTTTGTCAACAAATACTATTGGCGCACCTCAAACGAAGCAACTAGTGCACCAACTTTTCATTACACACCACAAGGTGTGTCTGCATTTAAGGCAATAACAAACAAGTTGATGAAAGTGAGACATGTCAATAAAATCATTCGTTATTCCAAGTCGATTGAATATTCACCGCAAGGTGCTGTATTAAATTCCAACAATTCGATTCAACTGAAATGTCGACTTTAAAGAAACTCATCGACGAAGTATCAAAGGATTCATTGCCTACACTGGCCAAACATAGCAAGACTAGAAGACAAACATTACGAGCAACGTAATGATAAAGCAAATCATTAATGAAACAATTGTTTGATGCGAAGCCCTACAATGGACCTTCACAGATTTAAAGAATCCAAACATACAATAGTTGACACATGTACAAAAATATGTGTCTAATTTGGTGAAAAGAATAAGGAATCAACAAAAATTAAATTCCTTTATGATTGAATGTTGAAGGCCACGAATACAAAAGAAGAGAGATGTAGATCGTACTCAAAAAGATATAACTAGGTTCTACAACATGAACCTTAGAAGTTCAAGAAACGAGATCATCAAGAACTTAAACTGGTTTAAGAAAAGCAATGTCACAAATGACACGAACAGGGGAGAATCGGCAATTACGTCCGCAACAACAAAAGAATGAATAACCCTTATCCATTATTTATATATATAAATATATATACAACAACACATAACAATATAGATACCTTCACGATAGAAATTCTTAGAACTACCAAGTGCCTGTAAATTTGCAATAACGTGACGTCTGCGTTATCAAAAATTTACCTCACCAGATCATCCTATTAACCACCATCATGAGTATATCACAAGCACTCATTAGATTCATATAATAACACGTATATATATATATATAGCATAATATAATGTTCGTCGTGTGCGCCACCTTTCCCGGTGCTCTTCTCGTCCGCATTCCAGCTTCGCAGCATCATCGGCAGAATGAGGTGCCTCATCAAGATGTTTCTCACCCAAGTCGGCCTTGACGACATAGCATACTCCGAACCCGGGATCCGAGACCGCACATGCTACAACAATCCTTTTGCCAACTCGTCCAACTAACGTGATACATGTGAGTGTTGTAGATACGTCCAAGCTTGAGTCGACAACCATTGGCGATACATATTATATATACTTTACATAAATACACGTTGTATACAAACAAGTAGATTGTTCCTCATACCAAGAAACAATGACTCAGCTAACTCTATGTGAATAACCGCTCTGAAGTCTAAAACGATGACTCGCCAGTCACCAGTGAGGTATGCCTAACCACTACATACCAATGTCCTTTCTATATACCACTACAGAAAATACCGACTTCCTATTCACATAAGAAAAATAAATGTTCCTTGCGCCGAAGGAATGTACGCTGAGTTTAGTGTGATTTAACACACTAATAGTCATGTAACACACTTGGCAACGGTTGGAATTTAAGTTCCTAGGCGTTCGTGCTAAATACTTTGTCTTAGAAAATTCGGTCCCTACTTCAAAACAAACTCAGGTTAAAGCCTAGGTATCTACCCAGACACCTAATTCGCTAAAACCTATGGCTCTGATACCAAACTGTCACACCCCGACTTTTCCCTCGTCGGATGCGACGTTTGGTGCCTTTGCCAGCGCAGCGGAAAGATGCATCTAAGACTCTGGTTCCCTGAACGCCATTGCTAAACCTCTAGGATTCCCGATCCCAACTGTCACCAACTTTATGTTGACTTTTTAAGTATGTCTTTCAGGTTTAAACTTTGGTAACGGCACGGTTGGAGTAGGTGACAGTTGGGATCGGGAATCCTAGAGGTTTAGCAATGGCGTTCAGGGAACCAGAGTCTTAGATGCATCTTTCCGCTGCGCTGGCAAAGGCACCAAACGTCGCATCCGACGAGGGAAAAGTCGGGGTGTGACACTATGGGCTTTGCAACACATTTAACATATCAATAGTGCAGTATTCATTTATGAATTAAGGTGTAGTGCTAAGCCCAAAGGGCCGAAACTCTAGTATTGTTTTTATTAATTAAAGCCTTCGTGTGTTCCACTATAACATGTTTAACTTCAAGCATTGCTTATACCTTACTCATTTCTGTCGTCTACCTAATACATGTATTTAAACACACACACACACACTTAAGTATAGATGTTTTTACCTTCTATCATTTGTTTGCCATTTATTCTAAAGATAAATATGTAAGCCAAACACTAGAGAAAAATGTTGATTAATTGTAATAAAAATGTTGATAAATCTGTCAAGAAAACAGATGGCACAATATTGGAGATTGCAGGAGCACATTTTTCGGGTTGTGGTATGGATGAGTTAAACCATGATTATGGGTGTGCGATGATCAGTTGCACTTGTCTTATCCTGATTTCGATTTAGCGGTTTCTCTAATAAGGATATTGCCCCCTAAAAGCCAACATGCTTTGGAGAGTGCTCTATTTAGTAGAATCGTACAAGGAAGGATGGGGCCAACATACGAGGGTTGTGGAGGACCATGCTATCATTAAGTACCGACTAATGGTCCCTCTGTTTTCGGCTCATGATCCATGCACAACTTGCCGCAGGGTCTGTTTAGATTCTTATGGCGAGCATGCAGTTCATTGCAAGGAGTTACCTAGGTTTAAATACATGCATGATTTTGTTAGGGATGCCCTATGTAATGTTCTAAAGCTGGCATGAATTTTTGCTAAACAAAAACCAACCCCCCCCCCCCCCCCAACCCAAACTTTTTGTTGCGGGTCACGCTGTGTTGTAGGCGGAATCAGGCAAATTTGCTAAACACGAGAAAGCTTGTTTGGAGAATCAACACATGTTTATCCCTTTTAGTTTTGATACTTTTGGTTTCCTAGCCACGTAGATTGTGGAATTTCTAACCAAGGCTTAGCAGCTTGTTGCCTTTACCTTATTGTAAACATCCTTTCATTATTTTCCTCTTGTCATTTACAGAAAAAAATAATTGTTTAGTTTGCGGTAAAAACCTTTAGATTCTTTGTATTTCCGTGGTTGGATGATTGATTTCTATAGAGGTCAAGGTTGCTTCTATGCAGGACCATCGTTACATTGACATCATTACAGCTGATCATGAACTTGTCAAACTCTTTGATGTGTATTATAATGATCCATGTAATGACCCCTTTTACCATCACATGCACCCATGACATTACATACATGATTATATGTGTATTACCACTAGTAAGAGAATTATAGTTAGAAAATGAAAACACCACAAAATAAAAAGTATTTGATCATCAATAGACAACAAAGAATAAAAAATTAGAAATAGAACGACATTATCATAAATAGACAACAAAGAATAAAAAACTAGGAATAGAACGACATTGATTGATCATCAATAGACAACAAAGAATAGAAAATTAGGAATAGAAAGACTGGAAGATATTCTACGAAAATTGACTGATTCGCATGATATTTATGAATTCTCAAAATACAAAAATAAAATATAATATTAGGAATAGAAAATTTTAGACATGCCTCAATGAAGTCTCACTTATGTAAGACACAACTAATAAGGATGTAAACCAGTCGAGCCGCTCATGAGCGACTTGAGATCGGATAGGTATAAAGACCGAGTCAAGCCGAGCTTAAACGAGTTTGAGAGTTTGAGCATACATTGGGTCCAATAAATACACGCACTTGAGCTCAAGCTTCACATATCGAGCTCGACTAAACTCGTGAGCTTAAACGAGCCTAGTATCATATTATATTATTTAATATATTAGATATATAATACACAATATACAAAATCATTATTATCATAAATTATAAAAAAAAAGTTTTACATATATAAAAAATTAGAAGATGAAATTACTAGGTCAAATTTGGGGAACTCTTTCATTTCGGAAACAAATGGCCTAAAGCTGAATTTCCTGAAGGTCGCTTCCACAGTTTGACGATTGTTCACCAATTTTATTATTTAAAGGCAAACCATAGTAAATGAATTTTTGGGCTACATATGATATTACTAAACATTGTTTTTAGGCCACAAGAGTTACTATACATAAAACGTGACACTATTTTTTAAGCAACGCTGAGTAGGGATCTAAACGAGATGAATCGTTCATAAATTACTTAGCATCGGGTGATGAAAAATATGGATCGAGCTTAAACAAGCTTAAGTCCAAGCCTAAAAATGAGCTCGTATAATAAATGTGAGCTTGAAAAAGTTATCACGACCGAGCTTGTAGAGCTCAAACATGAGCTTTATTAGGACAAACTAGTAGGAAACCCGCACGTTGCATCGGGACCATTAAACCGAACAAAAAATAGATGAAAAGTCAACCATTGAGGTTGTTGGTCCCGTGGTAAGGCAAAGTCTTTTAAAAAAACTCAAATGTGAGGTCTCGGGTTCAAATATCAAATTCACCATTGAAAAAATAGTTATATAAATATAATAAATTTTATTTAACATAAGAAATATATGATTACATAGTATTTATCTATCTAATTATATATACGCACACGTCAATAATCTATAATACATACAAACAAGAGTATTATATATGTATATGATTAAAGTCTTACATAATAAACCAGACAAACTCAAGCTTGAAAAATTACTCACAAGTCGAGCTTAGACTTTAGAAATTATCTTAAAACAAGTCAAACTTCAAAAAACACTAACAAGTTGAGTTCAAGCTTAAACCATATTCGCTCATCGTGCTCTCTTGGGTTATAAGGGCTTGACTCATTTAGAATTTTACACATGCTAACTCAAAAAATTGTTCTCACAAAAGACGGGCCAATTAGGGAATTAGGGAATTTTCACCATATCCACCCATTAAGAAACAAAACAAACAAGATTTAAACCACTCTAAATTAAAAATCTTGGCCAATAGTTTCTTTTTTAACCCAACATATATGTTAAAAATTAACAGTTGGCATTGATGCCCGTTAGGACAACAAGCATGTTTATGCTCCTGCATGTTCTTAAAAGAAAAGCTTTGCATTTTGCCATTGATTGTGGTGGCTTTTTTATTCCAGCTGGATGGAATATCTACATAGAATTCAAAACAAAGTGATGTTTTAAGTTTAATATAAGTTTTCGTAAAGCATACTCTTGATAATCTTGGATAAAGATGAAAATACCTGATGTTGTAATCAATAATTCTATACAATGAGTTAACCACTTTGAAGTATCCCTAAATAGATAAATCAATACAAACGAGTAGTGTGTCAACTACACAATTGATAGCTCAATGTCTCTTTATGTTATTATGAATTCTAATATAACATTATTGTGCACTTTTTAATCAAAAACATTATTAAAGTGCAAAGAGTTAGTACACAGACCTCTATCCATTTATTGTTTATCTACATTTAGATTTTGAAATTGCAGTGATTGTCTATACTCTGGTTGCTACACAAAAAGAAATAAGGCAATATGAGTACAAATGAATATCCAATATGGGAAAGACCAACTGTTACAAAAGTAACCAAAAGAACAACAAATGTAGTAATTCCTGCATCATACCATCCTTCTTTAGAATATATACATGGAGTCTAGATAATAATAAGTAGAAGCAAAGGCCAATTATGTGCACAAATCGGTAGTTCATTAGAAGTAACTATTACCTAAAACCAAAAACAGTTACATTACAAGGTCGCCTTCATAAATAGGCCATAGCATAAAAGTTTACGTGTTTAATTTTCAATAAGATCAACCTAGTCCACAAATTAATTAATACATCAACATACATCTAGACAAAAGATTTCATTTTTGTTAACTCTAAGTAATACATCTAGACAAAAGTAATTTAATTAGAATGTGGATGTGTGAAATTTGCTTATACAGAATTTATCGTTTAAGATGTTTTTAGTATATCCCCTCGTCAGATGGCAGTTATTGAATGCTTGCAAAGCCCTCACGCCCAAGATTTCCTGACTGTTATCCCGATCGAAGGTCTAGGCCAAAGCATGTCCGCTATTGAATACAGGGCCATTCTTAAATATCGTCTAATGATCCCCATGTACCAGGAAGATGGAATATGTCCGATCTGCCGTAAGGTCTGCATGGATGAATACGGGGAACATGCAGTTCATTGTAAGGAGTTACCCGGTTTCAAATATCGGCATGATTGGGTCCGGGACATTCTGTGGGACATTTTAAGACGGGCTGGGATCTCAGCCAAGAAGGAAGCCCCTGTGAACTTCCTCTCGGATCCAGCAGAAGGGAGATCCACTCTACGACCAGTAGATCTCCTTGTCTTTGGGTGGGCCGGGGGAAGCATGCTTGTGTTGACCTAACGGGTGTATCTCCCCTAGTTGGGTTGAGGGATAGTGGTTTTGTAGCAGGGCAAGCGGTGCGGAAAGCAGAGGCAAAGAAGGTAGAAAAACATGCTAAAGCCTGTGAGGAGAACCAACACGTTTTTGTGCCCTTGGCCTTTGATACCTTTGGCTCATTGGCACCGGAGGCTACCCGTTTCTTGACCAGGGTCCAACGGGTTATTCATAGTAGTGTCTCGGCTCCGGGTGGGCAGGGTTACGTTTTTAGTAGATTAGGATTTGCTATTCAGAAAGGGGTGGCGGCGCAGCTTGTTGCTCGCCTGCCCGTTATCTTGATGTAATTTTCCTTGTTCTGGAATTGTTTCAATATAATTTTGAGTTGAAAAAAAAAAATAAGCAAAAAAAAAAAGATGTTAATAGTCTGTTATTTTCTAGAAAATCTCAATTATCCAAAATCGATTAAAAAAATAACTATAGCTACTTTCAAAACTTAAAAGAGGATAACAATAGTTACCACAAAACATGAGCGGAAACATATTGGAGAATGAGATGGCAGCGAAGATAGTACACGAACACTCAGCGGCTGCATCAGTCACTTAAACGGATCAATAAACGTTCTAATCAATGTTTTTAAGTAGTGGCATTTAAAAGAACAAACTGATTTTCGTATCCGGGTCGTGAATCAAACTAACCTAAATGGTGCGGTGATGGTCATGGCTGAGCTAGAGTAAGACAAATTAGATTGAGTGCAGGATCAGAGGCTTTAAAAAGGGATCATGATATTCATGTGCTCGTGAAAATGTGTATGGCTGTCAGGTTGGAACTTTGCTAGCATCATACTTAAATTCATGAATTCAAGTGTACGTTCAAGAATGTGAAAGGAGGAGAGTAGGTGAAGAGACAAGAGGGGCATCATGGGAATAACCTTACAGGCATCTTAATTTTGTTTTAACGGACGAATATACCATTTATAAAGAAGCTTTATTTTGTTGTAGGTGATGCTTGAAAAGCTCTACTCATGTGAAAATTACAAATCTACCTATCTCTCGTACTTTATAATGTAGTATTTATATTTATATTTATCTATACTATATATATATATATATATATAGTACAGGAACCTCACCCTTATATATATATATTATATATATTATATATATATATATTATATATATATATATATATATATATATAGTACAGGAACCTCACCCTTATATATATATATATATATATATATATATATATTATGGGGATGGATCCACAGAAAACCCTAAATAATGAGAAAACTCTAGAAAACCCTCAAAAAAACCTACTTCCCGAGCTTTTTTTTTTTAAAAAAATTAGGGCATGTAATATACATGTTTTTAAGTGTTTTGAGCCAAAAAAATCAAAAAAGCGCCGAAGGGTTTTTTTTTTTTTTAAAAAAATAAGTTTTGCATCATAACACATGTTAACTTATTTTTGCACTGGTAACATGTGTTATGATGCAAAACTTATTTTTTTTTTTAAAAAAAAAACCCTTCGGCGCTTTTTTGATTTTTTTTGGCCCAAAACACTTAAAAACATGTATATTACATGCCCTAATTTTTTTTTAAAAAAAAAAAGCTCGGGAAGTAGGTTTTTTTGAGGGTTTTCTAGAGTTTTTTCATTTTGGAGGGTTTTCTCCCTATCCTTCCACTATATATTATATTATATATATATATATATATATATATAGTGCATTCTAGATAGGCAATAAGGTAATTTAACTTTATTATAGAAGGGTATAATTGTAATTTACATCAAATTATTAATACACATTAATACATTATTTAATATAAACTTCTAACTAATTAATACTTTATTTAATAAAATTATAATTCTAATTCTAATTAAATAAACTAGATGCATTTTCTCAACAATAATTTTTATACTTATAAATAAAAAAATAAGGTAGATATACATATATAATTAAAACAAAACAAAATTAAAGAAATTTATAAAAACAAAATAGGTAATAGTATTATGCTATCTATTTCTAAATATTATACCGTTGACACGACACATAAAATTGAAAATATTATATTTTTTAAATTAAAATAACATTGTTAATTATATGTAATAAAAGTAAGTTATTTTACATTTTATCAAATGCATTATATTTCTTTTAATTAAAATAACAATATTTAATATGATATGTAATAATATTAAGTTATTTAACTGTTTATCAAATGTTTAAAAACTATAATTTGTTGATTAAATCCAAGTATAGATTATACTTCTTTTTCTACCGGCGGCTCAAAAAAGCATTGTATTACTTATTAGGAACATTATATAAAAAAATTACCCTTCCACAAAATATAATTTGAGGGTACGTGAGGAGATTAGTTCGTTGCAATTATTACTGGATATTCATATTGGTTCAAATTTTCTATTCGTGCTTCCGAATAAATAAAGTTGTTGAGACTAAATGGATATTGATGTGTTTTTGAAAAAACTTATATTTCAACATCTTTGACAATAAAATAGAGAAAAAAAAATCCTCGAAAAGTGTCCATTACATTAAATTAGCCTAGATATAACCCTTTTTTTCTCAAACCAGTTTGGGTTTAAAACAAGTTTGTTTCTTTTAAGTTCTTTGACCAAATCGACACGGGCTAGAAACCACGATGGGCCAAAAATAAACCAAATCTCCTAGAACTGATTGGCGTTGTGGCAAACTAAAGATTTTTTTTTTTTAATTTTACAATATTTTAGTTTTATGTTTTTTATTAGTGTCATTATTGCTATTTCGTCTACATTTCCATTTAACTTTCATCCAAAATTGATTTGTCCCGCCGCGTAGCGCGGGGACACTTCTAGTATTTATAATGTAGTTTAGATGAGAGCTTAGCCAGCTAAGCTCCTTTATAGGCTTAACAGCCTTAATAGTTAGGCCAACTTTTGATTATGAGATCCAAAATGTTTTTAAAATGATTGTTTTGGCTAAATCTATAGGTTTGTTGATTTGCAAGAGTTTTGTTTAGTTATTTCCTTTCCTTTTTAAATTGGGGTTAGACTTTTTTAGGAGCGAAACTTGGTTCGCCAATCTGGGGGGGGGGGACTCAATTTTTTCCTGTCAGAAGTGGTAAATCGGTGGGGGCCGGACTCAACCCGAACAAAATTTACCTATGAAAATCGCAAATTTTCACTACTGCGCCAAAAAAAACAGGGGGCGCAGGGCCACCCCTGGCCCTAAGAAAGCTTCGTCCTTGGACTTTCTTTCTTTGTTTCTACTTTGTTTAGACCTTTCACTTGCTTTTATATTTTATTAAGTTAGATTCTCGTGTATTATACAGGTTGAATAACTAAAAATTATTTGTGGCTGTTAATATAGCAGCAAGGCTGAACAGCAACATATCACTTCCTTTTATGTCGTCCCTTTCAATATCAGTTGAATCCCTGAAGCTCTCGGTATCCATCAGCTCAAAAATACGTCTGCCGTCTCTCATTTACAATCAAAACAATGTAACAGAAAGTGAAATGGATAAAAAAAAATTCAAAGTAGACCAATATAACATTAATATCGCCTTCTGCCTTAACATACAACAATACACCAAAGCAAAAAATAAATAGACAAATCCCAACAACATGTGCCCTAATTAAGATTTTGGCATCATGTCCTGTGCATAATGTCTTGTGTTGGATCTTGAGGCCATACACGCTACTCTTCAAACATTATGCACATCATAAATTAACTTATATATATGAATCAAAAACATAAACAAAAATGATAGAAATACATAACAAATAACCAACACATCACTAAACAAATCAAGTTTTTTTTTTTTTTTTTTACCTTTGATCAGATTTAGAGAAGCATGAATTTTGATAGAGAATTGGAAAGTTAGTAGCTGATTTGGTTTCGCCCATCGTACAGGGCCACAAATAAATGGTTTTCTTTTTCTATTTTGTTCATATGTAGCGTTGCAGCCACAAATTCTCCGTAATCAATTGAATTTCGCAATCAATCTCATTCAAGTTGACAATAGTGTTACAGAACTTGAAGGGACGAGAGGTTATTCATGAGTTGATGATCTGTATTGATGACTGAAGAAGGCAAAGGATTGAAGGGTAGGGTTGGAAGATGGAGGGTAGTATTGTAAAAGTGCTTTCAAATTGTAAAGGAGGAAGATAGTGAAATGTCTAGATTACCCTCTTAAGTGTCTTAATTGTCCTATCTATGCCCATAATATCCTTAATTTTCTTGCTTAAATATGTTGTACCTATTGCTTCTTAAGTTGTGCGGAAGTGAAATTGACTTTGCTAGCCATCACTCCTCCTTTATAATGTACTAGTGGGGAACCCGCGCGTTGCCGCGGAGTCAATAATATAAGGCGGGAATATAATTCAAACCTTAATATGAATAAAAAATAATGTAGAAGTTATATGTATGTATGCATGTATGTGTGTATCCTTTATTTTTTAGGACTTTGAACCCCTAGTTAAAAATTTGCAACTAATTGAAAAAGACATATGCTTTTCAACATTACTACTTATTTGGATAGAAATAAGGTGCAATTGTTGCAACATCGTTTAAATCTGAATTTAGCTCACCTAAATTAGTTTACACACCAATGTATATCATGAAAAATACGAACCCTTCCAAAAAGAATCAAATTAAAATGAAAAAATAAACTGAAGCATGCAAATAAATCACTATTCTCAACTGTTATTCCTTTGAACATTCTTGAAATTGATACAATTTAAGAAGGCATTAACATTCATTTTTCTTTCAAATCTCCAAATATTATTCAAACCCACTTAAAGGCCAGTTATATAAACCTAAGTTTTCTATTGATCTGCACAGAAGAAGGTTTCCAAAAAAATAAAAAAGAACACCAGTTTTTGGCATCAATTTATGATGTGCAAAGCTTCTTTCAGTTTTTGCCATATTATGTGCCAATGGTGACAACCACCCTACTATATTCCCTAAAGTTGCTTTCCATTCTCTTGAAAGAACTGAATCACTTTCTGTAAACCCAATTCCTTTCAACTAATACGTTAACGAAGACCGAATGTTATTAGGCAACATTGAGTAGATATCATCTCATGCATCAACACAACCAAGCTAAGATGATCTTATCATCGATCCTTGATTTCTTGATCATCGGTTTTTGTTGGGTACCAGAATTGAAGTTGTGTGATGCAATTTTTTTACTTTAATTAACCATGTTTCAATGCCTCCGGAAGGCATGATTGCTTGTTTTTTACATATATAGAGAAGCTAGCAATTTATACGTGTCTCGTGTCTCTTCAGTTTCATAATTCAATTGTTAGATCATTGAAGGTTTTAACAGTTACATTGGTACATGTTCTCCTTTAAGTTATATCATAACTACTTGCTTTTAAATTAAGTTAAAGAAAAAGTAACTAATGAATTTATTTTTGACATTTAAAACACATTTTGCATGTCACACCCCAACCGATGGCGGAATCATCGAGGTGAGACTTAGTGGTAGATTGTTCAAAGATTTCATGACACTAGATTTTGTGACAATATAGTTTAAAGATAGAATTTCATTTATTGTCTAAAAATAGAAATACAAGTAGTTCAAATAACGAAAAATACAACAACAAGAATATGATAATTTGAACTAGAGTGAGTTTCTATGTCCAATCCTAAGTAGTTTTCTTGAATGTCCTGCAATAAATATTTCCTGCAACATGTATAAAATATCCGTCAACACATAAAGCATTGGTGAGCATACTAGTTTTGACATACATACATAGTATAATAAAGTTTTGCTTATAGGCATATGCAAGAGAACCATACAAACGGCGACTAGCCACGAAGAATTTTGCTTAACATGACCCATGTAGGGGGCGGATAGCCAATCCTATAGCGCTATACATGCAAGGTGGGTTGTCAACTATATGAACATTTGTATGTTAGAGTAAATAATTCTACATAGCATAGCGTACAAGCATATAATAGACTTTAGATTGCGCATGATAGAATTTAGAATATGATAGACTTTAGACTAAGCATAATAGATTGTAGAGTTTAAAATCGTTTGAGTTTTGATAGTGATACATGTTGAGCCCCAAAGAATAAAGAATAAAAGGGGGACAAGTATAAACTCACCTTAGGGTGCGTTTGTTAAGTTCTCAAAAACGAGTCTTGAGAAATGAGAATTTTAGCTCCGGTTAGACTAGAATTAAGAAAAGAAAAAAAATGAATTTAGATTCGGAGGGAGATTCAAGAGTACAAGTAAGTCATGCATTGCCTTTAAGGCGAACCAAAACACAAACCACCTTAAAGGTGATTCGGATGGTCATGAGAGTCAAGTAGTGCCTTTGAGGCTAACCAAAACACAAACCACCATAAAGGTGATTCGGATGGTCAAGAGAGTCAAGTATTGGTAAGGTAGGGATGTACCCACAAACCTTCCAAGTTAATAGATTAATAGAGTTTTGAAAGTATATATTTTAGTATTTACATAATATAACTATAGGGTTAAAGTAGTGTATGGTGACTTAGTTTGGAAGAGCATTGGCTTTCCTTTGTCAACCATTAACCATAGCACAAGTCCATCCAACATTAAGTTGTTGGTGAACTTGGTTGGTATCACTTCAACTAACCTTCTAGTGCATAAAAACAATAGAAGATGAACCACCTTTGAGGCCTCATTTTGGTGTCCTACTCATATTTATTTGCCATAGCAAACAAGAGTAAAGTCCTAGAGGTTTCCCCAAGGGGTTAGAAGAAGAGGAGAGGTGGAGAAAGTGGAAGAAAAGTGAAGATTAAGGCTTTTCATCTTACAAATTTTGTGCAGAATTTTTATGCTTGAAAAGCTTGAAGATTAGAGAGATTTGAGAATTATTAGGAGTGAACAAATGATTAAGGAGTGAGGGAGAGGGGTATTTATAGGTGAGGTAAGGTGGTTGGGTCATTAAGAGAGTTATTAGGGTGGTTGAGAGTGAGTTAGGTGAAAGATAAGAGTTTAATTATTATAAGAGTTTAAGAGATTAAAAAAAAAATAAAAAAAAATCTATATTTAACAACGAACAACATATATGTTGTTGTTGTTGGATTGAAATCAATGGCACATGCTTTTTTTTAAATAAAAGTTTTATAAGTGTATATATATATATATATATAAAAATAAATAAATATATATTAAGATATTAACTAAATGAGTTTTTTGTTATACCACCTAAATTGAATAGGATAAATTATAATGACGACTCGTCATGAGTTGGTAGGAGTAACATAAAAGAAACGAATAAAGGCGAACTTGGAATTTGTTAAGTATCGAATTTAAAATACATGAAAAGTAAAAATCACGGATGTTACAGTCTCCCCTACTTTAGGAAATTTCGTCTCGAAATTTAATTAAAAGTCAACCTTTTGAAAAATAGGTAAGTGGTTTGATATGGGTTTAATAAGAACAAGAACTTGTTAGTTTATTATGTTTAAGTCAAATACAGTATCTAGTCACTGTGCGATAATTATGTTCATAAGAGAAGTACTTTTAAAATTTTAACCCAAGGTTGTACGTAGAAATTTGAAAACTTAACCGATTAAAGCATTTTTGTAAATAGCGAAATAGAGGAGTTCATATAAGTAGGTTTGTGTATGGAGTTAATGCAGCAAAATTTTGGAAGAATAAGTAGATATACGGTATGACATACATGAAATAGTAACGATCTTGGGAAAATAAGTATTTATATTGTATAACATATAGGAAGTAGCAATGGTTTGGAAGGATAAGTAAGTATAGGGTACAAAATAGTAAAAATCTTGTGAAGATAGGTAAATATACTATGTATAAGAAATAGTTAGAATTTTAGAAAAATTAGTATTTATACGTTATGAAATTGTGAAAATTGAAGATAGGTAAGTATATTTGTATAACATATAGAAATTTTGGGAAAATAAGTAGTTATACAGTATATCATATATGAAATAGTAGAATTGTTGGCTTGAAAAAGAGGTGTCTTTGGGTAATGGGGGGGGGATAGTAATTAAAATGTGAGCATAATGAGTGACTAGATGTGGGATTGAGTAGTATTTAGTAATAGATATTTGGTTTGCATAAGGTCGAAAATTTTACCAGAAAAATTTTTAGAAGGCGACTAAAGTAAACGATAAATTGGACTATTTGAAAACTGCTTTTTGGTGATATAAATAGTATTTATTTAGTTTTGAAATCCAGTATATAAGTAGTCAAGAAAATATAAGAAAGTGAGAGACGAATCTTGTTTTACATGTATAAATGCTTTTAGAGATTAAGACCAGAGCTTACGGGATTTAGAAATAGATTCTTGATAATGGAAGGATTGCTGATTAAGCAAGGAAGGGTACGAGGGAAGAATGAGTTGATGGAGATTACAAGTATAGATTATTCATAGCAAAGGATAATATTGCATAGTAGAAAATGTGGTTCAAAATAAGGTCATAATATGCATAAAGATAAATAATGCAAGTGTAATTAGACTAGTAAACTAAAACATAAACGGTATTGCAAAAGATAAATAACGTAAGTGTTGGTTAAAATTTTAACTCGACACCTAAAAACTTCTCATGGCACGAATAACTCTACTTTTGGTAGTATGACAGGACATTTATGTATAGGATGTACCGGCGGCGTATCCACCATGTCGTTATCATACCTCATCCGTGTTGTTATTCAAGTCATGATAGGTTACACACACTGGGACTTGTTATGTTTTCCATGCGCCCAATTTTTGTAATTACGTGTGCACCCGTAATTAGTCCAATTGTCGTATGGTCCACATAATTTGTCTTAGTTATGTGTGGGTTGCTAGTGAACACAAAATACTTCTACACAAAGGAAAAGACATTAAACTAGGACAGTAAACAGTTTTGATATTGTAAACATAGCAAGTAATGTGACATGCAAACACATAATGTAAAAAAAGGCATTAAGTAGGTTTGTGATGGTGTTAACCGGACGTGTTCTTGGCGTAGATGTATGGTTTCATGACATAATGGTATAGACTTGTGTATATGTGGTTACGTTCAAATGTATAAATCAAACAAAAGAATGGACAATTGGATTCCTAATGGAAACGTGTAAAATGTTTTGACTGTGGGCAACATAGATTTTGGGTTTATTACAAATTGAGTTTTATGGGTACGCGAGAAATTTTAGCTTTTCAAGTCTAAGGGTCAAGTTTGATGGTAGAAGAATTTAGTCCATTGGATGTTAAAGAAAATGGATTTAATTGAAGTGGGGAAAATTTAGTGTAAAAGTTTTATCGAAGATTGTCGTTTGATTTATAAAAAAATCCATTTTATTAAGCGAAAAAAAATAGTTTATTGACAATTTTAGTTTGGCGTTGATGAATATTTTGACTCATGGTACGATTTTAAGAGAAAAGGTTTTGGGATTATAAAGAAGTAGATTATTTAATTTAGCGTGTCTTTGCTCACAAGTCTTGTTTACAAAAGAATTTTTTTTTTAAACACTTTTAGCATTTAGAATCTCGTTCGTCATGTCGATTTGACACACATTTGTTAGTGGTTTGAAGGTTGAAAGTGAGGATTTTATAGAAGAATAGGCATCCTCTTAAGAATAGTAGGAAGAATTTTGTTCAAAATTTTGAAAAAGATTGTGCGCGAGAAGAAAAGGATTTTGCGATGTTTGAATTCTACCGATAAATTATGATTGTAACCTAAGATAACGATGATATTTCATAATTCATAAAAGAAAATTTCACATCTGAATAATTTCTTGAAAACGTTACATAAGGAAATTCTTATTTTTTTTAAAGAAAAGAAAAATCAATCTTCTTTAGTGTGGTGAGTGGGTCTTCCAGTATCGTAGATCACCATGGCAAGTCTTAGGCATTGGTTATGCCCATGGGTTGGGTCGTTGCACTCGGAGCATATCCATCCATTGACTTTAGTAAATGAGGTAGTACTAGTAGGTTGTTCGGGTTGTGGCTTAGTGGTGTGGCAACATGTTTTGGCTAAATGACCATATGCACCACAGTTGGCGCATATGCGGCATTGCGTGTGAGTGGGATGGTGATATTTACAACTGTCTCATAGCGGAAAGGTTCCACGGTACTGTTTTTTGTTGGAATTCGGAGTCTCAGGAGTTGTCGAAGTGTGGTTTCGCTTGAGGGTTTTGCGTTTTCGGTTACCCTTTTTCGTTTGTTTGGTAGGGGTATGGGTAGAAGGTTTAGTATCTACATGGTTTGTGCTGTCCTGGATGGTATCGCTGGGGTTTGGAATTGGGTTTGTTGATGTTTCTAGGTTAGGGAGAATCTTGACTAGTTCTTGGGCAATAAGGCTCGCCAGTTGGTTGAGATCGATGTTGTTGAGACGGGAAAACATCTACGAGAATCATACGTGGGAAAATTTGCATAAGCGTTTTTAAACAAGGTGACTTTTGAATTTAGGAAATAAGTTATTAGAATTTTTTTTCTTAGTCAATAATGAAAGCTTACGGGTAAAGTTTCACTAGATCGGTAAAGTTGGTGCAAATTCAAATAAATTAATAAAAAAATACATGAGCTCAGGTTGTTCTCATAGACTTAGTATGTAAGTTCAAGTTACACGTATAGTATGCAAGTTTCACATTGTTCAAATAATGCAACGTATATATATAAGTAAAGTGCACATAAACAACATAGAGGAGTTTTAAATATTTGTTGGTTTGCGAATATTATTATTGTTTGGAGATTGCAAGAGTAGCTTGAAGCGCGAGTCTTGAGAGCATTTGCGAGTAAAATAAATCGAATATATATAGTGAAAACATAGCATGAAAACAACATTGAAAGTAATATTAACATAAAATGAGAGGCTTGTTTTAAACAAGCAATTGGAGTGTTCCGGAACGGAACTAAGACTAACCAAAGTGATTCAAATTTACCTTTGAGTTTGGAAACATGCTTTGGCCTAATAGGTGGAAATACTCTCGCCGAAACTTTCGGTTAACGGTATTCACCCTTCCAGTTACTACATGTTCCTTGTCATTAGTAAATTTGAGACTTTGGCGAGATTAAAAAAAAATCAAGGATTGAAACTAATCGCTAAGTTGTGGATTTCACTCCTATCTTAGCGAGGTCGTTTCTTGAGTGTGGTTTGTACATTTTGTCCAATGTGGTAAGAAAATTAATTCTAACCTTCAATTGGTAAGTGTCCACTAGAATGAGAATTGTGAAATTTCCACCAAGGTGAGGATATCACTCCTATCTTGGTGTAGTTTCAAAAATACAAAGAATTTTCGCGGATTGAAAGTTATCACCAAAGTGAGGGTTTCACGCCTATTTTGGTGATTTCCTTTCGTTTGTGTTATACGAGCGTCTTCGAGTGTAGAGTAATCCACAAATAGGAAGGTAATTTTAAGGACCAAGAGAATGGATTAGAAACAAGATAGGGAGAACAAGTATTTTAACATGATAAAAGGAATGGTCAAAAGGGTTCTTAACTATAGTCTAGGTCAAACATGGCAATTTTTCCTAGATCCCTATAGTCATGGCTCTGATACCAATCTGTCACACCCCAACCGATGGCGGAATCATCGAGGTGAGACTTAGTGGTAGATTGTTCAAATACTTCATGACACTAGATTTTGTGACAATATAGTTTAAAGATAGAATTTCATTTATTGTCTAAAAATAGAAATACAAGTAGTTCAAATAACGAAAAATACAACAACAAGAATATGATAATTTGAACTAGAGTGAGTTTCTATGTCCAATCCTAAGTAGTTTTCTTGAATGTCCTGCAATAAATATTTCCTGCAACATGTATAAAATATCCGTCAACACATAAAGCATTGGTGAG
This sequence comes from Ambrosia x helenae, assembly GCA_030844895.1. Classification (NCBI taxonomy): domain Eukaryota; kingdom Viridiplantae; phylum Streptophyta; class Magnoliopsida; order Asterales; family Asteraceae; genus Ambrosia; species Ambrosia x helenae. Next base: position 89,624,605 of record CM061229.1, read on the forward strand.
CATACTAGTTTTGACATACATACATAGTATAATAAAGTTTTGCTTATAGGCATATGCAAGAGAACCATACAAACGGCGACTAGCCACGAAGAATTTTGCTTAACATGACCCATGTAGGGGGCGGATAGCCAATCCTATAGCGCTATACATGCAAGGTGGGTTGTCAACTATATGAACATTTGTATGTTAGAGTAAATAATTCTACATAGCATAGCGTACAAGCATATAATAGACTTTAGATTGCGCATGATAGAATTTAGAATATGATAGACTTTAGACTAAGCATAATAGATTGTAGAGTTTAAATCGTTTGAGTTTTGATAGTGATACATGTTGAGCCCCAAAGAATAAAGAATAAAAGGGGGACAAGTATAAACTCACCTTAGGGTGCGTTTGTTAAGTTCTAAAAAACGAGTCTTGAGAAATGAGAATTTTAGCTCCGGTTAGACTAGAATTAAGAAAAGAAAAAAAATGAATTTAGATTCGGAGGGAGATTCAAGAGTACAAGTAAGTCATGCATTGCCTTTAAGGCGAACCAAAACACAAACCACCTTAAAGGTGATTCGGATGGTCATGAGAGTCAAGTAGTGCCTTTGAGGCTAACCAAAACACAAACCACCATAAAGGTGATTCGGATGGTCAAGAGAGTCAAGTATTGGTAAGGTAGGGATGTACCCACAAACCTTCCAAGTTAATAGATTAATAGAGTTTTGAAAGTATATATTTTAGTATTTACATAATATAACTATAGGGTTAAAGTAGTGTATGGTGACTTAGTTTGGAAGAGCATTGGCTTTCCTTTGTCAACCATTAACCATAGCACAAGTCCATCCAACATTAAGTTGTTGGTGAACTTGGTTGGTATCACTTCAACTAACCTTCTAGTGCATAAAAACAATAGAAGATGAACCACCTTTGAGGCCTCATTTTGGTGTCCTACTCATATTTATTTGCCATAGCAAACAAGAGTAAAGTCCTAGAGGTTTCCCCAAGGGGTTAGAAGAAGAGGAGAGGTGGAGAAAGTGGAAGAAAAGTGAAGATTAAGGCTTTTCATCTTACAAATTTTGTGCAGAATTTTTATGCTTGAAAAGCTTGAAGATTAGAGAGATTTGAGAATTATTAGGAGTGAACAAATGATTAAGGAGTGAGGGAGAGGGGTATTTATAGGTGAGGTAAGGTGGTTGGGTCATTAAGAGAGTTATTAGGGTGGTTGAGAGTGAGTTAGGTGAAACATAAGAGTTTAATTATTATAAGAGTTTAAGAGATTTAAAAAAAAATAAAAAAAATCTATATTTAACAACGAACAACATATATGTTGTTGTTGTTGGATTGAAATCAATGGCACATGCTTTTTTTTTAAATAAAAGTTTTATAAGTGTATATATATATATATAAATAAATAAATAAATATATATTAAGATATTAACTAAATGAGTTTTTTGTTATACCACCTAAATTGAATAGGATAAATTATAATGACGACTCGTCATGAGTTGGTAGGAGTAACATAAAAGAAACGAATAAAGGCGAACTTGGAATTTGTTAAGTATCGAATTTAAAATACATGAAAAGTAAAAATCACGGGATGTTACATTGCAAACTCAATGTGATGAAGGCATTTGGGTTTTAATGAAATTTATGAAGGGGTTACATGTGGAGAGGGCGGATTATACGAGTTGTATTAGTGACTTATACATGTGCCATCAAATATTGTACATAGGGGCATAATAGGAAGAAAATGGTAAAAGTTAGGGAGTTATGCTTGTGCCTCTTGATATGACATCTTAAAATGGTTGTAAAATTACTATCCTAGCCATCTCTCCTCCTTATTAAGGTAACATAGATTATAGATATAGATTATAGATTATAGAAAATTAGGGTTTCAATCCACAAACAACAATAGAGCCAACCAGGGCCGACCCTGAGCATGGGCCCAAACGTTTTTAAAAATATACACATAGGGTTGTACACGAGCCGAGCCGAGTCAGGCTAAGCTCGAGCTCGAAATTAAATGAGTCAGCTCGGTTCGGCTAGTTTTTCTAATCGAGCTGAAAAGTTGAGCTCGAGCTCGGCTCGTAAATGGTCGAGCCGAGCTCGAGCTGGCTCGAGCCAGCTCGTTATTTTTATTATTTTTTTACAAAGATTTATAAAATAAAAAACAAAAAAAATAATAAATAAAATTACACATATACATGTATATTTTTTATTTTTCTAAGTTAGGGTTTATTGGATTATGAAAGGGTGAGGTAGATAGGTAGTATGAGTGGGACTTTCAATATTTGAATTTTAGAATTGGGTTTTGAGCCAAAATATATTACTTTCATCTATATTATAATCACACATACACAAGTCTAAGTCGAGCCATCGAGCTGAGTCACGAGTCGAGCCATCGAGCCGAGCCACAAGCTGAACACCCCTGGCTCGAGCTCGGCTCGATTACAAAACGAGCCAGCTCGGTTCGGCTCGAAAACGAAACGAGCCTTTTCGAGCGAGCTTTTTTTGAGCGAGTTTCGAACGAGTCTCGAGCCGCGAGCTTTTTGTACACCCCTATATACACATATATATTAAACTAGTTTTTATCTCGGGAGCGTCCCGGGTTAAAATATCTAATATGACATAATAAAATATATTATTATTATTATTACTATTATTATTATTATTATTATTTTAAAACAAATCTCTGCCATAAGTTATGATATTCAAATATAAAAAAACGAATCCCTGGGCCGGTGTATAAATCTAGTGCCATTACAAATGAATTCGGAAGTTTGTAATCGATCATTCTAAAAGAACTAACATGAAATAAGAAAAAAAGTTAATTATTGAAATATCAAACGCGTTAGTCTAAGGGTTATGTGATGCGTTAAAAAAAATCATGGGTATATGATCGGGTATATAGTTCGGGTATTTGGGTATGTTGTTTCAGGTAATCGGGTCGGGTATCACCTAATCCCAGACCCGACCCAAACCCACAATTTTTTTAAAACTAATCCCAAACCCGACACAATACTTGTTAGGTTACAAAAAATAGTCATTTTTTCTCCGTTTTTTACATAGCACTATGGTACTCGTTGGAAAGATAATAATACGCTCGTTAATTTGGTGTAATTGTTTTCTTTAAAAAATCTCGTATATAAAAGATATTAACGTTTAAAAGTTATGGGAGGAAACATGAGAGAGAAAATAATAAAGGTTTAATATTTAGATTTAATAGATTAGGTATTTAATAGATTAGATTAAAGATTATAATAGATTAGCTTAAATCATATTTATTCTTTTTTTTTAATTGGTTTACCCTTGCCACATCACATCCTATGTGGCATTTCTCAAAGAAGAGATTGCATAAGATTATGACATGTAGGATTAATCCCTTTGCAATATATATAGATAGATTCTATATTTAGGATATTTATTTGTGTTATATAAATTAAATTCTTGTTAGTGGAGTTGGAAAAACCATGCTAAATTTAATGTAGAGATCTCAAGTTCAATCCTTGGCACTAACACCATATTCATTTTTTTTTAATTCATTCCTCTTTACAAAATTTTGGGCCCAAATTTTTTTTAGTATTCTCGGGGACGGCATTGAAGCCCATATAAACTCTCAAACATACAACATGCATAAGAACAAAAGATGTAGGCGACAAAATAGTGACAAAATCTTATTTCACCCAACCCAAACCAAACCAAAATTGCCCCCAATACCCATGAATTCACCAAATAGTGAGTTCTTGATGATAACAAACTTATATCAACTGATTGATAACATCAGTTGACACAGGAGGTGTGACATCATTAAATTTTCTAATATATATTTGTGTCATAAATATTTAAAAGTTGTAAAAAAAAAAAAAAAAAACCTCTTAAAATTTTTATTATTTTAGAATTTAACTCCACAATAGCATTATTGCGAATAATACTTAAAAATGCTAAGGTGAATTAAGTTTTGATAAAATATGGAAAACCATTTGGAAAATGAATCTAAAACAAATAAAAAACTATGTTTTTAAATCAAAATGTAATAAATTTGTTTAAGTATATATAGTTATATCATCATATGTGTATCTAGTCTAGTGAGACCGTACGTAATTCATTTGTATGAATAATGCTTTGCGACATTATTGTTCAAAAAAATGCTTTGCTACATTTACAGGTATTATTAGTTACCATTTTCTTTTTGTTAAGAATAAATAATAAGATTAATAATTTTTTTATAAAGGACAAGAGGTAAAACAATTATTAGTAATCGAGATGTTTGGAATTATGTAATGAGTGGATTTCATTGACATACTTATATTTGGAATCCAAATGATAAATTGATAACTGTTTATGTTTTTTTAACAAAATTTAATACGCTATTTTAAGTATGATTTACTTTGAATAAAACGGATATCAACTTTGATTGTCATGGTTGACCAAAAGTCCACATAGTTTTCCTTCCTTTCCGTCAAAATTTGCTCAATTGAAGGCTGTTTTAGTGTCTTGCAAAACCCAATCATTCTCCACATTATAAAATCCTATGGTCCTAAGATTTGAAGAACATGTTTATTTATTTATTTATTTTTTTATATATTATGGTTTATAAACTACGTATCGTGGTGAAAAGATTTCGCACATTCAACAACCACTCTAATATTTTCTAACTCCTCGACCTCTGACACCACGTCCTCTCGCGGCTCTGTTTTTCCGACAAAGACCCGGCAAGATAAACAGCCAAACAAACCACCGACCGCCTCCTCCCTCAAATACCTGTTCTGGTCACCTAAGTATCGTCGATACGTAACCCGAACCACTCAACACCTCCGACCAGCCACCATCACGAGCTGGCTCACTACCTATATACCCGAACCAACCACTAGGGACACTGGTGATCTTCTTTCTAGTTCATTTCACGACGAGGTACCGATTCCTTTATCTATTCTTTACGTCGACTAGTTAGATTATTCTAGCCAAAATTTGACTTGGGATGGGGTATATATATACAATATAATATACGTGTCTATTATTATTATTATTATTATTATTATCACTTTTAAAATTTTTGAGTGACAAGTAAGTCTATTATATGGGATGATAACAATGGATATGCCAATGATATAAGTTTTAAGAAAACTTTGGGTTCGTTTTAGGTTCGTCAATAAGAACCAAATAACCAAATAAGGGTTCGTCATGACATGAACTTAAATATTTGTCAATAAACCTATGAATCAAAATAGGGAAATGGTTTCGCAAAATTTATAGACGGAGTTGGTGACACGGTGTGATGTTGATGATGGCTTGACACTCAAGCACCTTTCTTGTTTTAAAGTAATTTGAGCATCCAATAACATCGTGTATACCAATATTTTCCACTCACAAAATTTCATTTTGTAGTTTAAAATTCTTTTATTTTCATATGTTTAATAAAAATTATATTTAATAAAAAACTTTAAATATTCCTATTAGGAATATAATCTCTAATTGTTTATTGGTCCTAGAATTTCCCCATATTCATAAACTAGGTCCAACAACTTATTGAATATTATTGAACTATTTAGGATAATTCCTTGGGATTTTCCCACAACATCAATCATCAATTGTGGTGAACATTGTGAGCCTATCAGGTGAGTTTACATAGCCCCTTTTTCTGTTTTACATTTTGGGGTGAAACATGTTTAAACATTTTATATACTATCATTTACTCATTCTTACATTGTTGAAACTTGTGATTCAATTACACTATCATTTACTCATTCTATCATTTGACTGTAACAAAAAGACACAGTACAATCATTAACATTGATCAAGCCGCCTGTTTAGATTATAGCGCTATAGGTCTGACAAACCCATCCCCCCGCATAAATTCAGGGATGATCGATAACAGTAACAACATTTAACTAACTTGCGAGTTAGTCATCAGTCGACACAAGGTTTGATTGTACAAAGACGCATTGTTACATGTCAGACTCATACTCTATCATTATACAACTGTGAATGTTGTACAAACTATTGTTATCAATTATATTCGAAAACCTATGTATTCTCACCAACTTTTGTTGACCCAAAATATTTTCAAACTTAACATGTTTTAGGTTATACTTGCTTGAAGATTGAGTTAATGCTTGAAGATGTGTGCATAGTATTATTCATTTTGATGTACGAATTCTTGTAGAACAATTGTATGTAATTTATTTAAATCAATTAATGAAAATTATTATTCACCATGAGCTATTGAACAATCGTCAATACGTGACATCCCGATGTTTCCGCCATCGGTTGGGGTGTTACAGAATGGTATCAGAGCCACTCCTGTGCCGTTCGGGATGGTGGGTGCACACCTCATCAGGGACGATGAGACTCTAACAGGGGTGAATGTGACACCCCAGGAAAATCCCACATCGGCCGTGGCCAGGAGAGATCCTTGGTTCATAAGTAATGTCTTGCCTCTTAAATCACCAACGCGTTTTAGGGCTTAATGTTAGTGGATGAGAGGAGAACTCCACAGTTAAGCGTGCTCAGGTGGGAGAAATTTCAGGATAGGTGACCTCCTGGGAAGTCTCCACTTGGGCAACCAAAAACAAATCCGTGAGCTCTGGATGGGCAAAGCGGACAATATTGGTGATGAGAGGGGCGGGGTGTTACAGATTGGTATCAGAGCCATGGTTATAGGGAATTAGGTTATTTGAAAAATAATCTAGTCTATAACCTTAGGATTTTAACCAGTACTTGCTTCTCTTACTTGCAACTCTACTTGTTTCTATTCTCTATCTTCATCCTATTTCTTATCCCTACTTTAACCCCACAATTTACACTACTACATAATCTCCTTACTATAAAATAAACTCCTTATCAACCATCTTCACATTCACTATCTCTCGCAACCTTGATTCTGCTTCGAGACTTTTCATCGTCCTCTCAAGAACTAAATTCATATCCTTCACCTTCTCAAACATGAGCTAGTTACCCATGATAACCAGACTATTGAAACTTGATTATGTGTTGCATCAAACTTAATCCTTAGTTATACATGAGGATTCGATATCTACCATATTTGAACATTTGATACTAGAAGTCATGGAATATAAACTATTTGCTATAGACACACCTAGAGTCATTAACCTTGTCTAGGACAACTCTATACAACTCGCATGCTATACTTGATACTTGATAGCTTACATGTACATATCATCAATTTGCAATTTATGTGTGTAATAATTGGTACACTTAATCAAACAAATGATAGAGGATGAAGTACTTGCTCAACAGTTAGTAGAGTACCAAATAACCTACTCAACGATTGGTAGAGGTCATCATGCCTACTCAACAGTCGGTAGAGGCCCTACAACCTGCTCAACGACTGGTAGAGGCTATCGCACCTGCTCAACAATCGGTATAGGTTCTTACTCACTGACTGGTAGAAGTCTTTTTCCTGCTCAACAGTTGGACTCATTTTTTGATACATTGTATACGATTCAATCACAAGGTTATTTTGCATTACTTACATGCGTGTTTATAGTCATAAAAGGACACAAAACCCTAATGTAAGGTAAATTGGTGATTACGGTCCGGAACGTAATCATGAATTTACAGGTACGTTAAGCTAGTGTGAAATTCTATCAAGGTTTTTGGTAGATAACCAATTATAAACTCTAGTTACCTGTTTAGTATTTCTGTAGTCAATTAACTCATGCATTTCTTTTTAAGATTCCTAAAACTTAAAGTTTAGTGTTTTTGCTAAATTCTCATTCTCCTTGCTATTTTAGACGAACCTAATCCAACCCTTTTAAAACCCACACCTATCAAACCTCTTACCAAATTATTCGAAACAGTTTATTCTAGTATATAAAAAATTCATGTCGTGCCTTAACCCAAAATAACCCAAACCACAGCTGCCTTAATTTCTACCCAATCACCCTCAACCCTGTGTTTTTTTTTATAACTTCGGGACGAAGTTTCCAAAAGTAGGGGAGACTGTGACATCATTAAATTTTCTAATATATATTTGTGTCATAAATATTTAAAAGTTGTAAAAAAAAAAAAAAAAAACCTCTTGAAATTTTTATTATTTTAGAATTTAACTCCACAATAGCATTATTGCGAATAATACTTAAAAATGCTAAGGTGTATTAAGTTTTGATAAAATATGGAAAACCATTTGGAAAATGAATCTGAAACAAATAAAAACTATGTTTTTAAATCAAAATGTAATAAATTTGTTTAAGTAATATATAGTTATATCATCATATGTGTATCTAGTCTAGTGAGACCGTACGTAATTCATTTGTATGAATAATGCTTTGCGACATTATTGTTCAAAAAAATGCTTTGCTACATTTACAGGTATTATTAGTTACCATTTTCTTTTTGTTAAGAATAAATAATAAGATTAATAATTTTTTTATAAAGGACAAGAGGTAAAACAATTATTAGTAATCGAGATGTTTGGAATTGTGTAATGAGTGGATTTCATTGACATACTTATATTTGGAATCCAAATGATAAATTGATAACTGTTTATGTTTTTTTAACAAAATTTAATACGCTATTTTAAGTATGATTTACTTTGAATAAAACGGATATCAACTTTGATTGTCATGGTTGACCAAAAGTCCACATAGTTTTCCTTCCTTTCCGTCAAAATTTGCTCAATTGAAGGCTGTTTTGGTGTCTTGCAAAACCCAATCATTCTCCAAATTATAAAATCCTATGGTCCTAAGATTTGAAGAACATGTTTATTTATTTATTTATTTATTTTTCTATATTATGGTTTATAAACTACGTATCGTGGTGAAAAGATTTCGCACATTCAACAACCACTCTAATATTTTCTAACTCCTCAACCTCCGACACCATGTCCTCTCGCGGCTCTGTTTTTCCGACAAAGACCCGGCAAGATAAACAGCCAAACAAACCACCGACCGCCTCCTCCCTCAAATACTTGATACTTGATAGCTTACATGTACATATCATCAATTTGCAATTTATGTGTGTAATAATTGGTACACTTAATCAAACAAATGATAGAGGATGAAGTACTTGCTCAACAGTTAGTAGAGTACCAAATAACCTACTCAACGATTGGTAGAGGTCATCATGCCTGCTCAACAGTCGGTAGAGGCCCTACAAACTGCTCAACGACTGGTAGAGGCTATCGCACCTGCTCAACAATCGGTAGAGGTTCTTACTCACTGACTGGTAGAAGTCTTTTTCCTGCTCAACAGTTGGACTCATTTTTGGATACATTGTATACGATTCAATCACAAGGTTATTTTGCATTACTTACATGCGTGTTTATAGTCATAAAAGGACACAAAACCCTAATGTAAGGTAAATTGGTGATTACGGTCCGGAACGTAATCATGAATTTACAGGTACGTTAAGCTAGTGTGAAATTCTATCAAGGTTTTTGGTAGATAACCAATTATAAACTCTAGTTACCTGTTTAGTATTTCTGTAGTCAATTAACTCATGCATTTCTTTTTAAGATTCCTAAAACTTAAAGTTTAGTGTTTTTGCTAAATTCTCATTCTCCTTGCTATTTTAGACGAACCTAATCCAACCCTTTAAAACCCACACCTATCAAACCTCTTACCAAATTATTCGAAACAGTTTATTCTAGTATATAAAAAATTCATGTCGTGCCTTAACCCAAAATAACCCAAACCACAGCTGCCTTAATTTCTACCCAATCACCCTCAACCCTGTGTTTTTTTTTATAACTCCGGGACGAAGTTTCCAAAAGTAGGGGAGACTGTGACATCATTAAATTTTCTAATATATATTTGTGTCATAAATATTTAAAAGTTGTAAAAAGAAAAGAAAAAAAAAACCTCTTTAAATTTTTATTATTTTAGAATTTAACTCCACAATAGCATTATTGCGAATAATACTTAAAAATGCTAAGGTGTATTAAGTTTTGATAAAATATGGAAAACCATTTGGAAAATGAATCTGAAACAAATAAAAACTATGTTTTTAAATCAAAATGTAATAAATTTGTTTAAGTAATATTTAGTTATATCATCATATGTGTATCTAGTCTAGTGAGACCGTACGTAATTCATTTGTATGAATAATGCTTTGCGACATTATTGTTCAAAAAAATGCTTTGCTACATTTACAGGTATTATTAGTTACCATTTTCTTTTTGTTAAGAATAAATAATAAGATTAATAATTTTTTTTATAAAGGACAAGAGGTAAAACAATTATTAGTAATCGAGATGTTTGGAATTGTGTAATGAGTGGATTTCATTGACATACTTATATTTGGAATCCAAATGATAAATTGATAACTGTTTATGTTTTTTTAACAAAATTTAATACGCTATTTTAAATATGATTTACTTTGAATAAAACGGATATCAACTTTGATTGTCATGGTTGACCAAAAGTCCACATAGTTTTCCTTCCTTTCCGTCAAAATTTGCTCAATTGAAGGCTGCTTTAGTGTCTTGCAAAACCCAATCATTCTCCACATTATAAAATCCTATGGTCCTAAGATTTGAAGAACATGTTTATTTATTTATTTATTTATTTATTTATTTATTTTTTTCTATATTATGGTTTATAAACTACGTATCGTGGTGAAAAGATTTCGCACATTCAACAACCACTCTAATATTTTCTAACTCCTCGACCTCCGACACCACGTCCTCTCGCGGCTCTGTTTTTCCGACAAAGACCCGGCAAGATAAACAGCCAAACAAACCACCGACCGCCTCCTCCCTCAAATACATGTTCTGGTCACCTAAGTATCGTCGATACGTAACCCGAACCACTCAACACCTCCGACCAGCCACCATCACGAGCTGGCTCACTACCTATATACCCGAACCAACCACTAGGGACACTGGTGATCTTCTTTCTAGTTCATTTCACGACGAGGTACCGATTCCTTTATCTATTCTTTACGTCGACTAGTTAGATTATTCTAGCCAAAATTTGACTTGGGATGGGGTATATATATATATACAATATAATATACGTGTCTATTATTATTATTATTATTATTATTATTATTATTATTATTATTATCACTTTTAAAATTTTTGAGTGACAAGTAAGTCTATTATATGGGATGATAACAATGGATATGCCAATGATATAAGTTTTAAGAAAACTTTGGGTTCGTTTTGGGTTCGTCAATAAGAACCTAATAACCAAATAAGGGTTCGTCATGACATGAACTTAAATATTTGTCAATAAACCTATGAATCAAAATAGGGAAATGGTTTCGCAAAATTTATAGACGGAGTTGGTGACGGTGTGATGTTGATGATGGCTTGACACTCAAGCACCTTTCTTGTTTTAAAGTAATTTGAGCATCCAATAACATCGTGTGTACCAATATTTTCCACTCACAAAATTTCATTTTGTAGTTTAAAATTCTTTTATTTTCATATGTTTAATAAAAATTATATTTAATCAAAAAACTTTAAATATTCCTATTAGGAATATAATCTCTAATTGTTTATTGGTCCTAGAATTTCCCCATATTCATAAACTAGGTCCAACAACTTATTGAATATTATTGAACTATTTAGGATAATTCCTTGGGATTTTCCCACAACATCAAACATCAATTGTGGTGAACATTGTGAGCCTATCAGGTGAGTTTCCATAGCCCCTTTTTCTGTTTTACATTTTGGGGTGAAACATGTTTAAACATTTTATATATTATCATTTACTCATTCTTACATTGTTGAAACTTGTGGTTCAATTACACTATCATTTACTCATTCTATCATTTGACTGTAACAAAAAGACACAGTACAATCATTAACATTGATCAAGCCGCCTGTTTAGATTATAGCGCTATAGGTCTGACAAACCCATCCCCCCGCATAAATTCAGGGATGATCGATAACAGTAACAATATTTAACTAACTTGCGAGTTAGTCATCAGTCGACACAAGGTTTGATTGTACAAAGACGCATTGTTACATGTCAGACTCATACTCTATCATTATACAACTGTGAATGTTGTACAAACTATTGTTATCAATTATATTCGAAAACCTATGTATTCTCACCAACTTTTGTTGACCCAAAATATTTTCAAACTTAACATGTTTTAGGTTATACTTGCTTGAAGATTGAGTTAATGCTTGAAGATGTGTGCATAGTATTATTCATTTTGATGTACGAATTCTTGTAGAACAATTGTATGTAATTTATTTAAATCAATTAATGAAAATTATTATTCACCATGAGCTATTGAACAATCGTCAATACGTGACATCCCGATGTTTCCGCCATCGGTTGGGGTGTTACAGAATGGTATCAGAGCCACTCCTGTGCCGTTCGGGATGGTGGGTGCACACCTCATCAGGGACGATGAGACTCTAACAGGGGTGAATGTGACACCCCAGGAAAATCCCACATCGGCCGTGGCCAGGAGAGATCCTTGGTTCATAAGTAATGTCTTGCCTCTTAAATCACCAACGCGTTTTAGGGCTTAATGTTAGTGGATGAGAGGAGAACTCCACAGTTAAGCGTGCTCAGGTGGGAGAAATTTCAGGATAGGTGACCTCCTGGGAAGTCTCCACTTGGGCAACCAAAAACAAATCCGTGAGCTCTGGATGGGCAAAGCGGACAATATTGGTGATGAGAGGGGCGGGGTGTTACAGATTGGTATCAGAGCCATGGTTATAGGGAATTAGGTTATTTGAAAAATAATCTAGTCTATAACCTTAGGATTTTAACCAGTACTTGCTTCTCTTACTTGCAACTCTACTTGTTTCTATTCTCTATCTTCATCCTATTTCTTATCCCTACTTTAACCCCACAATTTACACTACTACATAATCTCCTTACTATAAAATAAACTCCTTATCAACCATCTTCACATTCACTATCTCTCGCAACCTTGATTCTGCTTCGAGACTTTTCATCGTCCTCTCAAGAACTAAATTCATATCCTTCACCTTCTCAAACATGAGCTAGTTACCCATGATAACCAGACTATTGAAACTTGATTATGTGTTGCATCAAACTTAATCCTTAGTTATACATGAGGATTCGATATCTACCATATTTGAACATTTGATACTAGAAGTCATGGAATATAAACTATTTGCTATAGACACACCTAGAGTCATTAACCTTGTCTAGGACAACTCTATACAACTCGCATGCTATACTTGATACTTGATAGCTTACATGTACATATCATCAATTTGCAATTTATGTGTGTAATAATTGGTACACTTAATCAAACAAATGATAGAGGATGAAGTACTTGCTCAACAGTTAGTAGAGTACCAAATAACCTACTCAACGATTGGTAGAGGTCATCATGCCTACTCAACAGTCGGTAGAGGCCCTACAACCTGCTCAACGACTGGTAGAGGCTATCGCACCTGCTCAACAATCGGTATAGGTTCTTACTCACTGACTGGTAGAAGTCTTTTTCCTGCTCAACAGTTGGACTCATTTTTTGATACATTGTATACGATTCAATCACAAGGTTATTTTGCATTACTTACATGCGTGTTTATAGTCATAAAAGGACACAAAACCCTAATGTAAGGTAAATTGGTGATTACGGTCCGGAACGTAATCATGAATTTACAGGTACGTTAAGCTAGTGTGAAATTCTATCAAGGTTTTTGGTAGATAACCAATTATAAACTCTAGTTACCTGTTTAGTATTTCTGTAGTCAATTAACTCATGCATTTCTTTTTAAGATTCCTAAAACTTAAAGTTTAGTGTTTTTGCTAAATTCTCATTCTCCTTGCTATTTTAGACGAACCTAATCCAACCCTTTAAAACCCACACCTATCAAACCTCTTACCAAATTATTCGAAACAGTTTATTCTAGTATATAAAAAATTCATGTCGTGCCTTAACCCAAAATAACCCAAACCACAGCTGCCTTAATTTCTACCCAATCACCCTCAACCCTGTGTTTTTTTTTATAACTTCGGGACGAAGTTTCCAAAAGTAGGGGAGACTGTGACATCATTAAATTTTCTAATATATATTTGTGTCATAAATATTTAAAAGTTGTAAAAAAAAAAAAAAAAAAACCTCTTGAAATTTTTATTATTTTAGAATTTAACTCCACAATAGCATTATTGCGAATAATACTTAAAAATGCTAAGGTGTATTAAGTTTTGATAAAATATGGAAAACCATTTGGAAAATGAATCTGAAACAAATAAAAACTATGTTTTTAAATCAAAATGTAATAAATTTGTTTAAGTAATATATAGTTATATCATCATATGTGTATCTAGTCTAGTGAGACCGTACGTAATTCATTTGTATGAATAATGCTTTGCGACATTATTGTTCAAAAAAATGCTTTGCTACATTTACAGGTATTATTAGTTACCATTTTCTTTTTGTTAAGAATAAATAATAAGATTAATAATTTTTTTATAAAGGACAAGAGGTAAAACAATTATTAGTAATCGAGATGTTTGGAATTGTGTAATGAGTGGATTTCATTGACATACTTATATTTGGAATCCAAATGATAAATTGATAACTGTTTATGTTTTTTTAACAAAATTTAATACGCTATTTTAAGTATGATTTACTTTGAATAAAACGGATATCAACTTTGATTGTCATGGTTGACCAAAAGTCCACATAGTTTTCCTTCCTTTCCGTCAAAATTTGCTCAATTGAAGGCTGTTTTGGTGTCTTGCAAAACCCAATCATTCTCCAAATTATAAAATCCTATGGTCCTAAGATTTGAAGAACATGTTTATTTATTTATTTATTTATTTTTCTATATTATGGTTTATAAACTACGTATCGTGGTGAAAAGATTTCGCACATTCAACAACCACTCTAATATTTTCTAACTCCTCAACCTCCGACACCATGTCCTCTCGCGGCTCTGTTTTTCCGACAAAGACCCGGCAAGATAAACAGCCAAACAAACCACCGACCGCCCTCCTCCCTCAAATACTTGATACTTGATAGCTTACATGTACATATCATCAATTTGCAATTTATGTGTGTAATAATTGGTACACTTAATCAAACAAATGATAGAGGATGAAGTACTTGCTCAACAGTTAGTAGAGTACCAAATAACCTACTCAACGATTGGTAGAGGTCATCATGCCTGCTCAACAGTCGGTAGAGGCCCTACAAACTGCTCAACGACTGGTAGAGGCTATCGCACCTGCTCAACAATCGGTAGAGGTTCTTACTCACTGACTGGTAGAAGTCTTTTTCCTGCTCAACAGTTGGACTCATTTTTGGATACATTGTATACGATTCAATCACAAGGTTATTTTGCATTACTTACATGCGTGTTTATAGTCATAAAAGGACACAAAACCCTAATGTAAGGTAAATTGGTGATTACGGTCCGGAACGTAATCATGAATTTACAGGTACGTTAAGCTAGTGTGAAATTCTATCAAGGTTTTTGGTAGATAACCAATTATAAACTCTAGTTACCTGTTTAGTATTTCTGTAGTCAATTAACTCATGCATTTCTTTTTAAGATTCCTAAAACTTAAAGTTTAGTGTTTTTGCTAAATTCTCATTCTCCTTGCTATTTTAGACGAACCTAATCCAACCCTTTAAAACCCACACCTATCAAACCTCTTACCAAATTATTCGAAACAGTTTATTCTAGTATATAAAAAATTCATGTCGTGCCTTAACCCAAAATAACCCAAACCACAGCTGCCTTAATTTCTACCCAATCACCCTCAACCCTGTGTTTTTTTTTATAACTCCGGGACGAAGTTTCCAAAAGTAGGGGAGACTGTGACATCATTAAATTTTCTAATATATATTTGTGTCATAAATATTTAAAAGTTGTAAAAAAGAAAAGAAAAAAAAAAACCTCTTTAAATTTTTATTATTTTAGAATTTAACTCCACAATAGCATTATTGCGAATAATACTTAAAAATGCTAAGGTGTATTAAGTTTTGATAAAATATGGAAAACCATTTGGAAAATGAATCTGAAACAAATAAAAACTATGTGTTTTAAATCAAAATGTAATAAATTTGTTTAAGTAATATTTAGTTATATCATCATATGTGTATCTAGTCTAGTGAGACCGTACGTAATTCATTTGTATGAATAATGCTTTGCGACATTATTGTTCAAAAAAATGCTTTGCTACATTTACAGGTATTATTAGTTACCATTTTCTTTTTGTTAAGAATAAATAATAAGATTAATAATTTTTTTTATAAAGGACAAGAGGTAAAACAATTATTAGTAATCGAGATGTTTGGAATTGTGTAATGAGTGGATTTCATTGACATACTTATATTTGGAATCCAAATGATAAATTGATAACTGTTTATGTTTTTTTAACAAAATTTAATACGCTATTTTAAATATGATTTACTTTGAATAAAACGGATATCAACTTTGATTGTCATGGTTGACCAAAAGTCCACATAGTTTTCCTTCCTTTCCGTCAAAATTTGCTCAATTGAAGGCTGCTTTAGTGTCTTGCAAAACCCAATCATTCTCCACATTATAAAATCCTATGGTCCTAAGATTTGAAGAACATGTTTATTTATTTATTTATTTATTTATTTATTTATTTTTTTCTATATTATGGTTTATAAACTACGTATCGTGGTGAAAAGATTTCGCACATTCAACAACCACTCTAATATTTTCTAACTCCTCGACCTCCGACACCACGTCCTCTCGCGGCTCTGTTTTTCCGACAAAGACCCGGCAAGATAAACAGCCAAACAAACCACCGACCGCCTCCTCCCTCAAATACATGTTCTGGTCACCTAAGTATCGTCGATACGTAACCCGAACCACTCAACACCTCCGACCAGCCACCATCACGAGCTGGCTCACTACCTATATACCCGAACCAACCACTAGGGACACTGGTGATCTTCTTTCTAGTTCATTTCACGACGAGGTACCGATTCCTTTATCTATTCTTTACGTCGACTAGTTAGATTATTCTAGCCAAAATTTGACTTGGGATGGGGTATATATATATATACAGTATAATATACGTGTCTATTATTATTATTATTATTATTATTATTATTATTATTATTATTATCACTTTTAAAATTTTTGAGTGACAAGTAAGTCTATTATATGGGATGATAACAATGGATATGCCAATGATATAAGTTTTAAGAAAACTTTGGGTTCGTTTTGGGTTCGTCAATAAGAACCTAATAACCAAATAAGGGTTCGTCATGACATGAACTTAAATATTTGTCAATAAACCTATGAATCAAAATAGGGAAATGGTTTCGCAAAATTTATAGACGGAGTTGGTGACGGTGTGATGTTGATGATGGCTTGACACTCAAGCACCTTTCTTGTTTTAAAGTAATTTGAGCATCCAATAACATCGTGTGTACCAATATTTTCCACTCACAAAATTTCATTTTGTAGTTTAAAATTCTTTTATTTTCATATGTTTAATAAAAATTATATTTAATCAAAAAACTTTAAATATTCCTATTAGGAATATAATCTCTAATTGTTTATTGGTCCTAGAATTTCCCCATATTCATAAACTAGGTCCAACAACTTATTGAATATTATTGAACTATTTAGGATAATTCCTTGGGATTTTCCCACAACATCAAACATCAATTGTGGTGAACATTGTGAGCCTATCAGGTGAGTTTCCATAGCCCCTTTTTCTGTTTTACATTTTGGGGTGAAACATGTTTAAACATTTTATATATTATCATTTACTCATTCTTACATTGTTGAAACTTGTGGTTCAATTACACTATCATTTACTCATTCTATCATTTGACTGTAACAAAAAGACACAGTACAATCATTAACATTGATCAAGCCGCCTGTTTAGATTATAGCGCTATAGGTCTGACAAACCCATCCCCCGCATAAATTCAGGGATGATCGATAACAGTAACAATATTTAACTAACTTGCGAGTTAGTCATCAGTCGACACAAGGTTTGATTGTACAAAGACGCATTGTTACATGTCAGACTCATACTCTATCATTATACAACTGTGAATGTTGTACAAACTATTGTTATCAATTATATTCGAAAACCTATGTATTCTCACCAACTTTTGTTGACCCAAAATATTTCAAACTTAACATGTTTTAGGTTATACTTGCTTGAAGATTGAGTTAATGCTTGAAGATGTGTGCATAGTATTATTCATTTTGATGTACGAATTCTTGTAGAACAATTGTATGTAATTTATTTAAATCAATTAATGAAAATTATTATTCACTATGAGCTATTGAACAATCGTTAATACGTGACATCCCGATGTTTCCGCCATCGTTGGGGTGTTACAGAATGGTATCAGAGCCACTCCTGTGCCGTTCGGGATGGTGGGTGCACACCTCATCAGGGACGATGAGACTCTAACAGGGGGTGAATGTGACACCCCAGGAACACACCTCATCGGGGACGATGAGACTCTAACAGGGGGTGAATGTGACACCCCAGGAAAATCCCACATCGTTTACATACATGCGTTTCATACTTTGCATACATACGAGTCTATCTCAACGAAAACATTGAAAGCAACTACTTAATATCATACTTGACCGGGTCAGTTGAGTCATACCGATGATTCGGGAATCATCGGGAGTCGTTACAATGGTCCGAAGGACCATTGGGTGTCGGTCCATAACCATGTGTACAAGGATCGGTGATTCGTGGAATCATCGGATTTAACGCACGTACGCAAGTCTCGGGTCCCGGGAATTGGTGATCGGGTGGGAACGTGTTAGTTATCATGTATTATATGTTGGTAATCATTATGTGACTTGTCGGTATGTGAAAACGTGATTACATATGTTAAAATAGGGTTTAACGCGCCAAAAACACGGACACATAGACTATAGGCGATTAGGCTAATGTGTGATAGCCTAATCGCCAGTCTTATAGGCGAGTAGGGGGTATTTGGGGTGAATAGGGGGCTATTCGCATGATGCTTCATGCGAGTAGCAGCCCTACTCGCCTCTACTGCTGCGTACTCGCCTGAAATGCTCAGAACGATTAAAAACGCCTATAAATACCACCCTTGACCTCCAAAACATCATTTATGCTACCCTAGTCGTCCCATAAACTATCTCAACCCACAAACACCCTCTGGAACCCATTTTTACATCAAAACAACCATTTCCAAGCTTTTTCCAACATCTCCTCTTAGATACAAGGTGTGTTCTTCAAACCCAAACCTTTAAATGATTATATTTTACTCCCTAAAAGTCCATACCTGACTTATAAATGTTTTTGTCTTTGAAAATCCATTTAAAACCGTTTTTAAACAAACCCACACCTTTACATGTGTTATATGTGTTATATGTGATTAAAGATAGAATTTTTAGGATTGAATCATGGTTGTTTTTGTGTTATTATGATGTTTATGGCTGTTACAAGTTAGTATGATGATGTCCTAGGAGTTTGAATGGTTTTGGTTGTGTATTGTTGATACTTGATGTTTTGACCCATTTGAAGGATTGTGGATGGTTAAGGATGATATGAGGTGTGTTGTTGATGGTTTGATGTTAGGGTTTGCTCTAGGATGATGCTAGAACAGTAGGATGCTATCGGACAACGTGGTTATGTGATTTAATCTGAATAATTGCTATTTAGGGCAAGTTCTTGCATGTTGATGTGATGTTTACATGCTAAGTTACTATTTTGGGAAAACACTCGCATTCGGAACTGTTAGAACGATGAAAACTTAGGGGTTTTGCTTGAAATATGTTTGTTAATGTGTTAGGATGATTATTGGGTGTTTTTACATGTTTCGGATCTGATTTGGAGAGTTCGACGCGCGAAAATACGTTACAGACATGCAGAGGCGAGTAGGATCCTACTCGCATGAAGCTTCATGCGAATAGGACTCCTAATCGCCTGAAGCTTAAGCATTTACAACCCTAATCGTCTAAACATAAGCATTTAGAGCCCTATTCGCCTCAACTACTAGCAAATACAATCCTAAATGCCACTTCTACTAGTGATTACAATCCTAAATGCTAGTTTGATTTCCTAATCGCGTGTAATGCTGCTGTATGTATATTTTAACATCCCGAAACACGGATTGACACCTAGAAACATGTTAGGAACCCCAGGACATGTCTAATGACTTGGTAACACATGTTAGGATTGTGTTATGCGTTAATTAACTGTTATGCTAGATTAGGTGAACTCTTGCGCGCATTAAGTGTTTAATTGCATATATTGTATGATATCTTGCTTTCGGTTAACACGTGAGATGTCGGGTCACCAATGGGATGTCGAGCCTTGTCTGGTGCGGTCGGTGAAACGTTTAAACCATCATTTCATATAAACACGGTTATGGTCTGGACTACTAGGGACTAATCAACCTACGGGTTGTTAGTCTAACACCTTATACGCTCGTCATGATAGGTCACCGGTATTAGGGGCAGTCTATTGAGCAGGTTTACTTGTCTTAGTGCGAAGAGCAGCATCAGGTGAGTTTCACGGCCCCACCTTACGCTTTACATTTTGGGGGAGACACATGCTTATACTTATTACATAAATTATCATGTTATACTAGTGTTGATTCATTTACATACTATACGATACGTAAAGTCCCGGGGAAACCATGAATATGCTTGATAGCATAACGGGGGAAATGTGGATAGATCTATTGGGATTGACAGACCCCACCCGTCGGCTTGGAGCCGGGCGGGTGCATATTATCTCGGTCATAAGCTGAATCATTTCGGGCAAAATCATATTTCGTTGTCTGTAATGGTTTCCGGTCGTAGTAGTATAACTCATGCGTCTAGCTAACGCTATCATTTCTGACAAAGTGGTAACATGATGGCTTTCAATACTTAAACATTTAATATAAAACCTGTGAACTCACCGGCATTATTTGCTGACGTTTTTAGCATGTTTGTCTCAGGTCGTTGAGGTAGCAGCTTATCATAGGCGCACGGAGTCACACGGCGTCTAGGATTCATATGCATTGTCTTATCTTTTTCAGACTTATGTACTTTTGCATTTTGGGTTGTAATAAAGTTCGCTTCCGCAGCGAATGGATTTATGAAAACTTGATGGTTGTTTATTTCATTTTTCGTATCATATAGTGTCGTTTATTGTGACTGTTGACTTAGATCCTGGTTTGTCACGCGCCTCGCGGTAAAACCCCGCACGTGGAATTTGAGGGTGTGACAGATTGGTATCAGAGCCAATGGTTATAGTGAACTAGGACTGCATGTTGAGTCAAGTCTATAGCCAAGTCGCACACACTAGACGGTCACATTCATATAAGTCATGTCATATGGGAATTGCCGGGGTGTTTGTATTACATTCGTTATTATCATTTATGCTTACATCATCTATCTATTACTCTTATTTCCTATCTTGTTCTTCATCTTCGTGCTGAAAACGAGGAGCCTTACTACCCTTGCACGGCAGTGGCGTACGTTGGAGTGGCTTCGGCATCCTTCGGAGATTTGTCCAAGATTCGGACATCTCCCATTTCTATACTCCAACGGACGCACTTGCTCGCACACATTATCGCACATTTGTACTTGCTGTTTTATATCTTGGGTGCTTTTTCACGTTGAAGATCTTATCTATTCCGGAACATGGGTGCCTGGTGGTTTGAAAGTCAGGCTAGGAGCACGCCTCGGGGACCATGTAGAGCGACTTATCATTTCGGGTGCACACGAAATAATAAGTTGAGATGCATGGAAATCCTGGTGGACTCTGTGTTTGATCTAATGACCATGATGGGATCCAATTCTTTGATTAACCTTATTACTTATGGTTTCTTCATGATTCCTTGTTATCTGTTCTGGAATCTGATGTCTTGTCTTTGATCTTGACAGAAGATGGCAGGACGTCGTGGCGGTCGCGTTGGTGGTCGCGTTGGTGGCCGAAATGGCGGTGGACGTAATGGGGGTCGTGGTAACATCAGCATGACCCAGGCAGAGCTGAATAATCTGATCCAGGAGCACGTGGCAGCTGCTATTGCTGCGCAGCAGGCCGCCCACCAGGGCCATGGTGGTAATTTAATTACCCCTACCCTCATTCCTTATCTTTTGTCGTGTGATGATCGTTTTCTGACCGTGTTGCTTTTTGTAACAGGGGATGCTTTTCATCCTCCACCACCTCCACCTCCTCCAGTCCACTGTACTTATAAGATGTTCCAGGACTGCAAGCCCCATAACTTCAGTGGGACTGAGGGAGCTGTGGGACTACTCCATTGGTTGGAGAAGGTCGAGTCTGCTTTCTCCATGTGTAACTGCCCTGAGGAGTTTCGTGTGAAGTATGCTTCGGGGACGTTTGAGGGACGCGCTTTGACTTGGTGGAATTCGACTGTACAGACTATTGGTTTACTGGAGGCCCATGCATTGCCATGGACCGAGTTTGTGTTTCGTTTGAAGATGGAGTATTTTCCCAGGGATGAGATTAAGAGTTTGGAGCACGAGCTGTGGAATCATCAGATGGTGGGATCTGAGATAGAGGAGTATACCACCCGCTACCATGAGTTGGCACTTTTGTGCCCGGATTCTGTGACGCCTGAATATAAGGCTATCGAGTTCTACATTAGTGGGTTGGTGCCTGAGGTTCGCGGGTTGGTGACCGCAAATGATGCTACTACACTTCGGGATACCATTCGGTTGGCTCACAGGTTGACTAAACAGAAGGTTCAGGAGGGTCTTTTGCCTCCTAAGGGTACCGTGGCGAAGACCTCTGACAGCAACAAGAGGAAATGGGTTAGCACGGGTAAGGGTACGGCGCAGCCTCAGCAGCAGCAGCAGCAGAGGAAGTTTGAGACTACGGGTTCGTCTTCTGGGCAAAAGCAGGGTGGATATACTGGTAGGCTGCCTAGGTGTGATCGTTGTGGGTATCATCATGTGGGAAATTGTAGCTATTGTACCCGTTGCAAGAAGAACGGGCATCAGGCCCAGACGTGTAGGGTGAATCTTCAGACTCAGCAACAGGTGGTTGCCCCTACTACTACCACTGCTGCACCTAGGGGTAATCAGGGATGTTTCAACTGTGGGGAGACAGGGCACTTTAAGAAAGACTGCCCCAAACTGAAGCAAGGGAATGCTGGGAGGAATGACAGGGGTAACGGGGGTGGCGGCAGGAACGCGCGCGCCTTCGTCATTGGGTCGGGCGAGGCCCGTCAGGATCCGGATACTGTTACTGGTACGTTTCTTCTTTGTGATCGTTATGCCTCTGTTTTATTTGATTCGGGTGCCGACAAGAGTTTTATATCTGTTGAGTTTAGCCGACTGTTAGACATAGTACCGACTCCCTTAGAGGTCAAGTATCTAATAGAGTTGGCTGATGGTAAGAATATTGAGGCAACTCATATTCTTAAGGGATGCCAGTTGGAACTATCGGGGTTATCTTTTCCTATCGACCTCATGCCGGTGTCATTGGGTAGTTTCGACGTTGTAGTAGGTATGGATTGGTTGTCCTTTTATCGTGCGGAAATCGTTTGCTTTGATAAAATCATTTGCCTCCCTCTCCCGGATGGAGAGATCCTTTTGGTTCATGGCGAGAAAAGTGGAGTCCCCTTGAGCATCATTTCGTGTATGAAGGCGTATAAGTACTTACGTAAGGGGTATTCCGCAATCTTAGCTCTTGTTTCGGTTTCATCTAACGATGAGAAGAGGATCGAGGACATTCCTGTTGTTCGTGATTTTCCCGACGTATTTCCCGATGATTTGCCTGGTCTTCCACCTCACCGTCAGGTTGAATTTAACATTGATCTTACGCCCGGTGCGGCGCCTATTGCCCGGGCTCCTTACCGCCTTGCACCTCCCGAGATGCAAGAATTATCTAATCAACTGCAGGAGTTGTTGGAAAAGGGATTCATTAGACCTAGTTCATCCCCGTGGGGAGCTCCTATCTTATTTGTCAAAAAGAAAGACGGGAGCCTTCGTATGTGTATAGACTACCGGGAACTGAACAAGGTAACCATCAAGAATCGTTACCCGCTTCCTCGTATTGATGATTTATTCGATCAGCTCCAAGGCTCCAGTTTTTATTCCAAGATAGATCTGAGGTCTGGGTATCATCAACTGCGGGTACAAGAAGCTGACATTCCAAAGACCGCCTTTCGTACACGTTATGGCCACTTTGAGTTCCTGGTCATGCCCTTCGGTCTTACGAATGCACCTGCCATTTTCATGGACTTGATGAACCGCGTTTGCAAGCCCTATCTCGATAAATTCGTTATCGTGTTTATCGATGACATTTTGGTTTATTCTAAGAGCGAGACGGATCATGAGGAACACTTACGATTAGTCTTGGAACTTTTGAGACGGGAGCAGTTGTATGCTAAGTTCTCAAAGTGTGATTTCTGGTTACGTGAAGTACAATTCCTAGGGCATGTGGTTAATGAACTAGGAATTCATGTCGATCCGGCCAAGATTGAAGCTATTAAGGAATGGGAAGCACCAAAGACGCCATCTGAGGTGCGGCAATTCCTAGGCCTTGCGGGTTACTATCGTCGTTTCATTGAGGGATTTTCGAAGATCGCTCAACCCCTCACCACTCTTACCCAGAAGGACCAAAAGTTTGACTGGGGAGAACCGCAGGAATCAACATTTCAGATGCTGAAGCTTAAACTTTGCTCTGCGCCCATCTTATCCTTACCTGAGGGTACGGATGATTTCGTTGTGTACTGTGACGCTTCCATTCGTGGTCTCGGTTGTGTGTTAATGCAACGCGGGAAGGTTATTGCCTCCGCCTCTCGCCAACTTAAGGTCCATGAAAAGAACTACACCACTCATGATTTAGAGTTGGGTGCAGTGATCTTTGCGTTGAAAATCTGGAGACATTACTTGTACGGTACCAAGTGCGAAGTATACACCGATCACAAGAGTCTCCAGCATATTTTCGACCAGAAGGTATTAAACATGCGGCAGCGACGCTGGGTTGAACTCCTGAACGACTATGACTGTTCCATCAAGTACCATCCTGGTAAGGCGAACGTTGTGGCAGACGCCCTGAGCAGGAAGGAGTCTGTGAAACCTCGTCGTGTTCGAGCCTTGCAGCTCACCATTCATTCTTCGTTGCCTGACCAAATCCGCTCTGCACAATCAGAAGCTTTGAAGGAGGAAAACCTTAAAGCTGAAACCATGCACGGTGCTGATAAACACATCGAGCTTAGGTCTGATGGCCTGCATTACTTTGCCGAACGCGTTTGGGTTCCTTTATTTAGGGGTTTGCGGGAGCTCGTCATGGACGAAGCTCACAAATCCCGGTATTCTATTCATCCGGGTTCTGATAAGATGTATCAGGACCTAAAGATACTCTACTGGTGGCCCAACATGAAGGCTGACATAACTTCGTATGTCAGCAAATGTCTGACCTGTGCTAAGGTCAAGGTGGAGTACTAGAAGCCGTCAGGTCTTCTACAGCAACCAGAAATTCCTGAATGGAAATGGGAACGGATTACAATGGATTTTGTAACCAAACTTCTGAAGTCGCCCAGTGGTTGTGACATGATCTGGGTGATTGTCGACCGGTTGACAAAGTCCGCACATTTCCTCGCTATTAAGGAAACCGACAGTCTGGAGCGGTTGTCTCGTATCTATATTAAGGAAGTGGTTTCCAAGCATGGGGTGCCCGTCTCTATCATCTCCGATCGTGATCCCCGTTTCGCTTCCCGTTTCTGGAAACAATTACATAAAGCGTTGGGTACTCAACTGGACATGAGCACCGCATATCATCCGCAAACTGACGGTCAGAGCGAACGGACGATTCAAACGCTTGAAGACATGCTTCGAGCATGTGTCATCGATTTCGGTAAGAGTTGGGAGGTTCACCTACAGTTGGTGGAGTTTTCTTACAACAATACTTACCACTCCAGCATTAAGGCGGCACCGTTCGAGGCTCTGTATGGACGAAAGTGCCGGTCCCCTCTTTGTTGGGCCGAAGTGGGTGAAAGCCAACTCACTGGTCCAGAAATGGTGTACGAAACTTCCGAAAAGATCGTACAAATTCGTAATCGTATGGCGGCAGCTCGTGATCGTCAGAAGAGCTACGCTGATCGTCGTCGCAAACCTTTGGAGTTCTAGGTTGGCGACAAGGTTTTATTGAAGGTATCTCCATGGAAGGGCGTTATACGCTTCGGGAAGCGCGGCAAACTTAACCCTCGTTATGTCGGACCGTTCCCAATTCTGGACCGTATTGGGCGGTGGCATACAGACTTGACTTACCAGCCGAGCTTAGTGGCGTGCATAACGTCTTCCATGTCTCGAATCTTAAGAAGTGTTTGGCGGACGAATCTCTCGTAGTTCCTCTCGAAGAAATCAGAGTTGATGATCGTTTACGTATCGTGGAGGAACCAGTTGAAATCCTAGATTATAAGATTCGTAGCCTTCGTCGGAGTAAAATCCGCATCGTTAAGGTTCGTTGGAATTCAAATCGTGGACCGGAGTTCACGTGGGAACGAGAAGATCAGATGAAGGCTAAGTACCCTCATCTATTTCCTAAGCGTGCGTTTGAATCGAACTATGTTGCTTCCAAAGCTAAATGAATCTCGGGTCGAGATTCCTTTCAACTGGGGGATGATGTAACAACGGGAAAATTTTTCTTTTCTTTCTTCCTTTCGTCTCTTCATCTCCGGACTTCATTAAATTTTCGGGACGAAAATTCTTTCAACTGGGGGATGATGTGACACCCGGCATATTCAGGTTAATACTTTTCATACTTTACATACATGCGTTTCATACTTTGCATACATACGAGTCTATCTCAACGAAAACATTGAAAGCAACTACTTAATATCATACTTGACCGGGTCAGTTGAGTCGTACCGATGATTCGGGAATCATCGGGAGTCGTTACAATGGTCCGAAGGACCATTGGGTGTCGGTCCATAACCATGTGTACAAGGATCGGTGATTCGTGGAATCATCGGATTTAACGCACGTACGCAAGTCTCGGGTCCCGGGAATTGGTGATCGGGTGGGAACGTGTTAGTTATCATGTATTATATGTTGGTAATCATTATGTGACTTGTCGGTATGTGAAAACGTGATTACATATGTTAAAATAGGGTTTAACGCGCCAAAAACACGGACACATAGACTATAGGCGATTAGGCTAATGTGTGATAGCCTAATCGCCAGTCTTATAGGCGAGTAGGGGGTATTTGGGGTGAATAGGGGGCTATTCGCATGATGCTTCATGCGAGTAGCAGCCCTACTCGCCTCTACTGCTACGTACTCACCTGAAATGCTCAGAACGATTAAAAACGCCTATAAATACCACCCTTGACCTCCAAAACATCATTTATGCTACCCTAGCCGTCCCATAAACTATCTCAACCCACAAACACCCTCTGGAACCCATTTTTACATCAAAACAACCATTTCCAAGCTTTTTCCATCATCTCCTCTTAGATACAAGGTGTGTTCTTCAAACCCAAACCTTTAAATGATTATATTTTACTCCCTAAAAGTCCAGACCTGACTTATAAATGTTTTTGTCTTTGAAAATCCATTTAAAACCGTTTTTAAACAAACCCACACCTTTACATGTGTTATATGTGTTATATGTGATTAAAGATAGAATTTTTAGGATTGAATCATGGTTGTTTTTGTGTTATTATGATGTTTATGGCTGTTACAAGTTAGTATGATGATGTCCTAGGAGTTTGAATGGTTTTGGTTGTGTATTGTTGATACTTGATGTTTTGACCCATTTGAAGGATTGTGGATGGTTAAGGATGATATGAGGTGTGTTGTTGATTGTTTGATGTTAGGGTTTGCTCTAGGATGATGCTAGAACAGTAGGATGCTATCGGACAACGTGGTTATGTGATTTAATCTGAATAATTGCTATTTAGGGCAAGTTCTTGCATGTTGATGTGATGTTTACATGCTAAGTTACTATTTTGGGAAAACACTCGTATTCGGAACTGTTAGAACGATGTAAACTTAGGGGTTTTGCTTGAAATATGTTTGTTAATGTGTTAGGATGATTATTGGGTGTTTTTACATGTTTCGGATCTGATTTGGAGAGTTCGACGTACGAAAATACGTTACAGACATGCAGAGGCGAGTAGGATCCTACTCGCATGAAGCTTCATGCGAATAGGACTCCTAATCGCCTGAAGCTTAAGCATTTACAACCCTAATCGCCTAAACATAAGCATTTAGAGCCCTATTCGCCTCAACTACTAGCAAATACAATCCTAAATGCCACTTCTACTAGTGATTACAATCCTAAATGCTAGTTTGATTTCCTAATCGCGTGTAATGCTGTTGTATGTATATTTTAACATCCCGAAACACGGATTGACACCTAGAAACATGTTAGGAACCCCAGGACATGTCTAATGACTTGGTAACACATGTTAGGACTGTGTTATGCGTTAATTAACTGTTATGCTAGATTAGGTGAACTCTTGCGCGCATTAAGTGTTTAATTGCATATATTGTATGATATCTTGCTTTCGGTTAACACGTGAGATGTCGGGTCACCAATGGGATGTCGAGCCTTGTCTGGTGCGGTCGGTTAAACATTTAAACCATCATTTCATATAAACACGGTTATGGTCTGGACTACTAGGGACTAATCAACCTACGGGTTGTTAGTCTAACACCTTATACGCTCGTCATGATAGGTCACCGGTATTAGGGGTCGTCTATTGAGCAGGTTTACTTGTCTTAGTGCGAAGAGCAGCATCAGGTGAGTTTCACGGCCCCACCTTACGCTTTACATTTTGGGGGGAGACACATGCTTATACTTATTACATAAATTATCATGTTATACTTGTGTTAATTCATTTACATACTATACGATACGTAAAGTCCCGGGGTAACCATGAATATGCTGGATAGCATAACGGGGGAAATGTGGATAGATCTATTGGGATTGACAGACCCCACCGTCGGCTGGGAGCCGGGCGGGTGCATATTATCTCGGTCATAAGCTGAATCATTTCGGGCAAAATCATATTTCGTTGTCTGTAATGGTTTCCGGTCGTAGTAGTATAACTCATGCGTCTAGCTAACGCTATCATTTCTGACAAAGTGGTAACATGATGGCTTTCAATACTTAAACATTTAATATAAAACCTGTGAACTCACCGGCATTATTTGCTGACGTTTTTAGCATGTTTGTCTCAGGTCGTTGAGGTAGCAGCTTATCATAGGCGCACGGAGTCACACGGCGTCTAGGATTCATATGCATTGTCTTATCTTTTTCAGACTTACGTACTTTTGCATTTTGGGTTGTAATAAAGTTACGCTTCCGCAGTGAATGGATTTATGAAAACTTGATGGTTGTTTGTTTCATTTTTCGTATCATATAGTGTCGTTTATTGTGACTGTTGACTTAGATCCTGGTTTGTCACGCGCCTCGCGGTAAAACCCCGCACGTGGAATTTGAGGGTGTGACATATTCGAAAACCTATGTATTATCACCAACTTTTGTTGACCCAAAATATTTTCAAACTTAACATGTTTCGGGTTATACTTGCTTGAAGATTGAGTTAATGCTTGAAGATGTGTGCATAGTATTATTCATTTTGATGTACGAATTCTTGTAGAACAATTGTATGTAATTTATTTAAATCAATTAATGAAAATTATTATTCACCATGAGCTATTGAACAATCGTCAATACGTGACATCCCGATGTTTCCGCCATCGGTTGGGGTGTTACAAGAGGTGTACAAAACCGGGTTTTTTGAATACCTGGGTTCGGTTACGTACCCGGGTTCGGGTATGACCAGGTAGGGTATAACCGGGTATTACGAAATAATCGGGTCGGGGTTCGGGTAGGGTATTTTCGTGAAAAGCCATACCCTATATACCAGGTTCAGGTCGGGTTCGGGTTCGGGTTCGGGTTTTCAATACCCCGTTTCGGGTATACCCATTTTCGGGTACTAGATACCTATTTTCAAGTAAGCGTGTGAATTTCCGACACGACCCGAAAACACGACCCGAACCTAACACGAAATTAGCGGGTTTAGGTTTAGTCTAAATGGGTTCGGGTCAAACCCGCGAACCCGTTTAGCTAAACGGGTCGGGTTCGGGTCAACTCAGGCGGGTTGGTTATACTATATATTGTTTTTTACAATATGTTTTATGTTATAAATTAAATTGGTTAGGTATTT
The DNA here is from genome assembly GCA_030844895.1 of Ambrosia x helenae. Lineage (NCBI taxonomy): Eukaryota > Viridiplantae > Streptophyta > Magnoliopsida > Asterales > Asteraceae > Ambrosia > Ambrosia x helenae. The sequence continues at coordinate 89,654,641 of CM061229.1, forward strand.
TATGCTACCCTTATCTATACTATATTATAATGCATGAGGCAAGGGTAGTTTAAGATACCCAAAAGTTAAGAACTATATTTTCATAAACAACCCTAAAATGAGGGTAAAATAGTCATTCAAACTTTTTTACACTTTAATAACTCATCTTAGTTACACTTTAATCCCTTAAACTTACTTAAATTTACTTATTTTCATTATAGTTGAACTTTTTTCCTTATTTTAAGCAAACTATCCCCTATGATTTTTAAATAGTCTTATTTTTTTTTTTCATACAATATTTTTACAAATAAAAAATTACATCATAATAATGAGCATTTTATTATCTTTAATTTGAGTATAGTATTGTTAATTTTCTTAATATAATTTTTTTTATGTGCTAGGTGATTAATAATATCTAGGAGTGAACAATAATTAAACCGTTCACGAAGCCAAACAAAAAAAGAGACAAAACCGAACCAAAAATCAAGTGAAAGCTGAATTGAGTAACATCTGATTTAACTTAAAACCAGTTATCGTTTTATTTTTGTACCCTTAGTTAACCAAAATCAGTCAAACTAAAACGGAATCATTCACATATTTATAACAGTGTGCCAGAGCGATGTAGTAGGGAACACAGACACTTCTAATGATGCATGGTTGCGTTCGGTTCAATTTGATTATTAGCCTCAACCGAAACAAAAATCGACATTATCTATTTATTAATCTTATTAACCAATTGATTAATTGGTGTAGTCAAAACCGATAATCTAACCATATAAATCGAACCAAATAATCGATTGTTTAATAAGATCAATTAACCGATGACTTTGGTTTTAGTTTCGGTTGAGGCTAATAATCAAACTGAACCAAATCATACACACCTTTAGAAGTGTTTGTGTTCCTCGCTGCATCGCGCGGGTACCGTACTAGTAACTTAAAATAGAAATTGGTATGAGATTTTATAAATATAACATAAATGTTTTATATATATTTGTGTTTTTTGTAGTAAAATTTTAATTTTAATACATTAGTTTGCGAAAATACCCTACGGGTAGGGTCGGGTTCGGGTATTGAATAGCCGGGTATGGTCGGGTTCGGGTATTAAATAACCGGGTTTTAAAATACCATAAGAGTAGGGTAGGGTAGGGTAGGGTCGGGTTCGGGTATTAAATAACCGTGTTTTAAAATACCCAGGTTTTAAAATACCCGAGTTCGGGTATTTTTTTCGGGTTTGGGTATTTTGAATAGCGAACCCTAGTCTACCAAAGACAAATCCTTGACCCCCTGGAGATGAACTATTGCTGTGGATGACCCATTGGACCCTGGTCAAGAAACGAATAGCTTCTGGCGCTATGGTGCCAAAGGTATCAAATGCCAAAGGGATAAAGACATGTTAGTTCTCTGCACAAGCCTTAGCATGCTTATCTACTTTCTTCGATTCCGCCTTTCTCAATGCTTGCCCAGCTACAAACTCTGTTTCCTTTAACCCAATCAAAAGAGATACCTCTGTGAGGTTCACGCAAGCATGATAATACACACCGGTATTTAAAAATATACATATTACCAAAAGACAAATTTACATGTTAAAATGTGAATCTACGGGGTTAAATAAAGATAAAAAGTTAAAAACTTTATGAAGAAAGATAGTATTATATTTGGTTTAAACCATGGGAATATGCTGAATAACGACAATTTTATTTTATATACCGAAATATCATATCTGTGACTGACTACATATTTCATTTACGAAAGAAATACATTGTGAGGTCAGGTAATTGCATAGAAGACGATAATGGTGGCAATATCTATGACATTCTCTCTTCCTACCTTCCCTTCTTCAAAGCTTCCCCGGCTCAACCGGTCTGTTTCCACTTTCCCCATATTTCATATCTTTTTTTTTTTTTTTAATTATTATTCCAATTGTTGAACGATATGAAATTCCCAACAAATTGCTGCACAAATTGAATAATATTTAGGGGTTTTGGATTGCAGATATTCAGGTATGGCATTTGCAACTGTAAATAATAAGGATACAGTGAGTTTGGGAGTTAAGGTTACTGAAGGGTTGGGGAATTTGCCCAAAGTTGTCTTAACCTCTTCTCATGGAAGGTATATAGTATTTATTGAATTTATTTATTCATTGTCTAGTTTTTGATCTATTTGGAATGCACAGTATACAGTTTTAGTGAGTGAGCTTTAATGGGCATTTGGTGAAATGGGTCATTTTTCGGCTAGGCTAGTGTGATAGGGCGAAAATGGTCATATGGGCGTGTGATAGGGGCCAAATCATATGACCCATATGATGTTTTGACTGATAGAGAAATGACTGATGTGACTTATGACAAAGTCGTACAGCCCGTGTGATGTGATAGACTCTAGTGTGTAGACTTGATTTGATATCATATGACCCGTGTGTAAGGAAAAGCTAGTGTACACTATTGGGGTACTTTATATTATTAAATCCAATAAATTCATCGTCATCATCACCATACTCAGTTAATCTCACCAATAGCAAAAGCTAAGGTAGGGTTTGAGAAGGGTAAGATGTAGACAGTCTTACCTCTACCCCGTGGGAATAGAGAGACTGCTTCCAATGAACCCCCCCCCCCCCGGCTCAATAGTGGTTTTGTATCAAGCCTTAGACATAAGGCACATAACACTTAGCAATCGGGACAAACCCGATTGGTGCATGTACCCCCTTATCTTTTGGCTATCAACGTCACCACTTGATGCATGATTAACCATCCGTCATTTTTAACGTTATTTACGAAATTAGTAAAATAACGCTAAAATGAGCGCAACTTTACTTTTGCCCCCCGATGGCCACACATATATACATTATATGCGCCCAGCCGACAGCCGTAAGCGGGGCTGTAATATCCATTGAATTGATTATCCAATAAGTTGAAATGATGGAGGATTATCTGGTTTTTGATCTACTTAAAACACACAGAATACAAGTGTAGTGAGATTTATTAAGGGACACTTGTTGAATTTTGGGGGGCATTTATCCTTGTTTAGTGTTGATTTTAACTAAGAATTAGTGAACTGAGAAGTGAATTAGTATGGGCAGAGTACAATTTTGATGGCGATCTTGAAATTCGGCTTTGTTTTGTGACCGAATTACCTTTTCTTTTTCGTTTGTATTTTCAGTGAGGCTGAGCTTTATCTATATGGAGGATGTGTTACATCTTGGAAAGTTGGGAGCAAAGATCTCCTATTTGTTAGGCCAGATGCCGTTTTCAATGGGCAGAAGCCCATAAGGTTGATGTTCTTCTAGTCTTAGATGTTGTCAAGATTAATTTCTTATCATTAATTATTGTTAGTTTCATTTTATATTTTTTGATTCGGGTGTAGTGGAGGGATCCCACATTGTTTCCCGCAGTTTGGACCCGGCCCGATGCAACAGGTATGCTTCCTATGTCATTTACCTGACCTGACCTGATTTAAGTTTTTGACTCGTGGAAATGCTTATATGGAAACCAGCATGGATTTGCAAGGAACTCCAACTGGTCAATTGTTGATTCTGAAAATGTGGATGGATCTCCTGTTATCACTTTGGAGCTTAAGGAAAGCCCGTACAGCCGTGCTATGTGGGATTACAGTTTTCAAGCATTATACAAGGTAAAAAAGAAGTAGTTGCTTCCATAAAATCGGGTAAAGTCGGCCAGTCGGGTCTTGTTGGGTTGAACCATGTCTAGCGTTCGCCAATCCAGATTTGAGCTGCAACTTGTAAAGTACTTGTTAAAAGGTGACCCGAGGCCAAAGCCCATGGAACGCCCTCTGATGATCAAGTCAATAATCTATATACAAAGAGGTTAAATATCACACTATATAAATGTATATGATAAAAAAAGGAGGAAGAGAGGTGTGTGGGCCCAATCAGGCCAATGGGTCAAACCTTCATTGGTCCAAGCCCAGGCGTTAGGCCCGATTTGGGACTCACGTCATTAATTTCTTTTTCAAACAAATATTTTTGGTTCTTTTTTTTTTATTGCACTTTCGTCGTCTTTGAACCTTCAACGGATAAACTCTTCTGTTTGCAGATCACTCTACACGAGAAAAGCCTTTCCACTGAATTGAAGATCACAAATACCGACAAAAAGCCATTTTCGTTCACCACTGCTCTGCATACTTATTTCAGTGTATGTCTAAATCATAGCTTCCTTGTAGTAGTGTTTAAATGTCACACATTCATGTGTATATATTATAAAAATTTATTTATTTTTATGATGCAGGCTTCCGTATCTGGTGCATCAGTTAGAGGTCTAAAAGGCTGCAAGACACTTAACAAAGATCCAGACCCAAAGAACCCCATAGAGGGTAAGGAGGAAAGGTATCATAGACTAGTGCCTTATATCATAATCTTCATTTGTGTTTTTGTGTCGTATAAAAGTATAATGATCGTATGTTACTTTAATTTGCATGATCCAGAGACGCGGTGACTTATCCTGGATTCGTTGACTGTGTTTATCTTGGTGCTTCTAATGAGTTACACCTGGATAACGGACTTGGTGATGTCATATCCATCAAGAATACAAAGTAAGTTGATGATCATCTTTGGTGTGGCTTTTAGAGGTGTTAATGGGCGGTTAGATGGGTCTGGTAGCTGTTTAAAATGGGTTTGGGTCAAAACAGGTGAATTTTGTGCAGGTTGAAATGGGTCAGTCTGGTTGACCCAAGACACATTTTGTCCAAAAAAATAAAATTTAGTATATGCATACCTAGATTACAAATGTTTATATTCTCAATGATGATAATCTTGTTTTTGAGTAAATGATTTAGAAGTATATTTTTGAACCGAATGTGCACTTGGGCAACTTTTAAGTTTTGACCGTTATGGATAATATATAACCTCTAGTGTGACTGTTTACCGTCTTATTTTCTTCATTTGATTTATATCCTTCTTGCTCATGCAGTTGGCCAGATGCAGTTCTATGGAACCCACATTTGACAATGGAAGCATGCTACAAAGATTTTGTTTGCGTTGAAAACGCTCAGGTAATACAAGATGTTACTGAAACCGGTTGAATGTCACCGAAAGTGTATTTTTAAGGCACAAAACCTCCTAAATCATTTTATTGTTGCTTATAACAAAATAAAGAGTTTCAAACGAAAACATTTCAAGTCAAACTCAATTCTTCCAAGCCATTGATATTTGATCCATATAAAAAAACGCTTTGACCCGTTCCGTTACCCTTGAGCAGGAACTTATCTTTTACATAAATTTCAGATTGGAAGTGTTGATCTAGAGCCGGAAAAATCATGGGTGGCTACTCAACAACTTAGCGTTGGCTGAATATCACCTTCGCTACTGGCAGAGACTATCTGACCTCTAAGTATGTTATTTGGCATCTTAAAGAGAGATTTGTGGCTACCAAAAAAGAAAGAAAGAAAAACACACTCGCGTATCGGAATAAGAGTAATAAGTATTTAATTGTTGTAAAAAAACATCAGTGTGGCAAATGTACTGCTACCATTTTTTAAGAACATGTTACTATACTATACTTTATTGCTCTTGAAAAATGACTTACCATTTTCTAGTTGATGAAATATGACTTTAAGACCATAAAAAAATAGGCTTCCAAATATATTAACTGAAATTAGGCTTTGGGCTGTAATATCTAACCCATTGAACAAAAAGTTTCTGTTCGTGTTGACATGTTTAACCCGTTTGATTAAAAAGGTCATGTTTGTTCAGGACTTGTATTGCCTGTTTAATTAAACAAACAAACAAAAATATTATACGTAGTGCGTCCCACCCGTAGGTAGGGTGAGGAAAGGTGAGACGAGGGTAAACCTTATTTCTATCCACACCACATAATATATCACAGCTTACAGTATATGCATTTAAACTACCACATTTCCAGCATCCTTAAAACATCATCATTATGAAAACTAGATAAGACTTTAGTAGTAGTCCTTAACTTGCAAGAACTCTGATACAGAACTTATGAATCCATATCATAACATTCATTCATCAAAAAACTACCACTCAATCCAGAACAAAAAATAAAAAAAATCACAAAACAACTAACTAAACACAGACCAAATGAATCCAGATATCATAACATCCAAAAACTACCATTCAATCCAAAAAAAAAAAAAAAATCACAAAACTCCTAAACAACCAATAGAATTGGCCCTCATATCACAAACTAGACAGCATAGCAATGCAGCATACCAAAATAATAATTATCACCACAGCCCAAACCAAACACACCCAACTCTTCCTCTGCTTATCCTTCATCTGTTTAGCATAAACCAAACTATCTGTTCCACCACTCACAAAGCTTCCAGCTTTTGCCACATTATCCTCAATATCATCCAACTTCTGCCCTTGTCCCTCAACCAACACAGCCATATCTAGAAACACTTGATGCAGTTTATTCAAACTCTTCTGCAAATCCTTCACAGCTCATGTCTTTCCTGATTCTCCATAACCATCTCCCTCTTCCCATCAACCATTTCAAACACTTTCCCACTTCCCGAAACCATTTTTTCGACTGTTTCATCACTCGGGCGCTCGCCCGTTTCATTAAAGTACCTTCTTTTAAGATAATCTTTATGATCTGACACTATCTTGTCCCTCAAACTTTGAAACTCATTCATCATCTTTTTAAGCTTTATTTTCAGCCCATTAGTGACCAAAACACGCGTTCTATTCACCGCGGTGGTATCTTTAACCGCTGTAGACGATTCTAGACACTCGAGGCGCACGAGAACCACATTCGCCTTACGAAGGACTGCAGTCATGTCAGACTCCATTCTGTCCCTTAACCCGCGAAGAACTTTCGCACTGTGAGCGGTTTTCGTCTCCTCATTCAGTGTTTGGAGGTTAGAAAACAGGTTTGTGACTTCTTCCATGGTGGATTTGATGGCGTCGATTTCTTTGAAGAATTTCGAAAGATTAAGTTCATCTTCAGGGCAGAGTTTCGAATCTTGAACATGAACGCCTAATTCGATGTCGGTTTCTTCTGATTTGATGTCCATCTGGGCTTGTTTCTTTAAATCCGTATAATTTAGGAATGATTTTGTCATCAAGTCATTCATTTTCTTGATTGTTTAATCAAGAAACCTGGATATTCAAGAACAGAACAGAGTATTAAATCAGATATTATATTTGAATGAATTTATACAAATATTAAACAAATTAAAGTGTAAATTAGTGTGAATTATACCTTTATGAATCAATTGAGTGAAATCAGAGGCTGATTTGGATGAATGTTGAAGGTTTCTGAGTAAGAACACAAAATCAAGAAACAGAGTATAAAACAGAGATGAAACAGAGGATGAAATCAGGGACAATATTGGAACAAATTGATGCAAAAAATAAAGGAATTAGATGGGAAAGAAGTTCGGATCATACCTTTGTGAATAAATTGGGTGAAATCAGAGGTTGATTTCGATGAATATTGAATGTTTATGAGTTGTATATGAATGCACAATCAAGAAACAGAGGAGGAATATTATTATTAAATGGGCGTGTGTGTGTGGTGTTGTTATAATAATATCAGTAAAGGGACTTGTGTATATATATTATTATGATTATGATATGAAGATGAGTTGAACGGTTTCGAAATTTTTTTAAAGATTTGAATGAAGGTATTAGCCGTTGGATTTAAGTTTGCGGGGAAGTAGTAAGACGGTTATCAACGTCTTTATTATTATTATTACTAGTGGGAATGCCCGCACGTTGTTGCGGGTGTATCTGTTTTGTCGCCTCGTAGTTGTTAGGGATTGTGGTGTATGATGTTTTTGGGTTAAAAATTGAAATGGGTACATCACAATATAGGCGTACTGTTCCTTGTAAACACTTTAGATCGGCCCACGTCATAGGTTAAGACCCTTGTTAGTATTTTGAAGATAATAGTTTCCACAAATAAGTCTACCATGGTAGAGCGGTGGTTAGCATACAAGAGAGCTGTCGTATCTATTAATGACCACGTAAGATTGTAGTTTGTGGTGTGTAATATATTTCAATTGTCTTAATATAGTGGGGGGCTCACGAGACGCAACGCAATCGACAATTTGCGTCGTTGGTCACGTTTTATGTTAGTTTGTCAATCGCTTCATCTTGGTGAGAAAACAGTGCTAGCATATACAAAAAACAGCGCTAGCAATTACCAAATTGACTAATATTTGTTAAATGATAGAAAATTAAATAAATAAGGATTTGCTTTCATGCGAAAGTAGTCAAGCCTCAAAGATATCAAATAGCATCCAAAATACGATGGTTAAGTGCATAAACATTATCATTTATGTTTTAAATCAGCAGCATGGCCTAATACTTCCAGATGTCAGTAATTACAAAGCATAACTCACTTTATTCCACCAAGTAATGTGTTTAACTTATACGTGTACAGCGACTTGGATTGAGATAGAAAGCCAATCAAATGCATCAAAGTAAATAAGGCATGTAATTGCAAGATGTATGTACCTTCATTGGACAACATTTTGAGAAAGGGGCATGACCATGAGTAAGCTCCAGAGCTGTTATGCCAAAGGACAAGATATTAGCCCAGCAAAAATGTCAGGAAATACAGATTAATTTTTCTTAATACTTTGGTCGTGTTAAATTGATGGAAATAAAAAGAAAATTACTGACTTGAAGTCATAACACGTAACTGTTCCATAACCAGTGACGGACCCATGATTTATTATATGAGGGTGCGATCGGGAGTAATAACTAAACTTTTAAGGGTGCGATCGGGATTTTTGCCTAAAAATACATTATTTCTTTTATGGGGTGCACCCACCCCCCTTAAGCTATACTTAGGTCCGCCCATGTCCATAACCTCAGTTGCCATCCTGTAAAATATAGGACTGTAGTAAAGTATAAATCTTGGTAAATGCATGTACATTTCGGTTCATATTAACTTGAAATAATAAAAATAGTTTGTATATAGTATTTATGCAAGTATTAAAAAAACTTGTACCAACATGGGGTCCCAACAAATGTATTTCTCGGGCGTATTATAACAATCGAAAAAAGCACCTCAATCACATATGAGAATAATTCCAACCTATTAAAACAACCGAAAAAAAGCACTTGAAAACTTGGTTTAAACATCCACACAAAGTAGAAGTGGATTTACTTCACTAAATTTACATCGCACAGTTATGCACCCGGGAGCACATATACACTTGTAACTACTAACCATACATCTTTTTTAGACAAATAACTTCATCCACTGTGTAAAAGAAGGCTAAAAATGAATTGGCCATGAGCATGAACATACTACAAGCCATTTTATCTTGGTTAATCATAGTCTATTTTATATAAATAGCCCTTTTATCTCTAGGGCCAGACGTTACCGGATATTAGAAATGTGCAACCTGGCCCAGCACTGGGTTTGAAACAGGGCTTAGTCTTGATCGGCCTTTTAATTAGAAATTCGGGATCGAATTGCAACTTGCAGGTTTGACCAGGCCCACAAGGACTGACATTATGATTATACTGCCCGGGCCCAATTGCAATTTTTTTTGAACAACAAGTGGTGCAACCGGTGGAGCTCCGGCTAACACCATGGGCTAGCCTGTACTGATTACCCATCCCACCTGGATTGAGGATCTCCCCAGGTGGAACCCCCACATGTGGTAAATATGGCTCCGACAGGAATCGAACCCTCAACCTCCACATGATCTCCACTCTAGCTCCCCCCAGTTTTCACCAATTGAGCTAGGCTTCATCGGCTAATTGCATTTGTTCCTCTCTAGTTGGGACAATTAAGTACTGTGGCTACTGGGTAGATGGTAGTAATTGAGGTCAGAGATATGCACACAAAAGAAGTAAAGTGTGCTGATGCAAAATCGCGAGACATTTAGGTTTAAATGGGAAAAAAACTCACTTAAACATCTTGATGAAAAAACCATGACCATGAAGATACTCCAATGCCTTTAATAGCTCACTCAGTATAGTTGCAATAACAACTTCCTCAAAACCCTCAGGATGTGTGCAGACTTCAATATATGGAGGCATGAACCACCTGACATAAAAGGCATGACAACCCATACATTTTGATCATTTACAAACGAACAGTGTGATTTAAGGATACTTGGATGATCAACCATGAACATTGTCTGAGCTTTATGGGATATATTGTTATGACATCATGTTAACAAATGAGCAACAAACAATATAAATAATGTTTATCAATGAAACATAAATTAGGTTCCTACAACGTCATAAACCAATTTGCTATAAACATGAAGTGCAAACATGAGTTCATTTAGTCCTATTATTTCCATATATCAACATCAGTAACAGCAAAACTAAAGTATATATAATGTGTCAAGGTTCATCCACCAAAAAGTATGTTATTAGTCGAGTGATTTACCAGCTGTTATAGTTTTTAGAGGTTGCTAAGTGGGTTGGTTGGGTGACCATTAAGAACAGGTTTAAGTGAAAACAACTCATTTTTATTGGCCATATACAAACAGGGCTCCAAACGTACCTCGATAATAGGCACTCGATATAGCTTTGTACTTCGCATGCCCTGTAGCATCCCAAATTTGAGTCTTATATCATTTTCCCTATCAACATGTTGTTCGAACCGTTGGCCAAACAGTGGTGTGATTTCATCATATCAAAAGCACTGTCTTTATCAGCTACACATATAGATTCGGAAAGTTGCAATGTATAAATACTTGATCAATCTCATTCATACCAAACAACTCTTATGTGTATAGTCTCAAGATCAAATTCTAACAATGCCACAGTCTATATGCTTGCTGCTTAACAACCTCAAGAATTAACAATGCAAATTCTTTAATAAGAACCCAAAACAAGAAGTGTAACATGTTATGTACAAAAGTCAAAAACAACTGCTGGAATGCTTGGTTTCGGACAGGACGGGTGCATCTAGTCAAGAGGTCCCGAAACCCGGCGTGAGGCGCAAGATATTTAATTATTTATCTAATATTTTATTTATTTTGAAGGTTTATGTCATTACAAACCCAAACATTATATAATAACATCTTTATATTCTGCAAAAACAAAAAGATCTTTAAATTTAATATAGGATACAACACAAAGAACAAATGAAGGTTAAAATCTTATATTTACCTCAACTTGTTGAGCAAGGTCACTCATACAAAATCAGTAACTTTGAGGTTTCCAGATACATCCAGAAGCCAATTTTTTGGCTGCAGGGAAGCAAGCTAAAGTCAATTCAATCAGTTAAGATGATTTTAAGTACCAAATTCAAACATCAATCAAATGGATTAAAACAACATCAATTAAAAACACGTTGAATGTGATTAGAATGGACTTCAAATCATCAAACCTTCCAGTTGCGGTCATCATTCATGGTTGTTGGGTTTTTGGATTGGGCAAAGTTGGAAGAAGAGGTCGCCAAAAGCAAGAGGAAGGGAAGATGTAATGAGCAATATTTTAAAAACAAATATACAACCGTAAATCTTGAAGATTGAAATTGTAATGTCAATTAGCAATACCTTTGGACCTTTAGCTTGCACAAGCGAGAAGATGTAATTACCATTGTTTCTCCGTCAACTTAGGATTGGAAGAAGAAGAAAAGATTGAAACTAATGTCTGTAATTTAGAAATTGAATGGAGAATTGAAGGGGGCTGGTGGGGTGAATATTATGATTTAAAATGGGGATTTAATGGTTGATTAATTTGATATCAATGAATCATTCAATTGAAAAAACTGTTCGTAAGTTTCAATAGTGATAACCACCATTCTAGGGGCAGGGATAGAAATAAAGGGCAGAAATGTAAATTTGTTTTGATATTGTAAAGGATGAGGATGGTGAAATGTTTAGATTACCCTTCAAAGTGTCTTAATTGTCACCAACATCCCTATAATACCCTTATGGAATAGGCTTTATTCTCTTGTACTTGTTGCTTCAAAAATTATACTCATGTCAAAATTCCAATATGGTACATCACTCCTCCTTTATAATGTATTATAGATTATTATTATTCATTCGTAATTTATTGTTTGTTTTATGAATATGTTTTTAAAATAATAAAAAGTAAAACAGTCAGAAGCGAGAATTTTTTTCATGGGGTTAATAATAATGTAAAAATTGTCCAAATCGAGCCTTACAAACTTTTAACACCCTTGCCGTAACATGTCGGTTTCGTTTTTTAAGTTAATTCTAATGACATTTATAATTTTGTAGTTATAGTCGCGGGTTCTAAATTTGTGATAGGTAAGTGTTCATTTTAGAACATCGTGAGAATTGCATAATGTACTAGTATTTAATTCATAAGAGATAGCTAGAGGTTATAGGGGAGATAAACGTAAGCGACTACATAATTGTCTTTGTACCATATTTGTAAAGCACTAGATATGTGATTGTTGGGCCAGAGTTATAGGCTTAGTTGGGGTGCAGTTGGTGCCTATCACCTACGTGAGCAAGGAGAAAGAGAGACGTTGCATTGCATATCATAATCACTTTAAATGCAACCTCTTCTTCTTTTCTTTTCTTTTTTTTTTTTAATATAATCAATGATATAAGGTAAGTTAAGAGTCAAACGTGCTCGGGCTGAAAATTGGACTAGCCCAAACCCTTACAGAACCAAAAATTGAAAGAAAGTGTGGAAACTTGAATTTGAGTAAAACCAAGACCAAAGATTGGATCAAAGCATACTGCAACTGGATGGTCGTGTTTCCTGCAACCAGTGCCAACTTAATATTTTTAGGTACTCAAAGCGAAAAATTATAATTAACGCTCGTTACAAAAAGAATATATAGGGGTGAGCATTGGTCCAGGACCAACCCGACCCGATAAGACCTGACCCGACACGAGAACCGGCTGGAAGCAATAATCAGAACCGAATTACAAACCTATAAATAGGTTTGATCCTCGGTCCAGGGCATGTCAGTTTTGTCAGTCTTAGGAACAAGACCCGACTTGAGAAGACTTGAAACTAGAATAATTAGTTCTTCTGTTTATTCAAAAGTTCAAGGATAGTAATCATGAGAATACCAATAGAAAGCCTTATAATCCTATTGTCATAAAAGAATGATATTTCTACACATGATTAGACAAAAAAGATAGAAACCCATTGCAAGGAACTTATGAACCTGATAAATTACCCAAACACCATTATCATGACACACTAAAAGGTATTCTTATGAAGAAATCCAATGCAACTAACAAGTAAAGCGACTATTTTAACCCAGATTATTACCCTAAAGCTTTTTTTATCTTGGAATAAATTGATCTAACTTAATTTTTCCTTTATGATCCAGCACATACATATTGAAAACCAAAAACACATCTTTCCAGTTCTTTTGTATTCTTTAGTCCTCGTGGTTATAAATCATCACAACTGTTAACTAACAAATGTATGACCACTATAATTTGGCACTTGATATCCGATTCATATTCATTAAGGTTTGATATCATGAGTTCACATCCTGATTATATATCATTAAATTTATTAAAAACCATCAGTCTGCTCACTCCAACAACAATTAGGCATAATGGATTAAATGGAGCATAGAACGAAGAAGAAAATTTGTTTGCCATGCAATCAAGATACATCCTATCCTATATGTGATATTTTATTTCATGAAAATATTGTTATGAATTACGTGATTGTGAAGGCACGAACATACCTACGGATCGATATCAACATGTTTGGGTAAATAATAAGATAGTTGCGCTTATGTTCGAACAATGTCTTGAAGTTTGGTGGACGATAAAAAAAGTGAAATAAGCTTTTGATGCTTGAAGTATCTGATGAAAATGAAAAATAAGTAAAGGCATACACAAAGGATGGCTGGGCATGGATCCACCACGCAAGGGTTATTTGCTTAGGATTTAAGGGTATGCTCAAAGCTCAATCGGCCTCCATAAGAGAATGTTTAACAGCCCCAGTCCATGTCGGAAGAAGATGCTGCAAGGGATTATTATCGCAACGATGTGGAGTAGTATATGTATATGGTTGGCTCGAAACGACAAGTTGTTTAATTGTGCATCGACCCTCGATTTGAGGTACGTTTGCATGGGCGTCAATAATATTAAACGTTAAAAAAAAGTAGCGCCTGACATATTTGACAAATATAGACTCTCCCAGATTACAACTAAAACAATTTACGCTTGGTATGTGGCATGTTTATTAATGTTTGTAAATGGACAACTAGAGGTGTACAAAATGCCCGCGGCTCGCTCGAAAAAAACTCGACTCGAAAAAGCTCGTTTTATTATCGAGCCGAGCTCGAGCTAGGTGATACATGTAATTTAGATTTTGGGTTGAGTATATATGTAATTCGTTTGTTTAACTAAATAAACAAACTTTCAGCTGAACAGTTCATTAATGTTCGGTTCGTTTACATGCCTATAAAAAATACGTAGCCAGGGGTCTTGGCCCTTTGTAATTTATATATGTAATTCGTGAAGTTTGAAGGTGGATATATGTAATTGCCCATTTGTTTATTTATTTATGTTCATTTATTTTTTATTCTTTTTATTTTCATTTAATTTTTAACAAATACGTAATTAGTCACTAATTTATATAAAAAAAAACTATTTTATGTTTGTTTGTTTCCGTTTATGGTTGGTCAACTTTTTTCATTTGTATCCGTTTATGTTTTGTCAATTTGTTGATCAATTTTGTTTATCTGTGTTCGTTATGTTTTTTCTAGTTATGTTTAATTGTGTTGTTTTGTGCTTATTTAATTATGTTTGTTTATGTTTGTTTACGTTCATAAATTGTTTTTTTAGGTTTAAATAGAAATACATAAACGAACACAATCATACCAAATTTCTTAATACACAAACATGAACAAAAAATATGTTCGATTATACATTTGTGTTTAATTAAAGACTTAGGGGGTGTTTGGGATTGATTATTCAAAACAGATTATGCGTTTTGGAAAAGTAGGGGTGGAGCTGCTTATAGATTATTACGTTTTGGTAGCCTAAAAAACGGATTATCTGCGTTTTCAAAACGCAATCCAAACACTAAAAACTGATTATTTGCGTTTTCAAAACGTAATAATCTAAAAATCAGATTCAAAACACAATCCCAAACACCCTCTTAACGTTAAATAAAGGAATACAAAGTACAAACCATTCGGTTCAGTAAAATCAAAATTTAACATATTAGTCGAAAAGAAAAAAAAAATATACTACACCTCACAAGTCACAACCTTCTTAAACGACTCAGTCCCAACTCGACCCAACTCAGTTCTTTTACCCCCGATTCATTGCCCAACACACACACACACACACACTCCCTTGAAACTCCATTCGATCAGAAGAAGCCCACCTGAGAAAACATACATAATAATGGGTACTTTAGGAAGAGCAATCTACGTCGTCGGATCCTGGATCCGGGTCGCCGGCCAAGCAGTTGATCGTGTCGGCTCCACCCTTCAAGGCAGCCACCTCTTTCAAGAACAAGGTCCTTTTATTTAAATCCTTTTTCAATTTAACTTTAATTTAAAGACCATTTGTTTGTTTAGGTGTTGACTGCCAACTGTTTGTTCAAATGCCTAAGAGAAGTTGAAATTATTTAGGGTTTGAGTTAGGGATGATTTTATGTTATGTTTGATGTGTTTGTAACATATAAGGAACTGGGTGTTGATAAAGTTTTGACCTTTTGTGTTCTTTGTTTATGTTTTGGTAGTTGAAGATAAGAAGTTAAGAACCCTATTTTGAGAATATTTTTTTTTTCTTTAGTTTTTTTAAGTATAATGATAGAAAGGATATAAACCCTTAGAAGGGTTGTTTCTTGTATTAACTACCAAACAGGTTGATACTTGATAGGGGAATGAGCTCATTGCAGTTTATAGAATGGGTTGAGTTGTTACGCTTACGCTTTCATAGCAGCACGTTGTATGTATAAAAAAGCGTGTCATGTGTAGTTGATTCTAAGAATAACATAGTGTGATACTGAGTGACTTTGTAGTGTTTAACATTGTTTCTGGTGAAATGGTGATTGAAGATGGTTCTCATCATTTGTTTTGAAGTTAAAAGTTCTTTTAATACTATTAGTTACTCGTCGTAGCACTCCCTCTTAATTTAAAAAAAAAACTGCTGAGGGGCGCCTCAGGGGATTTTGATGTGTGTTTTTGATGTTTTAAATTTTTTTGTGTCAATTTCATACATTCCGTGTCCTCTTTGTGTGTGTTTTTTGTGAATCTGGTGATGAAATTACCATGAGCATCTAATAGTCAGGAACTAAAGAACTTAACTTCAAAGTGAATGATGAGAATTATCTTCAATCACCATTTTACTATTTTACCAGCAACAACATTCATTACCGAGTCACTTGGTATCACACTATCTTATTCTTAGAATCAACTACATGGGGCATGCCCCCCGGGCTTACGCCTCGTGAGGCGAAGGGAAAACGCCTCAATGCCATTTGATGAAACTCTACTTCCTCTTATATTTAACAAACAGAAGGGTTGTGATAGGAAATCGAATGTGTAACGGATAGAAAATTTAAAATGAAACAGAAACGGATAGTTCTACGGGTCACTCGAGATACAGATACACCACTCGATCAATCCGTAGGGCAATCTAATCACGAGTTTAGGATACAGATAACACCACCCAAACTTATGAATAGGATCCTAGGATTAGCAAGGAAAATTCACTGGTGACTCGCCAAGAGAAACACAGCAAACAAAATAATTCATAGAACCAAAAACACCACCTTTCATTGATTCAAAAGTTTAATACATATAGGAAACAGAGCACTACTTTACGTCCTAATTTAGGGAATTAAAACAACTAGGTACTACATAGAAAGCTAAAAATACAACTACTAAAGCATTATAAAAATAACTGCATGAAACATGATATAAAAAGTGGGATAAAACTGTAGGTGGTGGAATGTGGGGCATACAATCGTGTGTTCCCTTCAGCCTTCCCCATGAAGCACGGACTGACCCAATTTAAACCCATCGGGTGTTGACCCGACCGTTGTAAACGGACCATGAGTTGCTACCGGATTATCGAACAAAAACTCAACGGCTAGCTCTTTTGAATTTGTCGCATTTCCCCGCGGATTATTACTGCTATCAGGTTGCTTCTTGTACCAACTATCAAACAAGTTAATACTTGCTAGGGTTGAGTTGTTACGTTTACGCTTTCATAGCAGTAAGTTATACATATAATTATATAAAAAAAGCATGTCCCATGTAGTTGATTCTAAGAATAAGATAGTGTGATATCGAGCTAAGCAGTTAATGCGGAAAAATATCGGTTATCGGTCAAGGACCGATATTTGATATATCGGTTTTCGCGGTGAGATATCGGTATATGAATATATATCAAATTTCATAAATAACTAGGATTACAAATGAAATATACAAACTTAGAGGGACTAAAATGGAGAAAAGAAAACTTTGTACATAACTCTTTCTTAAAAGTTAGTGCTAAAAGTTTAATATTGAAACCTAGAGGGTGTAAAGTGACACAAAGACAAACTTAATTAAGAAACCCTAAATAAAAAGATAACATCGCCTCCTTTATCATCTTCTTCAATAAGCCCTTCTAGGGTTTCTGTCAAACAGCCGCCCCTTCTAGGGTTTCTGTCAAACAGCCGCAAAGTTAAGAAGCAACAGCTTACATTCTACATTCTTACAGAGAAGGAAGACGAAGCATCTGAACAGGTATGTTATTTCTTCACAATCACAGAATCAAAATGGGCAAAAAAACAAAGGAAACCGAGATTTTCGGTGAGATGACCGAGATTTTTAAGTCATATCGGCCGATATATCGCCGATATCGGCCGATATTATCGCTACCGAGATAATAACCGATATTCTTGACCGATATTACTTCTTAGGGCCAATAACCGAGATCTCAGACCGATATAACCGAGATCTCGCCGATATTAACTGCTTAGATATCGAGTGACTCTGTAGTCAACGTTGTTGCTGGTGCAATGGTTATTGAAGAGGGTTCTTTTTAATCATTTTGAAGTTAAGCTTCTTATAGCAGTTCATCATCAATTCATCATCATCATACTCAGATGTAGACAACCTTACCTAGTTACCTTTACCCCGTGGGAATAGAGAGGCTGCCTCCAGTGAGACTTCCAGCTCGATAGTGGTTTTGCATCAAGCCTTGGACATAAGGTACATAACACTTAGCAATTGGGACAAGCCTGATTGGTGCATGTACCTCATTGTCTTTTAGCTACCAACGCCACCAATTGATGCATGATTAACCGTCCGGCGTTGTTAGCGTTATTCTCATGAAATAACGTTAAAATTAGTGCAATTTTACTTTTGCCCCCCAAAGGCCACACATATATACATTATATGGGCACTCCACAAGTAGGCCTATCTTATAACATGATATTAATATGTATATAATAGGAATCAAAGTTTAAAAGAACGGAAACGAGCCTCGAGGCGTTTTCCCTTCGCCTCACGAGGCGTAAGCCTCGAGGCGAACCGAGGCGTAAGCCCGAGGCGGAATTAAAAAATTAAATAAATAATTATATATCTTTCAAAAAATAAAATGCTAACTAATTTCATCATCAAATTCATCAAAAACCATCAAAAACACAAATAAAAATGACATAAAATGTCACAAAAAGTCTAAAACATCAAAAATATACCTGAAAACCCCCTGAGGCGCACCTGAGGCGCACCTGAGGCGCACCTGAGGCGCAACTTTTCATAGCGCCTCAGTTCTGTGAGGCGCATACCACTGTTCAAACACCTGAGGCGCCGCCTCAGAAGCGTTTTCAGACCGAATCGCCTTGAGGCGCGCCTCGAGGCGCACGCCTCAAGCGTTTTTTTAAACCATGATAGGAATGTCCCATGTCATAAGTATTTCTCTACGTTTTATGTTTCTTCCCAATTTAGTGAGGAACCTTTATGATCAATCACACTTACCCGTTTAAAATGCATAATGAAAGGGAGTCACTACCACGGAGCTTGTCAACTTTCTTATAAGGATATAATATGAACATATAAAGTAATATTCAGTTATTCACGCTCCTAGATTAAGTATGCTATTTATTTGGTATCTAGAATTTTTTTCGTATTGTTCTAATATGGTTGGTTATGTGTGATTAAGCTTCATGTTGTATTGTGACTTTCAGTTTGTTAGTTTCTTACATTCTTTAAACTTTGACCATTTCATTTCTTTGGTTTCGTACATAACACATATTAAGTCTTTATGCCCCATACACGGTTTAAACTATCTTGAAATCTTATTTCATTTGCTTTTGTAACTTATCTTGAATCTATCTTTAGTGTCTAGGCACCGAACGCTGATGAACGTGTTTGATAAAGACCCAGTGGTTGACAAAGATGCATTTGTGGCTCCTGGTGCTTCGGTCATTGGAGATGTTCAAGTGGGGTGTGGTTCCTCTATTTGGTATGGATCTGTTCTTAGAGGTAAGCACAGTTATAAAGCCTTTTGACAACTGTTAGTGAAGTTTTTAAGTCCCTTGTTGGACTAATCATAAGGAATAACATATTATTCTTAATTTTTTTAACACGAGTTCCATATGTAGGTGATGTGAACAGCATCAAAATTGGATCAGGAACAAACATCCAAGACAATGCTCTTGTTCATGTAGCTAAATCGAATATAAGCGGAAATGTTTTGCCAACAATAATAGGCAACAATGTTACTGTAGGTGAGTAAGTACAGTCAAATTTGCATTTATTTATTTTCATGCATGCATATTTTGCTATTAAAAGGTCTACGCATGATGTAGGTCATGGTGCTGTGTTACATGGATGTACTGTTGAAGATGAGGCTTTTGTTGGCATGGGTGCCACTTTGCTTGATGGATGTCATGTTGAGAAAAAATGCCATGGTTGCTGCCGGTGCCCTTGTGAGACAAAATACAAGAATTCCTTTCGGAGAGGTTTGTGTCTCCACGCCCTCTTCTAGATAATGCAAAATAAAGAAAATCCATTGGGTCGGGTTAGCCTGCACAACACATTTTGAACAAAAAATTGATTTTTTTTTTTATAATAGATAGTATGTCACTATGTCAAGTATGATATACAAATCTTTAATATCAATAATAATAATTTTTTTGAATAAATAATTACGAAATTTTATGCAGTCGGTGACTTTTGTCCTGTTTGATCTGTACGTCTTGCTTTGTTTTAAGCTGTCTTTCTAACCTGTTAAGAGATAAAATAAAACATAATCTGGATAAACTGGAGATTGCCAACTCTTATCGAATGAATATTAGATCTAACAATGCTTCTATTAAAATAAAGCACACTCTTTGCTTGAACTTTTAGTTCCTGGTTCGTTAAACTTAACTGCCTAACTGTCAAGTTGCAATATACATTGATATAGTAATTTCACAAATTTAGGTTTCCATGTTCTTCAATGATTTGTCACCGCACATCTCTTTCAAGAACATATATTATACTTTACCTTCTAATTACAAACTTATATGAATCAACTACTTATGTTGAGCCACCTTGCACCTGCAAATCTATGGCGGTGTCACGTGCAAAAAAATATTTACATTCTAGTTAAACTTAAAAACCTATACGAAAGAGCCTTAAAGCCACATCATCAGAGTCACCTACATTGTCCCAAATTAAATGTACACGCTTTGATTCTTTTTCTTTCTCCCAAGCTAGTCACGGCTTCATCATCTTCTCCCTCCCACGCCATTTGTTTTGCAGACCATGCGTTTCTTTTATTGGGGATTGCATTACTCACTAACATATTTTTTATTTTATCCTCTAAAATTATTTGAAAATATCATCTATTTGAACTTAAAGAAAAACATAATATGAACAGTAAACAAAGGTAATCCTTACATATTAATTTGAAATTATCAACAAAAACCATCTACCATCAAAAACATGTATCAAATCCATATGAAATTTAAAAACGTACCAGTAGTGAAAGAGAGGTGTGAGGGGTCGAATAGAGGGACAAAATTGATTACATGTGTAAGCAAACCACACGGAGGGTTTATGTAAATTTACTCGGTATATAAATTTTGATTCAGCATGTAAGCTTCGTTTAAAAACTCGGGAGGCGCTTCCAAGGTGTTTAGATCCCAAAAGCCAAGTTGTGAGGCAAGAGCTTCACTTACGCAAGCCCTTGCTCTATGTACAACCAAATAAGCTTTATGTAACGAAAAGCTACATCTGTCTTGTCTCTTTTACGTATTAGCCATTTTATTAAGTGAACCATTCATCGTCTCTTCATCCCGTTGGTTGTTTTACATGTCACCCTCCTAAACCCTATGCGACCATGTTTTTAACCCAGATGTGCATGAGTCACTGCCTCAGGCCCTGAGGCGCTATCCAAATCACCTTGTGCTCCTTGCACATCAGGCACGCCTTTTTTTAAACCAAGCATGTAAGTATAGTGCAAGTGTTTGGAAAGCAGTCAAATGTCTAAATTACCTTTAGACATGACATCAAAATCCAAACTTTAGCCCTTGTGTATTTAGGTCTTGATTGTGCAATCTTCCATAGTGTTTTCTTGAATAAATTGATTATTTTTTTTTTGTATTAATATTTATTTAGGTATGGGGAGGCAATCCAGCCAAGTTCATGAGGAAGCTTACAGAAGAGGAAATAGCCTTCATATCTCAATCAGCAACCAACTACACAAACCTAGCCATGGTTCATGCTGCTGAAAACAACAAGGGCTTTGAAGAAATCGAGTTGGAGAAAACATTGCGCAAGAAATTTGCCCGAAAGGATGAAGAGTACGATTCAATGATTGGCGTGGTTCGTGAAACTCCTGCGGAGCTCACCTTACCCGATAATATCCTACCCGATAAAGCACAAAAAATCGCTTCTTAATTCGGTTTGTTCGAGTTCATGAAAGCTTTCCATTTTGCTGCAATTTCTACCAATAATTTTTTGGGGCCAGGCTCTCAAAGTGTTGTTAAAGATCCTTAATCATAGAGAGTGTAATGCTTCTTTGACATGGTTGTTGTCTTTGGTCAATGGTCAACATTTTGTTATCATTTATAAAGATTTTAAGAGAGACTTTATAATGTTTTAAACTTTTAATGGTAAATCCATGGGTTTCTTGAGTTCATGATTAGGTTTCTGTTTGTTTGACCAGTTTTAAACTTTTGTACCCCATGATTGGACCCTTGCAAATGGTGCAGAAGCTAAGGTTAAAAGTTCCACTAAGTTTTTGTCACTTTCTCAAAGACATGATGTAGAAAGAATCCTAGAAATCTTGGAAGATCTTTGTTTGGTTCTTCTAAATCATCATAATGGCAATATTTGTAAGGTAAAATGACCAATATAGCCCGTTGACCGGGTATTTTGCACAAATAGCCCTCTCCACCGTTTTTGAAGAGACGGGACACGGCTCCCAACCAGCCTGAACCGTCTCCCGAGAGGCTTCCCATTTCAGCCAACAGAGGACCGCCACGTGGCGTCTCTGATCCCGAGGCTGTACCGTCTCTCTCCAGACGGGTCAGAAATCTCTCCCAGACGGTTCACGTTTCCCAAGACGGCTGATCCTTCGGTTCAACCGTCTCCCAGACGGTTCACGTCTATCAATGCCGGCTGACCCTTCGGGTCAACCGTCTCAAACAGACGGGTCACCTTTCCCAAGACGGCTGACCCTTCGGTTCAACCGTCTCTCAAGACGGTACACATGAGCGGCGACGCTTCGGTTGTCCGGCTCAGCCCTATAAATACCCGTCTCCCGTCCATTTCCCGTCATCCAACCCCGTCTCAAAAAGACGGGTATTTATAGGGTAAATGTGTACCGTCTTGAGAGACGGTTGAACCGAAGGGTCAGCCGTCTTGGGAAAGGTGACCCGTCTTTTTGAGACGGTTGACCCGAAGGGTCAGCCGGCATTGATAGACGTGAACCGTCTGGGAGACGGTTGAACCGAAGGGTCAGCCGTCTTGGGAAACGTGAACCGTCTGGGAGAGATTTCTGACCCGTCTGGAGAGAGACGGTACATCTCGGGATCAGAGACGACACGTGGCGGTCCTCTGTTGGCTGAAATGGGAAGCCTCTCGGGAGACGGTTCAGGCTGGTTGGGAGCCGTGTCCCGTCTCTCCAAAGACGGTGGAGAGGGCTATTTGTGCAAAATGCCCGGTCAACGGGCTATATTGGTCATTTTCCCTATTTGTAATTATCTGGATGCTATAGGTTGTTTATGCTTGTTAAAACACAAGACTATCTCCAATATTTCGTTACCACTTAGGTGTTCTTAGCTACCGCGTCATCTATCACGTAATATCCTTCAAATCCTTAAAAATCTCAATTTCATCTTCAAGTCTACATATATTTGTACAATTCTTAATTTTCAACTCATCACCTAATTATTATACGCAACATTTAAATGGAACTTTTTATTTTTACTCTGTGCCCAAATTTATAGCATGAACCTAGATAAATTCATGCCATTGTGCAAGGACACCTCACCTAATAACTCTTTAGAATGGATACACTCGGTCTCCAAAGACATCTAAGAGTTTGATCCCCAAAGGCCCATTGGAGATATTCTAAGAATTCGTGCAAGAACAATTCAAATCCAAGTTTTAGGTAGATCATAGATGTATTGGTAATCTGATATAATGTGAGGAGAGAGGGGGTTATAGTTCTCTGCATAAAATTGGTTATATATTAACATCATCTATAAAGATTACCATCATTTATCTTAGAGTTAATAGCCAAAATCGTCCCTAAGGTTTGGCTAGTTTTGCTACATCAATCTAAAATCGAAACTTTTTACATTTGGGTCCTTTTGTTTTACATTTTGTTGCCAAATTCGTCCCTGACACTAAACCCAGTTAACTATTGTCGTTAACTCTGAGGTATTTTTGTCTTTTTTGCTGGCCCCCTTTTACATACGGGTATTTTTGTCTTTTTGGGGTATGAATAACTCTATTTAAATTGGGTTTTAAAAAGGAGGGCAGCCAAAAAGACAAAAATACACAGAGATAACGACAATAGTTAACTGGGTTTAGCGTCAGGGACGAATTTGGCAACAAAATGTAAAACAGAAAAACCATGATGTAAAAAGTTTCGATTTTAAACTGATGTAGCAAACTGGCCAAACCTCAGAAAGGATTTTGACCGTTAACTCTTTATCTTATCATTGTTAGTAACTTTTGAATGTATGATAGTACATCGTTAAAGTATATATAGATATACAAAAAGAATTACGAAAGTTAACTAATAAGAGCTGTTATGGACTGGAATTCATTGCAAGGTTGATACTTGTCTCACATCAGTTGTATGGGCAATCAATATGGGGTTTATAACCCAAGTGAGTTTTCTCTCTCATCAGACTAGTTTTTTTTAGATGAGTTATCCTATTTGGGTTGTAACAACTGTTTTCTTTAACCATATCTAACCGTATTTTTACTATCAACTATTTTATTTTAAAATAAGTTATTTCACCATTCTCTTTCTTAATTTATATTTTTCCTTCGTAAATCAATATGCAGTATTCGCATCATCATATTTTGTGAATGAAATTTTCATAGTGTTTTGAGTAGGGGAGTCTGAGGAGAGATAAAAAGTTACTGTTTCTCTGCATTGTTTCACCCTATTTATATTTTAATATTTTTTAAAGTGGTTGTGAGTAGAAGAGGGAGAAAGTGTAATGAGAAAAATATAAAAAATATTATTTATATGAAAATGATAGAGAAAATTTGAAGATTTTTAATGTAATTTGATAGATAAAAACGATAAACTTGATGTGAACGCTCTTACATACGAGAGCAGGTAGTGATAGAGAAATTGAAGGAACCACTATTTAACAAACAAATTAATTTAATTTATTTTTTTATTAAACTTTTTGTTATAAAAGGTAGGAAATTATATGTATCCGTAGATTGGCGAGCTCTTACGGAGTGTGTATATACATATACTACCAGGAATCCATACGTTGCAGCGGGGCTGCACTGTGTTTTGTGGTTGCGTCTGGTCAATTGGGATTTTTTGTTATCTATTATGAGACAAATGAATTTTCCCGAGAGATGGTGTAATTGGGTTAAAGGTATTCTTGTGTCAGCTAGATCGTCTGTTTTGGTTAACGATGCCCCTACTTTCGAATTCGATTGTGAAAAAGGAATTCGTCAAGGGGATCCTCTCTCACCGTTTTTGTTTATTATTGTGATGGAAGCTTTCTCCAGCATGATTCGGAAGGCTTCTGACAGTGGGGCTTTTGATGGGGTTCGGTTTCCTAACGGCCAGTTAACGGTTTCTCATCTTTTATATGCTGATGATGCTATGGTTATAGGTGAATGGTCAGATTTTAATTTCATAGCTTTGAAAAGAGTTTTACGGCTTTTTCATTTAGTGTCCGGTTTGCGGATTTATCTAAATAAATCAACTCTTTTCGGTGTTGGTACAAATATGGAAGAGGTTGAGTCGAAAAGCGTCAGTTTGGGTTGCAGGCCTGGTTCTACTCCTTTCAAGTATCTTGGTATCTTGGTAGGGGCTAATATGAACCGTATAAATAATTGGGAACATATTGTTGAAGTGTTTAAAGGACGCCTTTCGAGGTGGAAAGCTACTATTATGTCGATAGCAGGGAGAGTTACGCTTATTTCTTCGGTCCTTGAAAGTCTACCGTCTTGTTACTTTGCGCTATACAAGGCTCCTAAGACGGTTATTGACAAGTTAGAAGCCATTATGAGGAGGTTTTTGTGGGGAGGTAGCGAAGACAGAAATAAGATCTATTGGGTTGCTTGGGAGGACTTCACGAAACCAAAAGATAAAGGAGGGTTGGGGATTCACAAACTGGAAGATTGTAACAATGCTTTGATTCTCAAATGGTTATGGCGTTATCGTGTTGAATCGGAGGCTTTATGGAAGAAGGTCATTGATGCGATACATTTATCTCTTAGAAGTTGGGAGCCTATCCCATATAAGAAATCGGTTCTGAGTGCTTTGAGCAAGATCGCCTCATTGGGGTCTCGGATAAAGCGTCAAGGTAAAAGTTTCATTCATACTATTCGGGGCAAAGTGGGTAACGTTAACAAGGTTCGGTTCTGGATCGACCCCTGGTTAGAAGAATGCAGCCTTAAGGATTTATATCCTGACTTGTTTCGGTTGGAACAAGATAAGTTTTGCATGGTGGAGGATAGGTTTGCACAATTACCTCAAGGGAGTGTGGTCCAATGGTCTTGGAGGTCTTATCCCGCGTCAGATGTTGAGGTTCATCAATTGCTATTATTGCATAGAAGCATTGCTAGTGTGTTTTGTCAAACAACGCAGACGAATGGCGGTGGTCTTCTGGTCCTAATCTTTTAGTCACTGTCAAGGATACAAGGAAATGGCTCACAGAAGACAACAGCGATAGTAATGGTTTTGTCTTCAGGTGGTGTAAATGGATCCCAATAAATGTAACATCTTTATGTGGAGGGCTCTTAAAGACCGTATTCCGACGACTAATGCTCTTCTTAGAAGAAATGTTAATGTGGGAGAGGATGTTTGCAAATTATGTGATGAAAATGAAGAAACAGTGGCTCATTTGTTCTCAGCTTGTAGGTTCTCCATGGGGGTTTGGGCTGGCATGTCGGCTTGGTGCAAGCTTCATCCTATGTTTGCGTTTTCGATTATTGATATTTTGAAGATGGTCGATTTTTTGAAGCTTACGGGTGTTAAGAAAGACATGGTTTACGGTATCCTTATTGTTTTGTGTTGGAGGATTTGGAAGGCTAGAAACGAAAAATCATTCTCTAACGTAGCCCCGGATGTAGTTAAAATAGTGGCGGACGTGAAAGCGTTGGGTTTTCTGTGGTACAAAAGTAGATATAAGATAGATATGGTAGATTGGAAACGATGGTCTCAATTTATTTTTGATGTAAAGTAACTTGTTTTTGTGGCTTATCTCTAGCTTGGAGATAATGCCGGTTTTGTGGTGTTAATGAAATTTGCCTTCCCAAAAAAAATAATCTATTTGAATTGTTACTTAATTAATTAATGGACTCGTGTAATAAAAATGTTTTGTTCATGTTATATTTTTTTAGTAGTTTTGTTTTTTTTTTTCTTTTAAACACATACATATTGTTCTTATAGAATTAAAACTTGATACACATTTTCCAGTGTCTATTCATTACCGATATTTAATCATTTTTTAAGCGTGCCCGTATAACCATGATGAAAATTTGCGTATGGGCTAAAGTGGACTGGAAAATAATAATAAACGGACATAGTAAGTCCATATAGAGCGTTTGTGTTTGTTTAGTCAATTGTGGCATAGTATCTTAAAAAACGAAGATACTATTTTCTGCTCTAGCTTCATTTTAGTTTTTCGGGTTTTTTTTTTTCATAAAATAGGGTTACCAAGGGGAATAAGCAATAAAAACTGATCTCACTCCATGTGACGAGTAAAATCTCCTATATGCATGATAGAACAGAAAGGTACATGACTTGTAAATCTCATTATTTTCATATAAGACATTTGTTATTGGATTTATAACTTATTTATTTGTTTTTTCTCATTTATGCTATTTTGGTAAGACATGTTTAGTACAAATTACTAAAATATCATTACATAGGTCTAATAAAACAGGTAGAAGAGAAGTACCATGAGTGAATAAAACATAGAAAATACACAGAATGGATGAAATAATGATGCATATCTTAAGATTAAAATGCAATTAAGCAACTCCAATCTTTCAACCATGAAGTTAGTGACCTACAAAAAATTTAATCGAGTATTATACTTGAGAGTTAATAGGTTCAAAAGTAGCATGTATGTACAACTCATAAACCAATACTAATTAAGCGTTCTAGACTAAAACCAAATTAATGAAATATAATTCCATCCAAAATTAAAATAAAAATAGTCAATTGATTATCAACCCAGATTCACAGAATTTTGATCCTACAATATTTCCGTTCATGAGTTATGATAGGTTACCTTTAATAATTTTATTGTTATGATTTACTTATTTTATAGCGGTGACCCTTTATAATCTTAATTGATTTTTTGTTATTACCCTTTCAAATATTTCACAAATCTTATATGAAATTTAGTAAAATGTTAATTTTTTTTTTATTTCATATACATATTCCCAATGATGACACTTATATATAAGCAAATTGTATATTAGTGCAATACATAATATACACAATTTTCTTGAATAATAATAACAATTTAATGAAAACGAAAATTGTGCATGAAATGGTACGCCATTTTTTAAACCAAGTTATATATATATTCTCATGAGAACATATTAATATTTTTGTCTAGTATTGATATACGTTACATTATACATATAAAAGTCCCCGTTTAACTCCCGTTTATATACGTTTTGACCTTATACACGAGGAATTGGTACTTATTTGGGTATCTTTACGATTGCAGGTCTTAAACCATGTCCCAAAAGCAAACCTGAAGAAAAACGAAGGTTTATGCGCAAGAATAAGATGCTGAACATTCCGAACGGCCGTTCAGTCTATGTGAACGGTCGTTCAGTCTATGTGAACAAACGTTCACCTTTCCAGATTTTATCAGAAATGTTCTAGAAGCCTACGTCAGTGCACAAACGACTTTTTGACCAACTTGCTAATGTGAACGGCCGTTCACTCATCACAGACCCTTTAAAACAGAGCAGCAGGCTCTGTTTAGATTATTGGGTATTTTTGGGACGATATGGGGCGATTTCTGGAGCTAAAGAACTGTTGTGAAGGCGAAGAACAAGCTCAGGAAGTGATCCAGATCCATATCATCATCCAATCCATCACATTTACATTCTATGGTTTGAATCTTTAAACATTGAAACTTATTCAAATCTGATTTTGTTATGTATATTTGTGATGTTTATGTTATAGATTGTAACCTACGGGTAAAAAACACTAATATCTAGTAGTTAGAACAATCATTGTATGTTTAATCATGTTTTGTATGATTATGGAGTTTTTCATGTTTGAATCTTGATGATCATATTGCAAACATGTTTCATTGTCGTTGGATTTCTTGTTGTGTTTGGATGACTTTGAGGATTATCGTTTTGTGTTAGTCGGATACATGTTGAAAAACCGCCCGGTTAATCGATCGGTAGTAGACTAGTTAACTTGTTAATGTGTTTACACCATGGAACTGGAAACGGGCATTGGTTTAGTTAAACTCAGTCAAATAATGATTAGAAATGCTTATCGGCACGTGGTGAGTATTCCCGCCTGTCATTTGGGTGACCCGGGTTCGATCCCCGGCAACGGCACCAAAAACTTGACGTGTGCGGATATACACATAATTTTACAATGAATAAACACACGTTTGGTTTTAATATTTATAAAAATGGTTTAGACCTTAACATTAAAACACACACAAAAAGGCAAGTGTACTTTGTCATATATGTAGTAAGCACAGATAAGAACCAGATATCGATCCATGGACGCGAGCAGATGCAATAGTACTTAAACTCTATCCCCGATTTATCAGTAAAGATAGTTTTGAAGTTGTTTATACTACATTAATTCTAAAATGCTAAATAACATAAGTAAGACTCCAAATACAAAATATGTATAGTAAGACACTATAATAACAATCCTAGCAAATGTTAACTAGTATCCATCAATTCATAAAAGATACTCTTATTTAAATAAAATGTATTAAGTGTATATATTAAATAAAAGCGTAGTTACTTAAATGGAATTCTTTGCTACACAAAGTGTATGTTTACTACATATATAGTAAATGCTATTGTCTTGTTCCTAAAAATTTCCTTTTTTTTCCCAACATAAACCTCATATATACTACGGTATATCTTCTTTTTTACCCTAAAGATTTTAAATGAATTTCGAGTAACATGTGTTAAAAGATCGCTTGTAGCAATCGAGTTAAAGGTTTGATTTGCTACCTAGAACCAAGACTACGAGCAATATCACTTGGCATAATGAAAGGAGAATACATCCCTTGTCTCAATCGGAAGTTGGTTATCAGAAAACAAAAACAGTCGGCCGATCTTCTGGCTTAGTGTGTTCTTTTGCGACGCGGTTGACAGAAGTTTCAAGTCGCCGATAAATTAAGATGATACGAAACTCTAATGAGATGATGACGATTTAGAGAGTTAAAAGTGTGTAACACACGATATTTGTATATAAAATTAGGAGTTATAATCGTTTACAACTTTTGATCTACAATTGCAAGTAAATAAATTGTTTAAGTTTCTCAAAACAAGATGCAGGTGAACGTATAGTAGTGAAGTTGCTAAAAGACGCAGAGGATGCAGTTGTAATTTGGTCAAATAAAGTTATAGAAACATATGAAAACAATTTGTACAACTATACAAACCTATTTACAACATTACGAGACACAAATAACCCATAAAGCATGATGTACAAGACCATATTGCATAAACCATTTGTATTTTAATACTATATAAAGTATAAATAATTATAATAATAATAATAATAACATTCATTTTATTAATTTGGATGTGTTAATTAATTGTTGTATTAAATTTGTCTTGAAATTACAAATTTATCCATATGGATAAATATGAAATGACTACTTTGCCCATCTAGCACTCATTATATAGTAGTATAGATATAGATATAGATATAGATATTAACTTTTTTTTTCTGTAAATATTATATAAAAATTAATAAAAAAAATAAAACATAAAAGTTTGTTTGGGTGATAGGTGTTCTTTGTGGCTCAAACGTTGTGATTCTCACATTATTATAATTTTTAAGGCTTTATCCTTATTTTTTCGATATATAGCATAACTAAAAAATTTACATCAAGATAGCGGGTAGGCGGGCAACAAGCTGCGCCGCTACCTCTTTCTGAATGGCAAACGCTAATCTACTAAAAACATAACCTCCCCCCCCCTCAAGAGCCGAGACACTACTATGAATAACTCGCTGGACCCTGGTCAGGAAACGGGTAACCTCCGATGCCAATGAGCCAAAGGTATCAAAAGCTAGGGGTACGAAAACATGTTGATTCTCCTCGCAGGCTTTAGCATGCTTTTCTACCTTCTCCGCCTCTACTTTTCGCACTGCTTGCCCTGCTACAAACCCACTATCCCTCAACCCTACTAGAGGAGATACACCTGTCAGGTCAACACAAGCATGCTTCCCCCCGGCCCACCCAAAGACAAGGAGATCTGCTTGACGCAGGGTTAATCTCCCTTCTATGAGATCCGAGAGGAAGTTCACAGGGGCATCCTTCTTGGTTGAGATCCCAGCACGTCTTAAAATGTCCCACAGAACGTCTCGAACCCAATCATGCCGATATTTGAACCCAGTTATGTGACACCCGGCAAACTCAGGTAAATACTTTTTTTTTTTTTTTTTTTTTTTACAAAATATAAGTTTACCTTAGCAAGCATTTATTTAACGTACTTAACTGGGCTAGTTGAGTCAGTTCGATGATTCGGGAATCATCGGGAGTCGGTTTACACTCACGAAATGTCCATGGTTTAATGATCCGGGGAATCATTGGGGGAAAAACACATACACACATGAGTCTTGAGTCCTGTTGTTGGTGAAATTACATAGTTGGGATGATTTATCAAGTATTATCTATGCTATGGATGATTGACAACTTGTGAATACATGCTTATGTGATTAAGTGCGATAACATATGTTAAAATGACAAGATTGTGAGTTGAAGGTTTGAATAGGAATTATAGGTTTCCATTCGTGCCATCGAAGGCACGAATGAAAAGCAAGAACTCCCATTCGTGCCATTAAAGGCACAAATGAAAGGAAAAGGTTTTCATTCGTACCCAAGCAGGTACGAATGAGAACAGAGTATAAATGCATCTCCTTACCTCATTTTCATCATTTCACAACCCTAACTCGTCTCTAAGTGCTCTCTCTCAAACCCAAACCTGTAGAAACGAGTTTTTGCCATCATTTCTTAGATTCTAAAGCCAAAACAAGTTTTATATCAAAACCAAGTGAAGATTCAAGGTGTGTTCATCCTCTAAACCCTTTTTAACCTATTTTATAATGTTTTTGATAAACCCTAAGTGTCCAGATCTAAAAATAATATGTTTTCACAAATAAAAACTCATCTAACATCTTTCTACACTAAATCTATACTTAAACAAGTGTTAATGATGTTGGTGATTATCCTATGTGTCATGTGTTAATGAAATGATGTGTAGATGTTGTATAAATGATTTAGGACTGATTTGGAGCATGATATAAGGATGTGTAATTGATCTATTTGGTATTTGGTGGATTTATACCCATTTTGGGGGTTTTTATGTTAGATCTAGGGTTGTTTATAAACATGATGATGATAACATGATTGGGAATTGATTAGTATATGTGAATCTGTGTCTATTGATCTTAGTATGATAATATTTTGATAATTTCCATTTTGGGTAAAGTTTTCATGCAATTGATGTGACATCTTCATAATTTTCTATTTTGGGTAAGGTTGTGATTTAGAATGTGAAATGGATGAATTAATGTATGAAATAGGTGACTTTTCAATCAGATTTGATGGTTTTTGTTCGTCAAAATAGTTCAGCAGGCTAACAGGTTGAATGAGTTTCTCATTCAACCCAATAAAAGGTACGAACGAGAGGAGGAATTTTCCATTCATACTCACGTGTGCAAATATGAAACTTTGATGTAAACCAAGTGTTTTATGTGCAATACTTGTATGTGAACCATATATGCTTGACCAAATGATGTAACGAGTCACCAACGGGGTGTCAAGTCAGTCTTGTGCGGTCGGGTCAATATTCAAATACGTTTTCAAACGTACATAGTCATGGTCTGGACAATCGGGGACTACTTAACCTATTGGTTAGTAGTCTAGACACTTATACACATTTCATGATAAGTCGCCGGTATTAGGGATTATCATTGCATTGTCAGATCATCTATTTAAGAAGGACGTAACCTAAGGTGAGTTTCACGGCCCTACTTTCACACACTTTCTCATTAGGGGATAAACATGGTACACATTTTTTGATACGTAAAGATCATGTTATACTATGGTTATCTCTTGTTTACTATACGACTCATCCAAGTCCCAGGGAAACCACTAATATGTGGGTACATAGCGGGGGAAATGTGGATAGATTTATTGAGCCTGACAAACCCCACCTGGGATGATTGGAGGTCGGACGGGAGCATATTGTCTCTAACTTCAGGGCCTACCGGGATGACGGTAGCCCACTCGGGCAGTAACACACGGAACATCTTATTAGTAATGGTTTCTAATCATAGTAGTAACATACTTAACGTCTAGCTAACGTTCGTATAACATAGTAGTAATGAGATTGATCTTTCAAAACTTATGAAACGTTTTTTATAAACTCTATGAACTCACCAGCTGTGACATCCGTCACTTTTTCATTATATATATATATATATATTTATATATATAATAATAATAATAATAATAATAATAATAATAACAATAATAATAATCATATTTTTTAGACTAAACCTTTAAACCCTCACATCCTAACCCATTAACAAACCCAATACCCATACCCTTTTTCTTAATCTGTTGAGCCCAAGGAGCCGGCCCACATAACAGCCTTGATCCGGCCCATCAAGGCTCCCCCCCTTCTATGTAAAAAAAAAAATGAAAGCTGCTGCTGCGGGACTCGAACCCGAGCAACAGCCGGTTCGAACATAACCACACACACACTGAAACCAACTGAGCTATGTCACCAACCTGCTTCTATCTTAACCTGTTATATATTTAAACCAAAATTCGTTGATCCTCTTCTTCTTAACTGTTACGAGCAGCAACAGCAACTCGCCTATTCTTTCTTTTTTTTTCTTTTTTTCTTCAATCAAAGACTTTGACCCATTTAATGCTCTATGTTTGGCAAACTTTATACAAATCAACTCGTTTTATGCATCTGCATTCATAATAACCGCGTATTAGCTCGATTTCAAACATGATTGATGCATTCCTATTAACCATGGTCAAAGCTTTCTAAATCTATAAACCCGGTGTAATACTATAAATTGAACGCGTCTAGACCTTCACAACTCGCTCACATATCTCTCTTAACCTCCAATTATTCTGAAACATCTCTGATAATTATAAATCTATACGCTGTTTGACTTTTATACTTGACCGAGCTTTCGTGTTCAAAACAAACTTGTAAGTCCAATTGTTTCTGTGGGTTTTAGTTATCGGCCATCACTCATCAATAGCCCCATGATTAATTGGGCTATTGATGAGTGAATCAATCAATTTCAGATCTAGGGTTCATGTCTCTTTGATTTGGGGATGAAACTGTTTTCACATAATGTATTTATTTTTATTAAAACAGGGATTATCACAACCACAGGCCTAGGCCAAGTGGTTGTGACAAGTGCTTATAACTGTGGCCAGCCGGGTTCGAGTCCCAGCATGGACACCCCCTTTTTCCATTTATTTTACAACAAACCATTTTTATATATATATATTATACATTAAATCTTGTAAATTCTTTTTTAATTATTAAAACCTTTTTATAAATTCTACAAAAAATTATATTATGTTAATCTGATGAAAAAGTTCAACACCCAATTTTTAGTTTTCAAAAATTTATTTATTTAATATATATGATAAATAAATCAAGTTTATCCTATTTTATTTATAAAAATCTCTAAAAATATCAAAACGATCTTATTAATTTCCACAAAAATTATTTTAAGTTTTTATAACAGTAAGCTTTTTAGAAATGATTTTTATTTCTGAAAAATCATTTATTTAATATTTTTTAATCAATTTTGGTTAGTTTTAATCATAAACAAATCATAATAAATTCATTTTACAATATTTTTATACCAAAATTTTACATAAATTATTTCTATTCATATAGAATTGAAATACAATTTTTAATTCAGAAATTCTTTGATTTTAATATTTTAGATATTAAAGTCGTATTTTGACAATTTGAAATAATTAGATTAAATATTCTATTTTTCAAGAAAATAATTTTATAAAAATTATTTCCATACTTAAAACCTTATGTTGTGACTATATTCAACTTAAAATTTTACCAAGAGACTTTTATTTATTTATTCATTAAATTTCTCATATTTAATAAACAAATTATTATTAATCAAATAAACGTTTATCCCCAATTCGAAGCCCTAGAAATACATATATCCTAGAGTTATTTCCCTTACACATTATCAAATACTTTAGGTTGATCATTTGGGAGTAATCTCAATTCATATTTCGTTGCCCCAGTTCAAATTCAAGTTATTACGTGAACTGTGAGTATTCCTACCCCTTTTTGCTTTTATACATTTTTGGGGTGTTACATGTACACTATTACAATTTCAAATACAAGTTTACATTTTTACAATACAATTCTAGTACTATGTGCATTGCTTACAACGTGCTTTATGCTTAGACAATACATGTGGATTACATTTGTACTTAGTGAAATCATTAACATTGTACAAGCCGACCTTAACATTGGATAGCGCTATTTGGATTGACAACCCGCCTAGATTGATTCTCCCCCTTTTTCATCGGAGAATCCGTGGCCAGTGTTAAGCTTTTATCCATTTATTGGATAAGTACACTACAGTTCATACAGTACATTATACAGTCACAGGGTTGATTTCGCTCATTTGTATGATACATAGTTTACATATTTGCACTGTAGCTTGCACTTGAATTGTATAACTTTTTAACCTACTATATATATCAAACCTAGAATGCTCACCAACATTTCATATGTTGACCAAATCTATTTTGTACATGTTTCAGGTGCAGTTTGATCTAGTGCTTTAGCAAGGGACATTTAGTGCTTTATTTTAATTCAGTTATTTCAATATTTACACTTCATTTAGATAATGTATTTTCCATTTCCATGTAAGACAATTTTGATTATTCAATAATATTTACATTTTAGTACCATGAGCTTTTGAACAATCGTCACTATGTGACACCTCGATGATTCCGCCATCGGTTGGGGTGTTACACCAGCATAGTGTGTTGACATTTTTAGCATGTTTTCTCACGTCGCTAAGGTAGCGGATTTTGGATAGGCCACGGAGTCGCACGGCGTCTAGGTTTCATGCATGATGTTGAACTTTTAAACGTTACCTTTACATTCTTTTGAGGAGTTGTAAACTATTTTGCTTCCGTTGTATTTGGGTTGATACTTTTAAAACTGCATGGTTTAGTTTACGTTATTTTTACTCATATAGTTGTCATTTATTGTGACCGTTATCTTGGATCCTGGTGTGTCACGCGCATCACGGTAAAACCCCGCAAATAAAATTTGAGGGTGTGACAGGTTAACTCCTTGCAATGAACCGCATGTTACCCGTATTCATCCAGGCAGGCCTTACGGCAAATTGGACAGATTTCATCCTCTTGGTACATGGGGATCATCAAACGATATTAAGAATGACCATGTATTCTATAGCGGAGATGCTTTGGCCCAGACCTTCGACCGGATAACAGTTAGGAAATCTTAGACGTGGGGGCCTTACAAGCATTTAATAACTGTCCTCTGGCGGTGGGCAGACCAAAAACTTCACCCAAACTCCTTATTTATTTATTTTTATTTAATTTATGCATTTAATTTTGCTTCCCGTCATCCTCATATGAAATGTTTTAATTGTTGCATTTATTCTGAGTGCAACCAATGACAAAATATCTTTCAGCTATATTTCTTTATATATTATCTTTTAATATAATAAGTTAAGAATTATATATTTAAATTTTTATATCCATATTTTCATATTTTAGCAACAACTTATACACTTTATTTAAATATGAATTAAAGAGGATGAGATTACAACAAATAATAATAACAAAACCTTTTGATGTAAGTTTGATGGATTGGTCTTTGTTTAGTTTCAATGTCTTGGGGTAAGTTTATTGCTTTTGGAGTCTGTATGCTTCCTTAACTTCTTGCTAGAAAGTCTTTGTTTTGTTTGAATTATCATTCTTTTGGCTGGCAAAAAATACAAATAAAAATAGAATAAAACCTTTTGAACAGAAATAATTGTAATAATAATAATAATAATATATAGTTTAATGTTTTAGGGAGAGGAAAGATATAATTTGGGAGGCAAAAAGTGAGATTATAATTGCATGCGTGCTCTAAATTTTCTCAAGCTCCCTGGATAATCATACCTCCTTTGGTGTGTCGTTCACTACCCAATGGTGGTATAATTGTGATTCAAAAATTAACTATTCAATATTTATATTATGTGTGGTTGGTGGAGACATGATTTTTCCCTTATGGTGTCAGACATTTTTTTTTTCAAGCTAATCTCTATAATTACACTAAAAATTAATAATTTTTCTTTCTACTTTTTAATTGAGTAATATTTTTTATACTTTTATTATTATTTTCTCTCTCTTATTCACTTACAACCACTTTAAAAAATTATAGAGGTGAACAGTATCTTCTCTAAATTTACTGAGGAACAGTAACTTTTATCTTTTATCCACTTACAACTATTTAAAACCAGTCTATATAATATAAAGAACATACCCAAATTAAAATGGAGATGATAATCAGCTAATGTGAATGCTCTTATAATACCTTGGTTAGTTGTTTATTAGTTTGAATGTGGCTTGGCCCGGCTCATGAGGGTCCAGGCTTACATTTGTTCCACCTTGTATGTGGGTTTAGCCTGGCCTATAAGGGGTCCGGGACGGATATCTCTTCGTTATCTATATATTTATAGAATAAGTTAAAATGGTGAAGAAAAAAATTGCTTACGCCAGTATAAATTATAAATCAAACAAAATAAATGTGAACTGAGAAGTCTACTTCTAGAGGAAAAAGTAGGTGTATTGAATGAACAATTGAACGTGCAAAGTTGTAATAAGAACAGTTATACGATATTGTTTGTCCCTTATAAATTCCTTTGACCCACAACCTCAACTATTGCCAATCCTTTTAATTTAAAAGGAAAAAAAAACTAAATATTTTTATTTTGTAGCCTTAAGTAAATCTGACATTTTTTAAAAGAGTTGTTTCCTAAAATATTTATTTGTAATTAGCAATTAGTAAAGGTAAATTAAATAACTTTGATTTATGAATAAAGTTTTATTCCATTTTATCTTTTGAAAACAAATAAAGTAGGAAAACAATATCTAGTTGTATGTATCACGTCTTACAACCACTTGTTTATTTTATTTTAGATATTATTATTTTATAGTTATGGTTAGGGGTGTTTAACGAATCGAATAACGAATTTTCGAATTATTCGAATCGAATTATTCGAATTTTTAATATTTTATCTGAATTCGTATTCGATTCGTATTCGTTTAAAATCAATTTATTCGATTCATATTCGATTCGAATAAGAAACTCGAATTCGAATCGAATTCGAATAAATTCGATTTAGTTCAAATTCACCTTAAATAACAAATTGTTTTACTTTTAGTTTTAAAACTAATACAAACTCATTATTTTTAACATATAAAATACAAATCTACAAAATTGATAAACAACAATATGTCAAATACGAGAATAGTAAAAATAGTAGAGAGTATAGTTTTATAGAGTTTTTGTGATATACAAGGTAAATATATAAAACATGGTTATGCTAAAAGTTATAGACACTATGGGTTCTTAGAGTTTGACCAAAATTTAGAAGTTTTTTTTTTCAATGTGTATACTTGTGTATATAATAATGTGTATATGTGTACATATATTTAAAAAAATATATATGTACAATTTTTTATTCGAATTTCGAATCGAATCGAATTTAAAATCATAAATTCGTATTCGATTCGTATTCGATTTACTGGACTCGAATTCGAATCGAATCGAATTCGAATTCTTAATAATCGAATCGAATTCTTGGTAATCGAATCGAACTAAACCGAATTTCGAATTTTTCGAATTCGAATAGAATTCTGAACACCCCTAGTTATGGTATTTGTAATGCTATTTAACTATTTGCAAAATAAAACAAGTATATGAAAAACGAAGTTGACAACCTAAATTTTGTAAAATCTCATTTGACCAGAAATTTCTTTTATTTGGTATGTAAAACATCTTCGTTATTATTAACACCTAATAAAGAATATTATTGATTTGTGATACATACTGTTTTTTATTGTTTTGTGCTATATTGAAAAAATCTAATGATTACTTTATACTTTAATCCCGAACACTCGTAGTTTTATACACATTTGTAATAGAACTAGTAATTTGCCCGCGGGCGTTGCCCCGCAAGCCCATAGCATAGCGACCATATATAAATACCAATATGATAACACTACAATGATGGCATTAGATTATGGGGAGTGGTGGCTTAGGTTGCTCACCCACCCTAGCAACACCAACTCCTCTGACTGGTAGTAGCGTTAATAATGGGTAAATGCTTTTTTTTCTCTACACCCTTCATTTATTTTCAAAGAGATGAATTGTGTAGTACTAACAAACATGATTTTATAATTTATAAAAATAAAAAAGTAATTACATAGTGATTGAACTTAAACAAATTGAAAAGAATGTAAATTGTAAAGTGCGTTTTAATTATTTTATCTTATATATTCATATAAAAAAGAGGTTTGTAGATATAAAAAAACTTTCTGATCTACTTTTCACTACCGAGAAAGAGAGAGAGAGAGGAACACAATTCGCCGTCACAACTGCCTTCACACACCATCTCCACCGTCACATGATTGCCGCCCCACCCTTCCTCCATGACACAGGCCCCGTAGCACCACCACAGTCTTTCCCCAAGTTCGAAC